>OZ035841.1:4454739-4550224 GCA_964034765.1 Knipowitschia caucasica
TTCGTGTGGACAGGGCCTTAGTTTAACTTTAGCATCTCCTCAAACATGTCCAGGATCTTACATGTTAGAAAACCACAAAGTGTTGTTCGACTGTTTTCAAAATGTACTCATCCAAAAAACTTAATGTACATATTGAAAGTAGAGCCCATGACAAACTCTGGCAGAAAGAATGGCCAGTATTCATCCATTAGGTGGCGCTATATTTATATTTAAGAGTGAATCAGAGATAAGCAAAATTACACTGATCAACACTATAAATGACAATAAATCAAAGTGAACACACAATAAACTTATACTATAAGTGCAATAGAATACTGTTGTGTGTTTGTGTGGTTACATGTGGAGTGTTGTTCTGTTTAGTCCAGCGAGCGTTGTGACCATAACTGGACTTTGCCGCTGGCTCCTGGTGCGGACTCGGTGATAAAATAATGTCTACAGCCAAAGCCCAGACACACATGACACAGGGGACAGACTGACAGGAAAAGATTAAAAAACAATGATGCCGTATTACGTCAATGGCAGTCATTTTATGAATCTTGCAGATGCCTGAAGTTGCGAAAATCCCCAACACTATACAACATTGTCTCAGCATTATTACTGAATTCATCACTAATACTGTAGCTAGTTATCTGCTACAGTCTATGCTAAACATCTGCTCCCTGCTTTTACTGCAAATATTGTCTCTATATCAGTTATCGGCCTCTTGGAAACACATGAGGCAATCTTTTATTCAAGATTGTGTGTGTGTCCTCAGGAGAACTTCGAGCTCTTCCATGAGACCTTGTACCTGGCAGTGAAGGTGACGGACCACTTCCTGTCCCAGACCCACGTCCACAAAGAGATGCTGCAGCTGGTGGGCTCCACCTCCATGCTCATCGCCTCCAAGTTTGAGGTAAAGACGTCTGCTGAAACATTATTTATTATCATCATGGAGGAGGGACGGGAATGCCAGGACATGTCAGAACTAAACTCATTTTATTCATAATCATGCTTTGATTTTTAAGACTCTGAGGCTTGTTTTTTAAAGGTTTAGCCCCTGTAGATCTGACAGAGCTGTTGTCTCTGTATAGTGCTTTGTCTCTGTCTGTCTCTCTGGTCTCTCTCCCCTGGACCTCCAGTGATGTCTCTTGTCTTCAGGAGCGCAGTCCTCCGTGCCTGGACGACTTCCTGTACATCTGTGACGACGCCTACAAGAGGGAGGAGCTCATCGCCATGGAGACTCACATCCTGCAAACGTTGAGATTCGACATCAACATCCCCATCGCCTACCGCTTCCTGCGCCGCTACGCCAAGGTGTCTGTCCTGTGTGTGTCTGTCTAATGGGGCGTTCAGACCGCCGACGCAGAACGGTTTTCCGACGCTAGGGGCGTTCACACCTGAAAGCGGGTGGGCTTTGATGCTAACGCAGATGAGCTAGCGGCTTTTTGTGTAAATTTCTTCAAGAATGCAGCTGCAGCGTCTGTGTCCGGAGACCTTCAGAGACTTAATATAACAGCAGTATGTGTTCACGGAGGTGCGCCATACGTTTGTTTTATTATTAAACTGTATTTCCGCATCGGCGAACACGCTAGCAGCACTTGTTTACAGTCATGTGAGCATGAGAACTCAGTCTGGAGGCATGTGTTCACAAGCACTGTGTCTCCTATTGTCAGTCCTGGTTTAGCTCCTGTTTTGGCTCCTGTTTTTGCTGTTTACGAGCATCTTCAGTCTGCTCGCTCAGACCTCTAGTTTCCCTGGGCCTCTTTGCAGCGCTCTAATTGGTCGCTGCACGTGCTACCGCCGGAAAAAGTTCAAAGTTTTTCTCCTGTCTGCGCCTCTGCCACACGTCATCATTGACTTTGCATTGAAGTCGCCGCATGATCCGGTCTGAACGCCTCAGCAGTGTGTCCTGTGCCTCTCCTGTGTGTGTGTGTCTCCTGTGTGTGTGTGTGTGTGTCTCTCCTGTGTGTGTGTGTGTCTCTCCTGTGCGTGTGTCTCTCCTGTGTGTGAATGCGTCTATGGAGCTGCTGACTATTGCTCGGTTCTCCTGTGTGTGTTTCTCCTGTGTGTGTGTCTCACCTGTGTGTGTGTCTCACCTGTTTGTGTGTCTCCTCAGTGTGTGAATGCGTCCATGGAGCTGCTGACTCTGGCCCGGTTCTTCTGTGAGCTGAGTCTGCTGGAGATGGATCTGGTGGTGGAGCGAGGGTCTGTGATGGCGTCTGCGTGTCTGCTGCTGGCTCTGCTCACCAAAGACCTGGGAGGATGGGTACGGCGGCTCTGGGATTGACCTGGGGTTGTGTTAAGCTCTGTCCAGGCTCTGACCCTGTGTGTGCCCCTGTAGACCCCGTGTCTGCAGTTCCACTCTGGGTACTCCCCTTCAGACCTGAGGCCTGTGGTCCAGAAGCTGCACCGAGCTCTGAGCGCCGAGCCCGACGACAAGCTGAAGGCCATCCGCAACAAGTACTCTCACAAGTATGTATCCGAGTACTCTCAGTGTGTCCGAGTAGTCCCGCAAGTATCGTGAGGTCAGTAGAAGCAATAGTTTTTTCCGGAAAGCGTCTCGTCAAACACAATCCGAAAACAAGGCTCTGGATCTCAGTCCGGATTTTCCTAAAACGTTTTAATAATTATTTTAGTATTTTATAAGGCTGTCAAACGATTAAAATGTTTAATCGAGTTAATTACAGCTTAAAAATTATTTAATCGCATTTCAAACTATCGGCAAAATGCCATATTTTTCTGTAAATGGTTGTTTGAATGGAAAGTTAAATTACAACTTAGTGGACATATGTACTGTATTTGTTTGTTATAAAAATAATAAATCCATATAAAACAGCATTAACGTTATTAACATTCTGTCTTTCTGTTTAGACTCAGCCCAAAACTATTGTTTGTTACAGATGAGGAACATTTCAAAACAGTCTGAGGCAGAATGTCATTAAATCTGTTTGATTTGTTCACAACATTTTACTTTTGGGCACAACCAACATGAACAGGTTGTGGAATGGAAAATTAAGGTACCCCAGCTTTAATTTAGAGGGTGCGCTTCGGGAGAAGACACTTAAGAGACTGAGGCTCCGCAGTCCAGCTTCAGGGCTGCATATATTGTGTGCACCGGTTACGCAAAGACACGTACGCACACTACAAGCAGAGAATAGTTCTGTGCGTGGTCTTGGATATGACATTACGTGGCGCCGTTCGCTGTGATCACAGCCGCTGGAGGAACTGCAGTCCAGAGCTCAGGCCGCAGAGTTCATACAGGAGAAAACGAGTGCCCCAGGGTCAAGCGTGTATTCTTTTAAAACTTGGATTCCCAGAGGGCCTTCCTGCTCTGTTGCCATCTCACACACGCATGTGTCCGGTGCATTCTGAGTGTTGTTATGGGATGCATGGGCATGTGTCAATCACGTTAATTTTTTTAACGTAATTAATGAAAAAAATGAACGTGCATATTTTATTTACATTTGTTCCCCTCGTTGGTGGCTTTACATTTCCCCAACACTCCTTGAAGTTTTTTGAACTGCGGCTTTTTCTTATTAGAAGACATACTATTGTAAGATCCCTGTGAGACACTTTTTGACTCTTTGGGCTGAGAGCTGATTGGCTGAGTGAGGGTCGTCCGCCAGGAACTAGTGTCATGGATTTTAATAGTGTCCTGTTGTTGTCTGAAGGTTACGTACCCCAGCTTTAAAGGAGCAGTAAGCGATTGTGTTAGCTTAGCCGTAGCCCCAAATGGAAACCACTCCCCCCTCCCCTCCCTCTCCACCAAACCAAACATCCAGCATTTTCTTTGTCACAACAGGGAGAGTGGGCGGAAAACGTGAAATTGGCATTTTCTGTTCAGCCCTTTTAGGTTTTAGAAACTCCGGTGCACGTACTCGCGAGAAACAGGAAGTGGGTGAAGGCGGTAAACACATCCCATTGGTTCGTTGGGGATGAACGAATCCCATTGGTTTATTTTTATCGGTCCGCTCCAAAATATTTGTTAGTAATTTTTGGAGACTACAGGCATCTGGTCAATTCCATTACTATTTGAAAACAGATGATAACTTTAGGGTTTAGGGACGTTTTCCCACAATATTTAAAAAGATATGTTTTTAAAAGATGCAGTGTTTTCCAGAGTGACTAAAACACAAAATCAACTTTTTTTTTTTTTAACTCAAACTTTAAGTTTATTGTAGTGCTCTCTACAAATCCTGGTCATTTGTTTGACATTTGAGTGCAAATTAGATAAATCTCACTTTTGAGCCTAAAACAGTCTGTGTGGCGCCCTCTCAACCTTTTCGGTGGTACTACATTTGAATTGGTCCTGGCCTCTCCATTGGCTCTGTAAATCTGTGTGAAGTCAGTTTGAGTGTGTGACGTGCGTCTGTCTGCTCCAGTGACATGAACCCATCCAACTCTCTCACACGCCCCAGCTGCAGGTTGGAGTATTCTGGCGACATCTAGTGGATTAAAATTAAATTACATGAGTTGAAGCCTTTTCTGCTGAGATAATTCTGTGGCAGAGGTTCAGTTGTGTAGCTCTACAATTATTTTAGTGTGTAAACAAGGGTGGAATCAGACTTTCTGGTGTGTAAACAATTGGTTTTAAGCAGCAATGACGACTCTGTTTTTCGTGTGACTAGTGAGCTGTCAATCACAGCCCAGGCCACGCCCAACTCTAAGCCCCCCTTCTTATTCCTTGGTCCTCCAGGCGACGCCCTTTTAAGAGAACATTATCAAATGTTCATGTGGGCGGAGTCAGGCTGGGCACAGGTGTTTAGTCGCTCTTTAAGATCGTTCTAAAATATGAATACATGATTAAGTGAAAGCTGTGTCGTGATTAGGGATGTAAATCGGTGACCGGTTAACCGGTGGTTGACCGTCACAGCGTTAACCGGTCAAAGCTGTCGGTTAAAAATAAGAAAAAGCGGAGAGGGGAGGTCTTTTCATAACGCTATTTTAAGCCCTATTTGCACGATGTGACGAGCGGGTCCCTATCTAGCTGTGTGCGCCAGTGCATTAGTAGACTACGGGCGACTTTCATGGCGCACGCTCCACATATGCACGCAGCCACACGCGCGCGCGCACACACACACACACATACACACACAAACACTTTCCCCCCCTCCATACGTAACATCCACACGCATCATCTCTCCCCTCTGTTACCGCCGAAGTTCCACACTAGTGCAGGTCAGAACTACATTGGAGCTTATATTTACACACACACACATACATGTATTGTACACACACACACATACACACATACATACACACATGTATTGTACACACACACATACCGGTCTGTCGCGCTCCTCTGTGTCTCGCAGCCCAAAGAATCCTCGCAAATACGCGGCTTCAGTCAAACACATGAAACCTGTTTGTGCTGCTGGTCCTTGTCATTAGATCAGATCCACACACATCACTTTTAAACTTTAGCGGAGACCTGCGAGACGCGGCTCGTCACTCGCTGCCCTGACCATGTGGACGAGCCGTCTTTTGCTTAAAAATGCTTTACCCGCAGCACAGAATGGGAAGATTAAAAAAGCAGTTCTCTGTGCGCAAAGGTGCCGAAGCTGTTGCGGGTTTTGGCGCCGCTGTCTCAGCTCTGATCTAGTAGAACGCATAGATAAACTTATGAAAAGTACGCGGCTCGAAATGGCTGCTATTTCAAAGAACGTGGAATATTTTTAACTACGCGGTTAACCGGTTTCAACCGGTTAATGAGGCTCGGTGGTCGGTCATGAAAATGCATAGTTTTTTACATCCCTAGTCGTGATGTTGTGACTGTTCTTTCAGAGTGTTCTTCGAAGTCGCCAAGACGCCCGTGATCGACGCAGAAACGCTGGAAAAGTGGTGGAAGTCTGAGAACCAGGAGGAGCCGATCTTGTCCTGAACTTCGGCCCGGACTCTGTAAATACTTGTACATATGTTCTATATTTATACAGTTTGTGCGTCTTTTTTAATAATGTTCAAAATAAAAGTTGAGTCCTGTGCGACAGAAGTTGATGCCAGTAGAAGTTTTATGTCATATTTAAACAGTTTTATTACTAACTAAATAAACCATGTTGTACATAGTTGTTACTTTTTATACAGATTTTACAAGTTTTATACTTTGTTCAGTTGTATCATGTCCATGTTTTTGTACAAAAGACAAAACGAGGCTGTTTTAAAATGTCACGCCGAGCTCTTATTAAAAGTCTTTGGAAAAAACTGGTTTTGGATTCAGTCGTTTTTGAATAATTAGGTAAAATGATCTGGAACAACTCATACTTCAGTTTTTATTTCATTGATGTAATTACAGTGAGACGACAAGACGAGGACGGCCAAATTTATTTAAAAAACTAATTTAAAACTAGGCACTTTCTGGTCACTTGTCTTATCCATGGTAAGTTTTTGTAGTTTGCATGATGTATTTATTTTGCCCAAAACACATAATTGCATATGTCAAAATAACTAGCACCGGTTTCAAAAAGGGGTCGGATTCAAGATGAAAGAGTCTGAATAGTTTAGAAAGATTAATCTTGTCTTGGTAGAAATAAAATGAAGCTTTAGCGGAGGTTCAGGATGGTAGACTTCACCAGGCTGGACCACTCTAACCCTGCCTTTCCTAATCAGCTCACCTCCCTGCAGCCGTGTCAATCAAGCCAGCGTTTAAAAGCAGAACACGGCTCATCAAACAGCCTTTCAAGCTGCAACCACCTCCGCCTCAGGATTTCTTCTTTCTCACATTCACCTTGCCTTGTTGCCACCGCCACTGTCTAGGCCCCGGGGGATCACAATCTGCACCCAGGCGCAGATCCCTCAGAGCACGACCACAGCCGGGGCCTATGCGCCTAACAAATAAACTCAAACCAAAAAATCTCTCATACGCACAAAAACTCAAAACCCATCTTGTCTCTTGTAGTCTCTCCAGGTTGAAATTGGGTTCTTCTATACCAGTGTTTTGGTGAAGGTAATAACATCGCAGAACCTTCTATCGTCTGCCAGAACCCAATACTTTTAACACTTGGGCTACCGTTGGGTCAAAATTACCCACCACAGATTATTAAAAGTAGAAGAAAAATATCTAAATTAGGGTATAAATGACTCCGGGCAGGTCAAGGTAGAAAAAAAACACCAAAATCACTGGGACCATAAAAGCTGAAGAGACAAGAGTTTAGTCAACAACAAATCTATAACCAACACCTTTTTCACAAAGATAGAAATCCTGGTTTCATTCCTTGTTTTGTCGTTAATGATTTGAGAATCATAACAAGACCTTTTTTAGTTCTGCGCCACATGGTACTTTACCAGTGAGATTAGCTCCACGCGGTGAGTTCTGGCGCCCGGATCAGACTTTCTGATTGGTGAAACGGTGGAGGGCGGGACATCAAAATGAAAATAAGATTCAGAGGCTGGAAAAGTAATTTATAAATTCAAATATCTCTGAACTTCTGTTATCAGTTAAAGAAGTATTGGGAAAGAACAGTTATGACAGATTAGGGCCCTTTAAAGTGGTTCTCACCCCCGCTCCTCGGAGCTTACGTCACTCACATTTCCTGTTCAAATCTTCCTCTAAATGGGCGTAGCCTGGAGGACTAAAGGGGGCGTGAACGAGACTGGGCCGTTTACATTGCTCTGGGCGGGGGGCTGCAGACGTCAGGTCCAACTTGCAGACGTCAGGTCCAACTTCTGTGCCAGTGTTGGCGCCAGATTCAAAATTCAAATGTAGTAATACAGGTCGCCAGCAGATGGCGCCTCAGGCCCCGTCTACACGTAGCAGGGTATCTCACAAACCGAAGATATTTTCCTACGATCTGGCCTATCATCCACACAAACCCGGAGTTTTCTGTTGATAAAAACGAAGGTTTCTGAAAACTCCGGCCAAAGTGAAGATTTGGGAATTCTCCGGTTATGCGTTTGAGTGTGGACATAAATAACCGGAGTATTCGGCTGTACGTCACTACCAGCGTGCTGCTCTGACGTCACACGCGCGACCTGTGTTTACATCAGAAACAACATGGAGGCCATCAAAACCGCTTTTGTTTTAACGATTGTTCAGGCACTTTTTGCTTGCTTGTTTTTACAAGCTCAAATACTGCTTCATGTTGAAGAGCACAGACGAAGGAGCACTTTAAGGTCGGCTATTTTCCGCCAAATAACCATCCCTCGTCCAAGACATGTTCCTCGTCAAAGACGGCAACGGCAATTTTGGGTCAGACCGGGACGCACTGCCAGCTGGTGGGAGAACTTTGAGATGGAAGTCGTCCTCCCGGAGGAAGGTAGGTTTGTAGGTTTGAAATGTAATTGACAACGCATGTATGCGGTTAGGTGTGGATGCCGTTTTTTAAAAAACCGAGGCTGTGTGGACAGAAGTTTTTTTTTAGGCGGAGGGCGGATTTATAAATGCCCTGCTACGTGTAGACAGGGCCTCAGACGGTTTTAGGCAGAAAGTTTAACTTTCAACTAATTTGCACCAAAGTGACAAGATTATGACCAGGATATGTAGACAACACTATTGGACACTCATTTATACCGTTTATCAGCAAAAAAAAGTGGATTTGAGGGTGAGTTGTCCTTTAATGAGGACTTGACATGAAAATCTTACATGTTCCCACTTTTAAATGTTTCATTCAGAGTATTTGTGAATCACTGGCAGGTAAATTTGACCAGAGAGTCTTGTGTCAAACCCATGGATGTATTTTATTGTAATTGTACTTTACTCTCAGGTTAGAAACTCTCAAACTCTGCTCTTCAGGCTTTTAACAAGCTGCAGTTTGCCACAGCTCACGCTAAACTCAGAACCATGTCTTGCACTCCTGGTAAACCCCTACACCACTAATGAGTATAGTAACCTACCATAGTAAGAGCGCCCCCCTGTGGACACACGCCCAGCAAACAGGCAACACAACTATTGCGTTATTAACATTATATAAAAATCAGTTCATAAAATAAAGATTTGTCCGCAGCTTTGATGTAATCCGGCTGCTGTGGAATCATTTTCTAAAGGGAACAACAAGGTCATTATTGTTATTCTAAAATTAGAACCAAACTGTTATGATTAAGAGATCCTTTCTTTGTGACACACTGAGGAACTTCCGTGTTGCATCAGCAGTTACAGAACAGTAGAAATGAGGAGCACAAGAGAAATCAACAATAACTCTACCATCTAAAAGTAACGTAATAAAGTAGTAAATTTTCTTATCTGATTATTTTATGACAGATGTAAACCATATTCTAGTTTACATCTGTACATTTGTTAGCAGAGTAAAGTGACAGTGACACATGTTGCACAAATGAGTGATGATTCTGAAGAGATAAAATAAAAACTTTGGCACTACAGACCACACTAAGAAACATTCACTTTGGTTTAAATGACTTCAAGCAGTAACTGAAATAAATAAAATCAAACTTTCTTGTTTTGGGCTCCACCCCCTTTTCCATTTGCAACGCATGAGGGCCCTTTGAACACATGTTGATTATTTTCTTTCAGATTGATTATGGTAAACCATTGTCTCTTTTGTTCTATGAATGTATTATACTTTACCTCCTGAACCTGTTTTTCCCTGAGTTCCGGTCTGAACTAGAAAAACATTTGGACAAATAAACCTTATACAATAAAGACAATAAAGTACACTATAATTAGTCTTCAGGCCGTTTACCGTCACAACTCGTCAGGCTGCATTTCACAACTAATCTGTGATGACAGGAGGCGTCACTCTTATGTCAGCGCTGTCCCTCTTGTGAATGGAGTTTTAGAACTTTGGTGTTTTTTAAGATTGTCATGGTCCTCCTGTGTTCTCCCCTGTGTGTGTGTGTGTGTCAATCTGGGAGCAGCCTCCACCAGCTGCACTCACTCACCACCTGCAATCCATTCACAATCAAGCTCTCCATATAAACCCGGCTCTTCCACCACTCTCTGCCAGTTCTTCAGTTCACCACCCCTGGTAACGTTGCTCGTGGCTCTTGTTTGATCAAGTCTTGCAATTTTGGTATTTTCTCTAGTGATGGCAATATGAAGCCCCATGAAGCCTTGAGGGATCGCAGCCTATTACTCGGCCCATGAGTCGAAGGCTCGAGGTGAATCATGCTCCACTACGCCATCATGTGGACAAAGAAATACATAACACTCTTAAGTGCTTACAATGAATGGTGAGATCTAATGTTAAAATGTATATTTACAATCTATGGTCTAACGTGTTGTGTTTGAAATGATGCTTCAGGAACTATGAACTATTTGAGTCTTTCAGTCAATTGTGTTGATACAACAAACACATCCAAAGTAATAGTTCTACAGAAAGTGATTAATGGAGGAAAAACTACCAAGAGGTGGATTAATTAAACACAACAAACCATTTATTCCCAATAAATAAATACATTTACTTTGCAACACAAAATGTATTATGGGTAGACCAGGATTCGAACACTATATCTTCTGCTTCGGAGTCCGTCATAGACCGACTGCGCCACACAGCTGTTGTAAAATGTATCATCCAGCGTATTATTACTAATAACTTGTAGCCTTGATATATGAGGTTTTACTGAAGTGAAACGTTTTTAATTGTATTTCATATGAAGTAGTTTCTCTATACTTAGTACAGGACTGCTCCACATCACGCACACACAGGTACGCACACACACGTGCGCACACAGAGGCAGACGGGGACAGCCAATACAGTCTATGGTACAGCCGCGGATCACAAAGCACCTGTCAAAGCAATGCACTCTCCGAACGATATGAAGCACTATATGAACCGTCACGTGGTGCGGCCGCTACGCGAGGCTTCGAACGTCACCACACACGTGACCAATACACGCCTCGACCCACACTTCACAAGAAACGCCCCCAGATTACTCGGTCCACGCTTCGAAGACTCGGTCCGCTCAGCACATCACTAATTTTCTCAGTTTCTTGTTTTTTGTTACTTGTTCCAGTGCTTTTGGGATATTTTCACTGCCTGTACCTCTGGACCCAGCCCTGATACTCACCTGCACCGATACCTACCCGCACCCAGCCTCTGCCCGACACCTACCTGCACCTCTGGACTCAGCCCCCACGCCCTTGGCCCCCACTTGCAATAAATTGTTTTCATTTTCTACTGTGTCTGGTCGTGCGCTTGGGTTCTTTCTGTTCCCGTAACAAAGATGCACCGTCTGAACACTTCGCTGCTGAAGCCGGTGTTCTGTCGAGTTGGTCTGCCCGTCGAGATGATCTGGCTCAGCTGTTAATGATGTGATGCAAACCTGCCCATGCGCGTCTCACGGCAGCCAAAGCAAACCAAGATGGCGGACATGTAGTCCGCGAATTACTTTAAAAGTTAAATATGAACGAATTAAGACACGAATGTCACTTTTAATGCAACTTGAGGCGAGATGTTGATGGTTCCGCGTTGTGATATGTGTGTTTTAAGAGTAAGAGTTTCGTGTAAAGTTTGTTTTAAGCAGTCCACTGCTCCTGTGAAACTACACTGCTAGTGTGCCCAAATCTGACTTGCGCATGCGCACAAACCCGCCAGAATGGGGAAAAAACTCTATCTAATTAAATATTTTGTCTGAACACACTATTGTTAATCATATTGAATACCGTATGATACATGCATAAAATGTAATTTATTATTTCCATTATCAACCCGACAGACCAGTCCCAGGACGCGTCATGGGCCTGACGTATGCAGCAGTCAACTCAGGGACTGCGATCACACAGCAGCAGTGTAGTTTCACAGGAGCAGTGGACTGCTTAAAAGCTCTGCCTCAATGGCAGGCAATGTTCCGGGGGCCATAGATAATTAATTCGCGGGCCGGCCTTGACTTTGTCACATGTGTTGTAGAATGCTAAAGTGTCCTGATCATCACCAATCCTTTCTGTTGGACACTAACTGTCCAACAAGACCCTCCTGCATCGACAAGGAACAACTCTTAAAAAACCCAGTGGGAAAAAGTGAGAAACCTTGGGGAGACCTAGGGAAACCCACAGGGAGGGAGACCCATTTGAGAAAGGGATCCGCTCCTCCGGACGGACAGGCTAATGATCCAGGACCTAAGCTAGCTACAGAACGTGGACCAGTGGCCTCTGAACGTGGACAGGTCCGGTGCAGGACTGAAGCACTCCCGGGCGGGTCGGGCAGGGCAGTCCGCAGGTGTAGAACCAAACTGTTAAGATCAAGCAAAGTCATTGATTTTAATATATAAATCCATAGTTTATGGTTTAAATTGAGGTGAAAGTCTGATTCTCAGCAACAGCCTCAAAACACCACAGAAAATAAACAGATACTACTGTAAACTTGCTCTTTTATTAGTAACACAATTTACATTCACGTTGAGGCTACTCCATCTCTGCTGCTGTGACCCGTCCTGCTCCACCCAGAGGCTACTCCACCTCTGCTGCAGTGACCCGTCCTGCTCCACCCAGAGGTTACTCCACCTCTGCTGCTGTGACCTGAAGGGCTGTTGCTGATAATTTCTATTGTTAGCTTTTTCAAATGATCAATTTCATTTTTTATTTTTGCTGCTACTGGACACCTGAGTTTCTCCTAAGGGGATCAATTAAGTATCTATCTATCTATTAAACCTTGTATAATTTGTGTTGAACTGTCCAATCAGTGAGCTTTGTGGACTGAATGAGTCTGGTGTGTGTGTGAACTGTTGGTGGCACTGGTTTCTCGCTTCTGTCAGTGTGCCCCAGGGCAGCTGTGGCTACAGTAGTTTATCACCACAGTGGATGGAGTGAATCAATAATGACATGTGAAGCGTCTTTGAGCATCCAAAAATGCACTATAAAAATATTTCTAGCGAGGGCAGAGCTGTAGGAAGCATGTCTTCCTATAGGGGGAGCTACAATCAGTTACAAAGATCTGTTATCGAATCATGAGTAAATGAGTGAACACTGCCACGGTCACCAAGGCAGAGACAGACAGACGAACTTTGATTTTACAGTTGAATTATGATAATACATTATATTTTTATAACCCTTATAAGCCCACAGATTAATTATTAAATCCCCGGAAAGGAAACAGTGACAATACACAGTGTGTGATCACAATAAATCCAGTCTGAATCATGTATTTAGTGGGCAGGGTTTATGTTTCAGGAATTAAATTCACCATTTAAAATTTCCAAAGGAGTTTTGAAACGAGATCCCATGATGCTTTTCACCAAATACGCGTGTGTGGCTCAGGATGACAAGGGACACTAAAATCCCCACAAAATCCAACCTTTATGAAGGTTCTCTGTCAGGTTCTCTGTCAGCTGAGGTTGAGCTGTTTTAATTTACATTGAGTTCTATGGGACATTTTTCTGCGTGGCCCACGTCAATTTAGTCTGCAGTACCACAGCGCCCCCTGTGCCCGTGGGTGGGACAGTTGTAAGCTAGTAATACTCTATCCAGATATAATAATGCGTTGGTTCTTATACAACGCGTTTTTGGACACTCAAAGACGCTTCCCGCTTCGTAATTTTTCTTTCACTCCATACACAGTGGTGATAAACTACTACTGTAGCCACAGCTGCCCTGGGGCACACTAACAGAAGCAAGGCAACCAGTCTGTGCCATCGGCCCCTCCCACCACCACCAACCATTCACACACACACCAGACTCATTCAAGGCAATAATTCTAGGGTGAAGTGCCTAAAGACACAACAGCAGTTTGACACTTTACAGCCTCCCCACTGTGTGTTCCCAGAGGTTAAGCATCTTGCCCAAGGACACAATGACAGCAGACATCAGTGGGAGTGGGTGGAGAAAGTATTGTGGTGGGCTCGAACCTTCAGGCTCAATGCTCAACCAACTGAGCCACTGTCGCCTCTTATTTCCATGGTTTTAAGACACAACAGATGCTAACGAGCTAGCTGCTAACTACTTTTCACGGTGCAGCGGGTTCAGCTTAAATCAATACGTTTTGTGGTAATTACTCAGCCAGCTGATCACCACAAACAAGTTTTCAATCTTTTATAAGAATCATTTTTCAGAACTTGGGAATATGACTTCCTGAAACCTTAAGCTCCACCCACTTAGCAGCGCCATACAGGGGTCCCTGGTTTATCACAGGCTCACAGTCTAAAAATAACCCGTAATAAGCAAAATTGGAGAAGTGGCATTTGTATGTTTAAGGTCGTAAAACCCTTCATCGCACACTTTAAACACTTTTCTAACTCACAACTGCTCAAGTGTGCTCGCAGAGATGTCAAACCTGTTGGTCAAAGGTCTGAGTGCTGCGTCGCTGTGCATTCTCTGTAAAATACATGACTAAAATGTATGGGTAACACTTTAGATTAACCCTCACTAATTTGGGATATTTTGGGCGGAGCACCAAGCACCAAACCGAACGTGTCAGATACTGTATATGTTGGACTAATCAATGCTTAAAAATATAAATTCAAACACAAATAAAAGCTAATTAACCATTTTCTAAATACATGTAAAATAGATGTGACAAGTAACATTAGAGTAACATTACTTTACAAATATACAAGTATAAGTACTGCACTCAAATACGCCATTGTGCGGCTGCTGTCAGAAAGAGAAGGACCACTGGACAAAGTACTGGTGGGTACTTCTGTGGAGGACGGGGGAGGAGTACTAGTAGTAGGAGGAGGTGTAGTAGTAGTAGGTGCAGTCGTAGTAGTAAGAGGTGTGGTAGCACAATGCTAACACAGACTGTATCCTCTCCAACCTTTTTCATTCAGAGAGCTACTTTCATACAAAATAAGAGATAGAGAGCTACTCCTTTTTGCAGTCGTAATAAAAATCTATCTAATAAGTACAACAAAACATAGAGAATACATGTAAAATATACCATAATACTGTATAACCCTATATATATACTCATAATAAATATGTAATCAAGGTCATTTGTTAAATTCTAAATCCTTTGGCGAGCTACCTGAAAGGGGCTGGCTAGCTACTGGTTGGAGATCCCCGCCTTATACACAGCTGGGTGTGTTGTGGGGACCCAGTGTAGTTTCAGAGCCTTCTTCCTCTGACCCACCTGTGAGCAGAGGACCAGTCTGAAGGCATTTACTGTAAACTGCAGCTAACGAGTTAAACTTTAATCTGATCTTTGTGAAGTCGTTAGTGCGTTTTTCAGACCGGAACGTTTCCTTCTCTGCAACCGAGAGGAAAACTGCTCCTTGTTCAAACAACGGGGAGTTCATACGAGAACAATGTGCGTTTGTGTGAAAACATCTGATTAAAGTCACTCGTTTGTCGACACAGAGAGTCCTGTTCAGGCCACAACACTCTCCTCCATCTCATCTGAAAACAATATGGTTAAGTTATGGTTAGGTTATGGTTAGGTTATGGTTAAGTTATGGTTACGTTATGGTTACGTTATGGTTAGGTTATGGTTACGTTATGGTTAAGTTATGGTTAGGTTAGGTTACGGTTAGGTTATGGTTACGTTATGGTTAAGTTATGGCTACGTTATGGTTAGGTTATGGTTAGGTTATGGTTAGGTTATGGTTAAGTTATGGTTACGTTATGGTTAGGTTATGGTTAGGTTATGGTGAAGTTATGGTTAGGTTATGGTTAGGTTATGGTTAAGTTATGGTTAGGTTATGGTTAGGTTATGGTTAAGTTTTGGTTAGGTTATGGTTAGGTTATGGTTACGTTATGGTTAAGTTATGGTTAAGTTATGGTTACGTTATGGTTAGGTTATGGTTAGGTTATGGTGAAGTTATGGTTAGGTTATGGTTAGGTTATGGTTAGGTTATGGTTAAGTTATGGTTAGGTTATGGTTAGGTTATGGTTAAGTTTTGGTTAGGTTATGGTTAAGTTATGGTTACGTTATGGTTAAGTTATGGTTACGTTATGGTTAAGTTATGGTTACGTTATGGTTAGGTTATGGTTAGGTTATGGTTAAGTTATGGTTAGGTTATGGTTAAGTTATGGTTAGGTTATGGTTAGGTTATGGTTAAGTTATGGTTAGGTTATGGTTAGGTTATGGTTAAGTTTTGGTTAGGTTATGGTTAGGTTATGGTTAAGTTATGGTTACGTTATGGTTAGGTTATGGTTACTTTATGGTTATGTTATGGTTACGTTATGGTTTGTGTCAGAAACAAGCCTCATGAGTCACTATCTGACTCTTTGGGGGGATTTGGAAAGTTAGGCGCCACATTCCTGGTTTAGACCTGTTCTAGCTCTGCTTTAGTCCTGCTTCAGTCCTGCTTCAGACCTTGTTCAGTCCTGCTTCAGTCCTGCTTCAGACCTTGTTCAGTCCTGCTTCAGTCCTGTTTTAGACCTGCTTTAGTCCTGCTTTAGTCCTGCTTTAGTCCTGCTTTAGTCCTGTTTTAGACCTGCTTTAGTCCTGCTTTAGTCCTGTTTTAGACCTGCTTTAGTCCTGCTTTAGTCCTTGTTCAGTCCTGCTTTAATCCTTGTTCAGTCCTGCTTCAGACCTGCTTTTGGGCTTGTTCAGTTCTGCTTTAGACATGGCTTTAGTCCCGTTTTAGTCCTCCTTAAGTCCTGCTTTAGTCTTCTTTTAGTCCAGTTTTTGTCCTGCTTTAGTCCTTGTTTAGTGCATGGCTTTAGTGTTATTTTGCCTTAGTTATCCTGTAGTCCCAGCCTCAGTCCAGTTTCAGTCCAGTTTTAGTCCTTGTTCAGTCCTTGTTTAGTCCTGCCCTAGTCTCTGCTTCAGACAGGGTACAGTCTCTTTTAGAATCTTGTGTGTATTTTGTGTGTACTATTTGACCCTTTGGGCTGCGAGCTGATTGGCTGGAGCGAGGGTTCCATTGTTGAGTTGTGAAAGTTACGTACCCCAGCTTTAATGGGTAGACAAAACTGTGAAAGTGGAAGCAGAGAGTAATTTTTTAGTGCCACGTCACGGCTGTTGTGTGTGAGTTTATTGACACAGACCACATTGTAAAGTCACACAATTCAAAGATAATGTTCAGACAAAACACGCTCTCGGCCAACAGGAGGCGCCGCGGTTTCCTCGGATTGTCAGGAAAATGCTTTAGGTCGAACCAGGACACGACTTTATCTTTCTATACATCTATATTTAGTACATTTCAAACCTCCATATTGACCTTATCCCAGGATCGGTCTCTGTGTTAGAGCTGGACATGCAGCAGGTTTGGCCCAATTTTGTCCATTTTTCTAGTCATTTCAAGTTCTCTGATACTAGCCTAAAGTTAAACCGGTGTAACTCCTGCTTTTGTACTACTTTAGGCCTGATTTAGTCTTTCTTTAGACCTGCTTTTGTCCTGCTCTAGACCTGCTTTAGTCCTGCTTTAGTCCTGCTTTAGTCCTGCTTTAGTCCTGCTTTAGTCCTGCTTTAGTCCTACTTTAGTCCTGCTTAAGACCTGCTTTAGTCCTGCTTTAGTCCTGCTTTAGTCCTGCTTTGCTCCTGCTTTAGTCCTGCTTAAGACCTGCTCTAGACCTGCTTTAGTCCTGCTTAAGACCTGCTTTAGTCCTGCTTTAGTCCTGCTTAAGACCTGCTTAAGACCTGCTTTAGTCCTGCTTAAGACCTGCTTTAGTCCTGCTTAAGACCTGCTTTAGTCCTGCTTTAGTCCTGCTTTGCTCCTGCTTTAGTCCTGCTTAAGACCTGCTCTAGACCTGCTTTAGTCCTGCTTAAGACCTTCTTTAGTCCTGCTTTAGTCCTGCTTTGCTCCTGCTTTAGTCCTGCTTAAGACCTGCTCTAGACCTGCTTTAGTCCTGCTTAAGACCTGCTTTAGTCCTGCTTTAGTCCTGCTTTGCTCCTGCTTTAGTCCAACTTTAGTCCTGCTTTAGTCCAAGTTTAGTCCTGCTTTAGTCCTGCTTTAGTCCTGCTTAAGACCTGCTTTAGTCCTACTTTAGTGCTACTTTAGTCCTGCTTTGGTCCTGCTTTAGTCCAACTTTAGACCTGCTTTAGTCCTGCTTTGGTCCTGCTTTACGCACCACAGACCTGGCCTCTCCGCAGACCTGGCCTCTCCGCAGACCTGGCCTCTCCGCAGACCTGGCTCGTCAGTCCAGACCCTGTGATGAAAGCCTCCTCTGCCTCCCGTGTTGAGGCAGCGTGGGGAGGACGGCCTCTCGCTCCGCTGCCTCCACAACAACATTTACTAAAGTGATTTGACTTTGACATCCTCCCGGTTCTGCTCCAGAGACGGAGGAATCTGTGAGAACCAAAGCCCTGGGCCCTCACTCAGCGAAGGCCGTGCTGATTAAAGCTGGGGTACCTGACTTTAGCCTGATAAACCCCACATGGAGTTGGTCGGACAGAAAGAGTAAAAGTAAAAGTAAATTGTTGGTTTGAGGCAAAAGATATGAATGTGAAAGCTAGTGATAGTTTACTTTAGTCTGGCTTTAGACCTGCTTTAGTCCGGCTTTAGTCCGGCTTTAGTCCGGCTTTAGTCCAGCTTTAGTCCTGCTTTAGTCCGGCTTTAGTCCGGCTTTAGTCCTGCTTTAGTCCGGCTTTAGTCCAGCTTTAGTCCTGCTTTAGTCCAGCTTTAGTCCTGCTTTAGACCTGCTTTAGTCCTGCTTTAGACCTGATTTAGTCCAGCTTTAGTCCTGCTTTAGACCTGCTTTAGTCCTGCTTTAGACCTGATTTAGTCCAGCTTTAGTCCTGCTTTAGACCTGCTTTAGTCCTGCTTTAGGCCTGCTTTAGTCCTGCTTTAGTCCGGCTTTAGACCTGCTTTAGTCCTGCTTTAGTCCGGCTTTAGACCTGCTCTAGTCCTGCTTTAGTGCTGCTTTAGTCCTGCTTTACCTCTGCTTTAAACCTGCTTTAGTCCTACTTTAGACCTGCTTTAGACCTGCTTTACCCCTGCTTTAGACCTGCTTTAGACCAGTTTTAGACCTGCTTTAGACCTGCTTTAGTCCTGCCTTTGACCTGCTTTAGACCTTGTCAGAATTAAGTTCTGTTTTAAAGCCAGTAACTAATAGCATAAAGTTCTATTAGTGTCATTTTAAAGTTACATACCTCAGCTTTAAACCAGTTTACGTCTTTTGAAGCAGTTTTCATTCCGCCAACTTCAGCCACGTCCACCTGCCATGTGTGCAGCTTTGTAATCGATAAAGCAGAAAAGTCCATTAAGACTAAATATCCAGCGGCCGGTCCCTGACAGTGTTTATTATTGACAGTTTTCTCTCCTCAGATGAATCTCAGTCTGAGCTGTTTGCAGTTGAGATGTGAGCTCAGATACATGTGTTTTTGTAATAGGACATTTCCTCTGGGTTTAGAAAAGCTTTGCAGAGTCCAAGAAAACTGGGCCCAAAACCAGGTCCAGGGCCGAGTGTCCTGGTCCAGAGATCGGCTCCGGTTTCACACTGAGGTCAGATTATCGCAGAGGACCAGACCAGCACGACACCGGCAGACCCTCAATACACATGTCTCTGTCTCGTTCTGGCTCAGAGTGGTTTGGAAGCTTCACTTTTGGATCGCAGAGAATGTCGTAACGAACGGTCTGTCGCCGTTAATCTTCGTCTGTGTCGGGGGGAAAACCACGGAAAGATTTGGAGCTTCACAATTCTGTGTACTTCTCAAACCGTGATCCGTTTTTTCAGAGTAAAAATAACATAAAAAGAGTATTTTGTTTGTAAAAGCAACCAGAAATAGTAGAGAGAGGAACAAGAGAGAGACTAGAGTTAAGTCCAGAGGGAGACTAGAGAGAGAGAGACCCATAGAGAGAGAAAGACTGAAGAGAGACCTGAGAGATCAAGGAAAACCGGAGAGACTACAGTGAGACTAGAGAGAGAGACTAGAGTGAGAGACTAGAGTGAGAGACGAGTGAGAGACAATAGAGAGAGAGTCTAGAGTGGAAGTCCAGAGGGAGACTGGAGAGAGAGGAAAATTAGGGAGACCAGAGAAAGACTGGAGTAAGACCGGAGAGAGAGAGAGGAAAACGAGAGATCAGAGAGCGGCCAAAGAGCGAGACTAGAGACACAGAGAGAGAGAGACAAAAGTGAAAGTCCAGAGGGAGACTAGAGAGAGAGGAAAACCAGAGAGACCAGAGAAAGACTAGAGAGAGAGAGAAACCAGAAAGACCAGTCCAGAGGGAGACTAGAAAGAGAGACCCGGAGAGAGAAAGAAAGACTCGAGAGAGACCCAAGAGAGAAGAAAATCAAAGAGAGACCAAAGAGGGAGACTAGAGAGAGATCGACCAGAGTGAGGCTTGAGAGAGAGACCAGAGAGTGGAGGACCAGAGTGAAACCTTAGCAAAAGAGAGAGACGAGAGTGGGTTTATCCAGGACCGAGGCTGCTGTGTGGTAAAGGACTGAAGATCCTCCCAGGTGAGGATGGAGGTCCAGTCCATGAGTCCGAGACAGGGCCGACCAGTTCACAGGTGCTGGTCCAAAAGGCCAAATTCAGGACAGCGGGTGAATAGCAATGAACAGACTACAGCTGCAGTCATCATGATGAAAGATCTGGGCTCTTTGAAACCTGCTGATGTCACATTACGCTAAGAACATCCGAAACCTTCATTCATACTTTTGTATCTTTTATACGTCTTCTCCGTCCCCAAATTAGGTCTTTTTGGATTGGCTTCTGGTCTGTCTACTCCAGATGTGACATTTGTGGCGTTTCCAGTTAAACATATTTGTTGAATTTAAAGCTCCCATTGGACTCCATCACACATTACTTACTCTGACTTTCTAAAATGTTTGGAGCTAAATGGATTGACCAGCATGTCGTGACAAGACTAGAGAGAGAGACCCAGAGAGAGAAACAAGAGAGAGTCTAGAGTGGGAGTCCAGAGGGAGACTAGAAAGAGACCCAGATAGAGAGAAAGACCGGAGAGAGACCTGTGAGATCAAGGAAAACCGTAGAGAGAGACCAGGGAGAGAGAGACAAGAGTGAAAGTCCAGAGGGAGACTAGAGAGAGAGACCCAGAGAGAGAGAAAGACCAGAGAGAAACCTGAGAGAGAGGAATACCAGAGAGTAACTAGAGAGAGAGACCCAGAGAGAGAGAAAGACCGGAGAGAAACCTGAGAGAGAGGAATACCAGAGAGTAACTAGAGAGAGAGAGAAAGACCGGAGAGAAACCTGTGAGATCAAGGAAAACCAGAGAGAGACTCAGAGAGAAAGCCAGAGAGAGACTATTGGTCTGTCTACTTCAGATGTGACATGGCGTTTCCAGTTAAACATATTTGTTGAATTTAAAGCTCCCATTGGACTTCACTTACTCTGACTTTCTAACATATTTGGAGCTAAGTGGATTGACGAGCATGTGGCGTAGCGGTCTCCAGTCTCCGTGTTTCCAGGAGAAGCCTCGTCTCTGGTCCACGTCATGGTCCAGGTCTGTTTCTGATGAGGATCACAGTTGGAATCCCACAGAAACACGACCGCTCCTGCCTCTTGGTGGTTCTCCTCGGTCCGTTCCCGCCGCTGCTGCCGTGACACATGCTAAAACGCTTCGCTGAGCTCAGTCTCTGTGGAGCCGTGAAAACTCTAAACTGGTAGAAGGGAAAAGAAGACGAGTTATTACAAATCTGTGCTCTTACATGTCGGGGTTTTATGGAGGGCAGAGGTTTGGCAGCGCTCCGAGGATCCTGAGAGAAAGATGTTCTGGGGTAAATGTTTTAAATGCTACGGTTTACAAAGAAACACATGAGAGAGATTCAACGAAAGCAAAGGACACTTCCACATGGTTTTTCTCTTTCCTCCATGCTCCACTGTTCTGCTTCATTACATCAATGGGCCCAAAGCGCACCCTTGAGGAACCCCCAGCAGAATGTTTTCTATATGTGCATGCCGTATATGTGTACATTTTTTATTCAAGCTAAAATGCCACGGTGAAACTAATCAACCACAACAGAAACAGCACAAGTGAAGAACATTAAAGTCTGTGGAAGGAAGCTGTTAGCGTAAGTTAGCATAAGCTGTTAGCATGTTAGCATTTCCTGCATCTCAACTAGTGGGGGCGGGTCCCAGCTCAAAAGTGGCCTGAATGAGGTGCGTTGACATGCTGCAATACCACCCCGGGCCGATGGGGGTGGACCCGGAATAAGAATTAGCCAATGCTAACATATAGCATTAGCTGACCTCTCGAAAACGTCTTTACAGGATGGTCCAAAGTTGGCTCTTGGCCCAAAGCTCCGTTCCACATGTGGGTCAATGCTGAGGGGGGTGTTTTGGACTTTGAATTTTTGAAGTCACTCGTTTAAATGAATGGAGCTCGTGCAGCTGACGCATGCACAGATGCGATTTTTCACATTTTCCAGCCCTCACGGCCATTTTGAATCACTCCATGAAAGCCCAATTTTTGGCCCATTAGTTAGAACGACGGAGATAGGCGTGACTACATCCGTTAATATTTACAATCTATGATCTCAACAATAAGGCCCATAAATGGCGGCAACGACCTGTAACGGGGATCACTGATATTCATGTGTTTATTGCATGTATTTGTTCTTATATAAATAGTTCTTATATATTTTATGTCTATGAAAATGTTTGAGTTTGGAAATCGCACATTTGAAACTATTTTATTAAACTTGAATTGAAAGCATTTTGATTTCAGCGAATGGTCCCTTCCTCTTACTGTGTTCTGAAATATTGTTTCTGTTGGACGAGGGGCTTGGCACACGCTGCTGCTTCGTCCGACCCCTTTTCAAACGGTTCTTTTTGCGTCCGGTTTAGTTTCTGTTGAACCAGTCTGCGTCTGAAATAAATACTTTTCGATGAGTTTTTGTTTTTTCTGAATTACACATGCGTACCTCTCTAACACCACGGAGCACGGCGCCATGTTGTTCTCTGTTTGGACTGAAACAAAGTCGTGTTTTGCTTTCATTCTTGACCCATGAATAATAAAATCAATACCGTGTGTAGGTGCGGAGCCAGGGCGTCACCGAGGAGCTCAAGTGTCTCTCTCTCCTCAACGTTCTGGACAAAGACAACATCCCCGACCAGCTCACTCAGCTGTTAGGAGAGCCCTGCATCAAGCTGGCGGAGGGCATCAAGGCCTACATCTCCAAGGTAGGACTCTTTAAAGCTGGGGTATGTAACTTTAGCTCTCATAGACAATACATGTGTTTGTCCAACAGGTAACAGCCTGGGCCTCGAACCCGGCTTGCGACTTAGACCTCCTTTATAAAGTTGTAGTTGTTTAAAATAATGTTGGAAAGTGTTTTTATTGCTCCATGTGGAAGAGGAAATTGCCCTAGTCCATTTTAACGATTCCCTCTGGTCTCTCTCTGGTCTCTCTCTGGTCTCTCTCTCTCTGGTCTCTCTCTGGTCTCTCCCTGGTCTCTCCCTGGCCTTCTCTCTCTGGGTCTCTCTCTGGTCTCTCTCTGGTCTCTCTCTGGTCTCTCCCTGGCCTCTCTCTAGTCTCTCTCTGGTCTCTCCCTGGTCTCTCTCTGGTCTCTCTCTGGTCTCTCTTCTGGCCTCTCTCTAGTCTCTCTCTGGTCTCTCCCTGGTCTCTCCCTGGTCTCTCTCTGGTCTCTCTCTGGCTTCTCTCTGGTCTCTCCCTGGTCTCTCTCTGGTCTCTCTCTGGTCTGGTCTCTCTCTGGCTTCTCTCTCTCTCTGGTCTCTCTGGTCTCTCTCTGGCTCTCTCTGCCTCCTCTCTTGGTCTCTCTGGTCTCTCTCTCTCTGGTCTCTCCCTGGTCTCTCTCTGGTCTCTCTGTCTCTCTCTGTCTCTTTCTGTTCTCTCTCTCTAGTCTCTCTCTCTAGTCTCTCTCTGGTCTCTCTCTCTAGTCTCTCTCTCGGTCTCTCTCTAGTCTCTCTCTGGTCTCTCTCTAGTCTCTCTCTGGTCTCTCAGGTCTCTCTCTCTCTCTGGTCTCTCAGGTCTCTCTCTCTCTCAGGTCTCTCAGGTCTCTCTCTCTCTCTCTGGTCTCTCTCTGGTCTCTCTTTGGTCTCTTTCTTGTCCTGGGTTCCTGACTTTAGAGAACTTATTTCGAAATTTTGAAGTTGTTTTGACTCTTATTTTGACAAATTCCTGAATTTTTGTGTCCAAACAACACACCTCCCTTTCCCACTGTGGTCCCGGGTCCAACATTTGGACCGACTGCAGCTGTGTTTATAAAACTAATTGAATTCTGATTTAAACCTTTGTTTCACATAAAATAAAACCACAGCAAGGTTTTTATCTTTGAGCAGGACTAATACAGGACTAAGCAGAACTAAAGCAGGACTAAAGCAGGACTAAAGCAGGACTAAAGAACTAAAGCTGGTCTAAAGCAGGACTAAAGCAGGTCTAAAGCAGGACTAAAGCAGGACTAAACAGGACTAAACAGGACTCTAAAGCAGGACAAAAACTGGTCTAAAGCAGGATTAGAGCAGGATTGATGGAGGACTAGAGCAGGACTAAAACAGGACTACGTTAAGGCCAAACCAAGACTAAAGCAAGACTAAAACAGGTCTAAAACAGGTCTAAAGCAGGTCTAAAGCAGGTCTAAAGCAGGTCTAAAGCAGGTCTAAAGCAGGTCTAAAGCAGGATTTGAGCAGGACTAAAACAGAACTTAACCAGGACTAAATCAGGTCTAAAACATCCGTCTCCAGAGCTTTTGTATTTGCACGTGTGTCAGATCTCGTTAGCTCTTCTTCCAGTCTCCAAAGAAACATGTTTTTTCTCAAATCTAAAACCGGACCAAGAGAAACTAGTTTTTTGCCAAAACAGCCGTAATTATCGTCCAAGACTCTCTCAAAGTGAAAGTAACTTGGCTCTCTCTGGTTTTGACAAATGGAGCGTGGAATTGGTTAAGTGCCGGTGAAAACTCTTCCTTTGTTCAGTTTGATCAGTTTGATGAAGAGGGAGACGAAATATTAATGTAGAAGGTGGAGTCGCAAGCGGCAATGGACGGCCCTCACAAGCGCCATAGTCTTCGTCAAACTCAAGATTTCTGCCTTTTGAAAGTGATGGGGGCTCCAGGACTGATATTATTATATATTGATATTCAGGACTGAGGTCTCTTCCTGGGTCTCTTTCTGGTCTCTCTCTGGCCCCTGGTCTCTCTCTGGTCTCTCTCTGGTCTCTCTCTGGTCTCTCTCTGGTCTCTCTCTAGTCTCTCTCTAGTCTCTCTCTGGTCTCTCTCTAGTTACTCTCTAGTCTTTGGTCTCTCTCTCTTTTGTCTCTCTCTGGTCTCTCTCTCGCCCCTGGTCTCTTTCTGGTCTCTCTTTGGTCTCTCTCTGGTCTTGCTCTCGCCCCTGGTCTCTCTCTGGTCTCTCTTGGGTCTCTCTCTCTGGTCTCTCTCTGGTCTCACACTCGTCTCTCTCTGGTCTCTCTCTGGTCTCTCTCTCTGGTCTCTCTCTGGTCTCTCTCTGGTCTTTCCCTGGTTTCTCTCTGGCCTCGCTCTGGTCTCGCTCTGGTAATTGATGTTATTATTACTTGATTGCAACACTCTGGTCTGAGGAGGTTCTTTAGTCCTGGTTCTGGACCGGTTCCATTTCAGTGCAGCTCAGAAACGCATGAGAGATAAGATCTGAACTGTACATGAACTAAAACAACTCTAAACCAGGTCTGAACCAGGACTGAACCAGGACTGAACCAGGACTGAGCCAGGACTGAGCCAGGACTGAACCAGCTTTAGACCTGATTTAGTCCAGCTTTAGTCCTGCTCTTAGACCTGCTTTAGTCCTGCTTTAGGCCTGCTTTAGTCCTGCTTTAGTCCGGCTTTAGACCTGCTTTAGTCCTGCTTTAGTCCGGCTTTAGACCTGCTCTAGTCCTGCTTTAGTGCTGCTTTAGTCCTGCTTTACCTCTGCTTTAAACCGCTTTAGTCCTACTTTAGACCTGCTTTAGACCTGCTTTACCCCTGCTTTAGACCTGCTTTAGACCAGTTTTAGACCTGCTTTAGACCTGCTTTAGTCCTGCCTTTGACCTGCTTTAGACCTTGTCAGAATTAAGTTCTGTTTTAAAGCCAGTAACTAATAGCATAAAGTTCTATTAGTGTCATTTTAAAGTTACATACCTCAGCTTTAAACCAGTTTACGTCTTTTGAAGCAGTTTTCATTCCGCCAACTTCAGCCACGTCCACCTGCCATGTGTGCAGCTTTGTAATCGATAAAGCAGAAAAGTCCATTAAGACTAAATATCCAGCGGCCGGTCCCTGACAGTGTTTATTATTGACAGTTTTCTCTCCTCAGATGAATCTCAGTCTGAGCTGTTTGCAGTTGAGATGTGAGCTCAGATACATGTGTTTTTGTAATAGGACATTTCCTCTGGGTTTAGAAAAGCTTTGCAGAGTCCAAGAAAACTGGGCCAAAACCAGGTCCAGGGCCGAGTGTCCTGGTCCAGAGATCGCTCCGGTTTCACACTGAGGTCAGATTATCGCAGAGGACCAGACCAGCACGACACCGGCAGACCCTCAATACACATGTCTCTGTCTCGTTCTGGCTCAGAGTGGTTTGGAAGCTTCACTTTTGGATCGCAGAGAATGTCGTAACGAACGTCTGTCGCCGTTAAATCTTCGTCTGTGTCGGGGGGAAAACCACGAGAGAGAGAGAGAGTAAAAAAACGAGAGATCAGAGAGACCCATAGAGAGAGAAAGACTGAAGAGAGGACCTGAGAGATCAAGGAAAACCGGAGAGCGGCCAAAGAGCGAGACTAGAGACACAGAGAGAGAGAGACAAAAGTGAAAGTCCAGAGGGAGACTAGAGAGAGAGGAAAACCAGAGAGACCAGAGAAAGACTAGAGAGAGAGAGAAACCAGAAAGACCAGTCCAGAGGGAGACTAGAAAGAGAGACCCGGAGAGAGAAAGAAAGACTCGAGAGAGACCCAAGAGAGAAGAAAATCAAAGAGAGACCAAAGAGGGAGACTAGAGAGAGATCGACCAGAGTGAGGCTTGAGAGAGAGACCAGAGAGTGGAGGACCAGAGTGAAACCTTAGCAAAAGAGAGAGACGAGAGTGGGTTTATCCAGGACCGAGGCTGCTGTGTGGTAAAGGACTGAAGATCCTCCCAGGTGAGGATGGAGGTCCAGTCCATGAGTCCGAGACAGGGCCGACCAGTTCACAGGTGCTGGTCCAAAAGGCCAAATTCAGGACAGCGGGTGAATAGCAATGAACAGACTACAGCTGCAGTCATCATGATGAAAGATCTGGGCTCTTTGAAACCTGCTGATGTCACATTACGCTAAGAACATCCGAAACCTTCATTCATACTTTTGTATCTTTTATACGTCTTCTCCGTCCCCAAATTAGGTCTTTTTGGATTGGCTTCTGGTCTGTCTACTCCAGATGTGACATTTGTGGCGTTTCCAGTTAAACATATTTGTTGAATTTAAAGCTCCCATTGGACTCCATCACACATTACTTACTCTGACTTTCTAAAATGTTTGGAGCTAAATGGATTGACCAGCATGTCGTGACAAGACTAGAGAGAGAGACCCAGAGAGAGAAACAAGAGAGAGTCTAGAGTGGGAGTCCAGAGGGAGACTAGAAAGAGACCCAGATAGAGAGAAAGACCGGAGAGAGACCTGTGAGATCAAGGAAAACCGTAGAGAGAGACCAGGGAGAGAGAGACAAGAGTGAAAGTCCAGAGGGAGACTAGAGAGAGAGACCCAGAGAGAGAGAAAGACCAGAGAGAAACCTGAGAGAGAGGAATACCAGAGAGTAACTAGAGAGAGAGACCCAGAGAGAGAGAAAGACCGGAGAGAAACCTGAGAGAGAGGAATACCAGAGAGTAACTAGAGAGAGAGAGAAAGACCGGAGAGAAACCTGTGAGATCAAGGAAAACCAGAGAGAGACTCAGAGAGAAAGCCAGAGAGAGACTATTGGTCTGTCTACTTCAGATGTGACATGGCGTTTCCAGTTAAACATATTTGTTGAATTTAAAGCTCCCATTGGACTTCACTTACTCTGACTTTCTAACATATTTGGAGCTAAGTGGATTGACGAGCATGTGGCGTAGCGGTCTCCAGTCTCCGTGTTTCCAGGAGAAGCCTCGTCTCTGGTCCACGTCATGGTCCAGGTCTGTTTCTGATGAGGATCACAGTTGGAATCCCACAGAAACACGACCGCTCCTGCCTCTTGGTGGTTCTCCTCGGTCCGTTCCCGCCGCTGCTGCCGTGACACATGCTAAAACGCTTCGCTGAGCTCAGTCTCTGTGGAGCCGTGAAAACTCTAAACTGGTAGAAGGGAAAAGAAGACGAGTTATTACAAATCTGTGCTCTTACATGTCGGGGTTTTATGGAGGGCAGAGGTTTGGCAGCGCTCCGAGGATCCTGAGAGAAAGATGTTCTGGGGTAAATGTTTTAAATGCTACGGTTTACAAAGAAACACATGAGAGAGATTCAACGAAAGCAAAGGACACTTCCACATGGTTTTTCTCTTTCCTCCATGCTCCACTGTTCTGCTTCATTACATCAATGGGCCCAAAGCGCACCCTTGAGGAACCCCCAGCAGAATGTTTTCTATATGTGCATGCCGTATATGTGTACATTTTTTATTCAAGCTAAAATGCCACGGTGAAACTAATCAACCACAACAGAAACAGCACAAGTGAAGAACATTAAAGTCTGTGGAAGGAAGCTGTTAGCGTAAGTTAGCATAAGCTGTTAGCATGTTAGCATTTCCTGCATCTCAACTAGTGGGGGCGGGTCCCAGCTCAAAAGTGGCCTGAATGAGGTGCGTTGACATGCTGCAATACCACCCCGGGCCGATGGGGGTGGACCCGGAATAAGAATTAGCCAATGCTAACATATAGCATTAGCTGACCTCTCGAAAACGTCTTTACAGGATGGTCCAAAGTTGGCTCTTGGCCCAAAGCTCCGTTCCACATGTGGGTCAATGCTGAGGGGGGTGTTTTGGACTTTGAATTTTTGAAGTCACTCGTTTAAATGAATGGAGCTCGTGCAGCTGACGCATGCACAGATGCGATTTTTCACATTTTCCAGCCCTCACGGCCATTTTGAATCACTCCATGAAAGCCCAATTTTTGGCCCATTAGTTAGAACGACGGAGATAGGCGTGACTACATCCGTTAATATTTACAATCTATGATCTCAACAATAAGGCCCATAAATGGCGGCAACGACCTGTAACGGGGATCACTGATATTCATGTGTTTATTGCATGTATTTGTTCTTATATAAATAGTTCTTATATATTTTATGTCTATGAAAATGTTTGAGTTTGGAAATCGCACATTTGAAACTATTTTATTAAACTTGAATTGAAAGCATTTTGATTTCAGCGAATGGTCCCTTCCTCTTACTGTGTTCTGAAATATTGTTTCTGTTGGACGAGGGGCTTGGCACACGCTGCTGCTTCGTCCGACCCCTTTTCAAACGGTTCTTTTTGCGTCCGGTTTAGTTTCTGTTGAACCAGTCTGCGTCTGAAATAAATACTTTTCGATGAGTTTTTGTTTTTTCTGAATTACACATGCGTACCTCTCTAACACCACGGAGCACGGCGCCATGTTGTTCTCTGTTTGGACTGAAACAAAGTCGTGTTTTGCTTTCATTCTTGACCCATGAATAATAAAATCAATACCGTGTGTAGGTGCGGAGCCAGGGCGTCACCGAGGAGCTCAAGTGTCTCTCTCTCCTCAACGTTCTGGACAAAGACAACATCCCCGACCAGCTCACTCAGCTGTTAGGAGAGCCCTGCATCAAGCTGGCGGAGGGCATCAAGGCCTACATCTCCAAGGTAGGACTCTTTAAAGCTGGGGTATGTAACTTTAGCTCTCATAGACAATACATGTGTTTGTCCAACAGGTAACAGCCTGGGCCTCGAACCCGGCTTGCGACTTAGACCTCCTTTATAAAGTTGTAGTTGTTTAAAATAATGTTGGAAAGTGTTTTTATTGCTCCATGTGGAAGAGGAAATTGCCCTAGTCCATTTTAACGATTCCCTCTGGTCTCTCTCTGGTCTCTCTCTGGTCTCTCTCTGGTCTCTCCCTGGTCTCTCCCTGGTCTCTCCCTGGTCTCTCTCTGGTCTCTCTCTGGTCTCTCTCTGGTCTCTCTCTGGTCTCTCCCTGGCCTCTCTCTAGTCTCTCTCTGGTCTCTCCCTGGTCTCTCTCTGGTCTCTCCCTGGTCTCTCTCTGGTCTCTCTCTAGTCTCTCTCTGGTCTCTCCCTGGTCTCTCCCTGGTCTCTCTCTGGTCTCTCTCTGGCTTCTCTCTGGTCTCTCCCTGGTCTCTCTCTGGTCTCTCTCTGGTCTCTCTCTGGTCTCTCTCTGGTCTCTCTCTGGTCTCTCTCTGGCCTCTCTCTGGTCTCTCTCTGGTCTCTCCCTGGTCTCTCTCTGGTCTCTCTCTGGTCTCTCTGGTCTCTTTCTGTTCTCTCTCTCTAGTCTCTCTCTCTAGTCTCTCTCTGGTCTCTCTCTAGTCTCTCTCTGGTCTCTCTCTAGTCTCTCTCTGGTCTCTCTCTAGTCTCTCTCTGGTCTCTCAGGTCTCTCTCTCTCTCTGGTCTCTCAGGTCTCTCTCTCTCTCTGGTCTCTCAGGTCTCTCTCTCTCTCTCTGGTCTCTCTCTGGTCTCTCTTTGGTCTCTTTCTTGTCCTGGGTTCCTGACTTTAGAGAACTTATTTCGAAATTTTGAAGTTGTTTTGACTCTTATTTTGACAAATTCCTGAATTTTGTGTGTCCAAACAACACACCTCCCTTTCCCACTGTGGTCCCGGGTCCAACATTTGGACCGACTGCAGCTGTGTTTATAAAACTAATTGAATTCTGATTTAAACCTTTGTTTCACATAAAATAAAACCACAGCAAGGTTTTTATCTTTGAGCAGGACTAATACAGGACTAAAGCAGAACTAAAGCAGGACTAAAGCAGGACTAAAGCAGGACTAAAGCAGGACTAAAGCTGGTCTAAAGCAGGACTAAAGCAGGTCTAAAGCAGGACTAAAGCAGGACTAAACCAGGACTAAAGCAGGTCTAAAGCAGGACTAAAGCAGGACTAAAGCAGGTCTAAAGCAGGACTAAAGCAGGACTAAAGCTGGACTAAAGCAGGTCTAAAGCAGGACTAAAGCAGGTCTAAAGCAGGACTAAAGCAGGACTAAAGCAGGACTAAAGCTGGACTAAAGCAGGTCTAAAGCAGGACTAAAGCAGGACTAAACCAGGACTAAAGCAGGACTAAAGCAGGACAAAAACTGGTCTAAAGCAGGATTAGAGCAGGATTGATGGAGGACTAGAGCAGGACTAAAACAGGACTACGTTAAGGCCAAACCAAGACTAAAGCAAGACTAAAACAGGTCTAAAACAGGTCTAAAGCAGGTCTAAAGCAGGTCTAAAGCAGGTCTAAAGCAGGTCTAAAGCAGGTCTAAAGCAGGATTTGAGCAGGACTAAAACAGAACTTAACCAGGACTAAATCAGGTCTAAAACATCCGTCTCCAGAGCTTTTGTATTTGCACGTGTGTCAGATCTCGTTAGCTCTTCTTCCAGTCTCCAAAGAAACATGTTTTTTCTCAAATCTAAAACCGGACCAAGAGAAACTAGTTTTTTGCCAAAACAGCCGTAATTATCGTCCAAGACTCTCTCAAAGTGAAAGTAACTTGGCTCTCTCTGGTTTTGACAAATGGAGCGTGGAATTGGTTAAGTGCCGGTGAAAACTCTTCCTTTGTTCAGTTTGATCAGTTTGATGAAGAGGGAGACGAAATATTAATGTAGAAGGTGGAGTCGCAAGCGGCAATGGACGGCCCTCACAAGCGCCATAGTCTTCGTCAAACTCAAGATTTCTGCCTTTTGAAAGTGATGGGGGCTCCAGGACTGATATTATTATATATTGATATTCAGGACTGAGGTCTCTTCCTGGGTCTCTTTCTGGTCTCTCTCTGGCCCCTGGTCTCTCTCTGGTCTCTCTCTGGTCTCTCTCTGGTCTCTCTCTGGTCTCTCTCTAGTCTCTCTCTAGTCTCTCTCTGGTCTCTCTCTAGTTACTCTCTAGTCTTTGGTCTCTCTCTCTTTTGTCTCTCTCTGGTCTCTCTCTCGCCCCTGGTCTCTTTCTGGTCTCTCTTTGGTCTCTCTCTGGTCTTGCTCTCGCCCCTGGTCTCTCTCTGGTCTCTCTTGGGTCTCTCTCTCTGGTCTCTCTCTGGTCTCACACTCGTCTCTCTCTGGTCTCTCTCTGGTCTCTCTCTCTGGTCTCTCTCTGGTCTCTCTCTGGTCTTTCCCTGGTTTCTCTCTGGCCTCGCTCTGGTCTCGCTCTGGTAATTGATGTTATTATTACTTGATTGCAACACTCTGGTCTGAGGAGGTTCTTTAGTCCTGGTTCTGGACCGGTTCCATTTCAGTGCAGCTCAGAAACGCATGAGAGATAAGATCTGAACTGTACATGAACTAAAACAACTCTAAACCAGGTCTGAACCAGGACTGAACCAGGACTGAACCAGGACTGAGCCAGGACTGAGCCAGGACTGAACCAGGTTTGAACCAAGACTGAACCAGGTCTAAAGCAGGACTGAATCCGACTTGGACCAGACCTGGCCCTGGCCCCTGTGGGAGATGACAGCAGGATTATGAGTGAGTGAGTCAGCACATGTGGCCCCCAGCTGTGGTCTGCAAACACCCACAATGCACTGCAGTGTCCGAGACCGTCGCTCTGACCCTCCCCGGCCGAGAAAACACCACACAAACACAAACACAAACACGCTCCCGTTTTTCTACGACTACACAAAGGCTCCCAGAATCCTGAACTTACTAGAACTCCCAGAGCCGTCATTTTGACTGCTCCCATTCAAACCAATGAAATGTTACTTTTTCACCAGATTTATTCAAAGTTAGTCATTTATACTGTGCTTAAACGTTGAAAATAATTTGAAACATGGCAAAAAACCGTTTGTTAAAAGGCTAAATGCTAACTGCTACAAGTAAACAGTGGGTTGCTATGGTAACTAGCATATACATATGAATGAGATTAAAGGGAGAACTCATATAAATATAGAAATAAATCATATAAAGAATGACAATAAAGTACACAAAGTTATGAAGACCCAGAATGTTCATATGTGAAGTCATTGGTTTCCAAACTAAATAAAAGGCGTCATATTGACTGCTCTGGGGTTGCAGAGTTAAACTGTGCGGATGACAGACGCTGTTGCACAAACCGAGACCAGAGGAACCGATGACGAACGCACAGGACGTTCTAACGAGTTTTTAATTAATGAAATATGACCTGAAGACGGCCTCAAGACTGGAATAAATCAGAAACATGTGGCTCCGAGAACGACCGCTCCACGATTATCCCCCACAGGCTGTAGACCCAGGACTCAGACTGTAGAACGAGGACTGAGGCTGTAGACCCAGCACTCAGACTGTAGAACGAGGACTGAGGCTGTAGATCCAGGACTCAGACTGTAGAACGAGGACTGAGGCTGTAGACCCAGGACTCAGACTGTAGGACGAGGACTGAGGCTGTAGACCCAGGACTCAGACTGTAGGACGAGGACTGAGGCTGTAGACCCAGGACTCAGACTGTAGAACGAGGACTGAGGCTGTAGACCCAGGACTCAGACTGTAGGACGAGGACTGAGGCTGTAGACCCAGGACTCAGACTGTAGAACGAGGACTGAGGCTGTAGACCCAGGACTCAGACTGCAGAACGAGGACAGGTCCGATGCAGGACTGAAGCAGCTCCAGGCGGGTCGGGCAGGGCAGTCCGCAGGTGTAGATGGAGGGGGCCAGTTAGTAATAGATCCGGCCCGCAAAAAAATGACCTTGGCCCAGGGATGATATTTGATTAGTATTAGGTTTTCTGCATCATTTCAATATATTTTAATAAACATTGAACCAGTCCGGCCCTCGACTTGTAGCAAACGTGTTTTTTTAGCCTCAGTTGTTTTTGACTTTGACCTCCCTGCCCAAAACCATCTCCAACATTATCTTCCCATTGGAACAAACGGCTTCTCATTTCAGAACCATGTGATGAAATCCACATCGAATGATCAAACTGTTAAAGTTACGACTCCGAACGTTCACGAGGCGTTCAAAGACCTCCTGTTGACGTGGCCTTTGAAACCATCTGACCGTGCGGCGCTGCTCTCGGCCTGTGTCTCCGTTAATGCCAGAATAGAAAGTTTGTTTGGGGGAATGCCGCTCACAGATCCGCTCATTGATCGCGATGTCTGGGCCTTCTTCAAACGTCACATAAACGCTCTGTTCTCGTCTTCATCAGCTGAGGAGGAAGAGGCACATGAGGCCGCGACAACAGCCCACTGTCTGTGCACTGAGCTTTGATAAGGTGAACACATAACACTAGTTTATAATCCAGGAACACTTGGAGAGTCCATAACAGGCACGTCCAAACTTAGGCCCACAGGCCAATCGGCAACTCAGCTCAACTCAGCTCAGCTCAGCTCAGCTCAGCTCAGCTCAGCTCAACTCAACTCAACTCAACTCAACTCAACTCATTCATTCTTGTACAATAAGTCACTTTATTATATGACTTGGACCGTACGCGCGCTCTGATTGGCTGATATTTTCCCATCTCGGACCGTTACCATGGCAATTGGTCGGCAGCGCTTATCAGATTTGATATCTTTCCTTGGTAAAAAAAGAAATATTATCCGGACGACTTTGAAGAGCCAGAGGAAGTAATAACAGCAAATAAAGACAAAAACACAACTGCTAAGAATCAAGAAGAGATTGACAACTTTGTTACAGACCAGAAAGGTAAAAACAGGATTAGGAAAACCAAGTCGGACAAACTTGAACAAACTTCACAAATATCTAAAAAGCATTAAGCAATAAGTTCTTCATGTCACAGTTTGACAGTTTGGTTGCATGTGTTTTAGTTGAAACCGATCGATATTTGCATAGATTAAAAATAGTCACATAATAAAACATTTATTAACCTCGCTTGCTCGGTTATAAGCCGTTATTATCCCCACCGCTGTCAGACTGTACAATAAGTCACTCTAAGTCACTAATGCACTAGGACTTTTTATTGTACATAACATATCCTGAACAGACGTTATTTTTAACCTTTCACATGTTTCACATTTCTGTCTTTTGCACAATCTGAGTGATTCTGTCTGTGCCAGATGTGACCTGTACATTTCTCCATCAGAGATCAATAAAGTCTGTCTTATTTTATCTTATAGCCCTGAATCCAAACAGTATTCATCTCGGAGAACTTTATAAAAACTGTTGATTCACAAACACAACAGTTCAAACACAAGAAATGAAATGAAGAAAAACACATAAATGTGGTTGAATGTGGAGTGTCCTGGATCATCGCTGTCCTTAGACCTCTCTAAAGACCTGGTGGGAGAAAAGTGAGAAACCTCGGAGAGATCCACTCCCTAAGACGAGCGGGCTGTAGATCCAGGACTGAGGCTGTAGATCCAGGACTGAGACTGTAGATCCAGGACTGAGACTGTAGATCCAGGACTGAGGCTGTAGATCCAGGACTGAGGCTGTAGACCCAGGACTGAGGCTGTAGACCCAGGACTGAGGTTGTCGATCCAGGACTGAGGCTGTAGACCCAGGACTGAGGCTGTAGACCCAGGACTGAGGTTGTCGATCCAGGACTGAGGCTGTAGATCCAGGACTGAGGCTGTAGATCCAGGACTGAGGCTGTAGATCCAGGACTGAGGCTGTAGATCCAGGACTGAGGCTGTAGGTCCAGGACTGAGGCTGTAGACCCAGGACTGAGGTTGTCGATCCAGGACTGAGGCTGTAGACCCAGGACTGAGGCTGTAGATCCAGGACTGAGGCTGTAGATCCAGGACTGAGGCTGTAGACCCAGGACTGAGGCTGTAGGTCCAGGACTGAGGCTGTAGATCCAGGACTGAGGCTGTAGATCCAGGACTGAGGCTGTAGGTCCAGGACTGAGGCTGTAGACCCAGGACTGAGGTTGTCGATCCAGGACTGAGGCTGTAGACCCAGGACTGAGGCTGTAGATCCAGGACTGAGGCTGTAGATCCAGGACTGAGGCTGTAGACCCAGGACTGAGGCTGTAGACCCAGGACTGAGGCTGTAGATCCAGGACTGAGGCTGTAGATCCAGGACTGAGGCTGTAGACCCAGGACTGAGGTTGTAGATCCAGGACTGAGGCTGTAGACCCAGGACTGAGGCTGTAGATCCAGGACTGAGGCTGTAGACCCAGGACTGAGCCTGTAGATCCAGGACTGAGGCTGTAGATCCAGGACTGAGGCTGTAGATCCAGGACTGAGGCTGTAGACCCAGGACTGAGGCTGTAGATCCAGGACTGAGACTGTAGACCCAGGACTGAGACTGTAGACCCAGGACTGAGGCTGTAGATCCAGGACTGAGGCTGTAGACCCAGGACTGAGGCTGTAGATCCAGGACTGAGGCTGTAGATCCAGGACTGAGGCTGTAGATCCAGGACTGAGGCTGTAGACCCAGGACTGAGGCTGTAGATCCAGGACTGAGACTGTAGACCCAGGACTGAGACTGTAGACCCAGGACTGAGGCTGTAGATCCAGGACTGAGGCTGTAGACCCAGGACTGAGGCTGTAGATCCAGGACTGAGGCTGTAGACCCAGGACTGAGGCTGTAGATCCAGGACTGAGACTGTAGACCCAGGACTGAGGCTGTAGACCCAGGACTGAGGCTGTAGATCCAGGACTGAGACTGTAGACCCAGGACTGAGGCTGGCCTGCTGCTGGGACTCTGAGGAGCACAGGGACTGGCCTCCTGCTTGTCCCAGATTCCGGACAAAAGAAATGTTTAAATCCAGGTCCAGTTTTGTTTCGCTGAATTTTCTCTTCTCATCTGATCAGAAAGTCTTGTGTGACCGTCTCTGTCTTGAACACTTGGAGTTTCCTTGAGTATGAACTGTGCTATACAAAAAACCATGCCTTCTCTTTGGTAATCTCTGCTTCCTCTGGCTCGGGTCGTGCTCCTCTCTCTCTGTAATCTCCGTGCTGTAAACATCTTTCTGTTTTCTTATCTGGTCTGAAGCACTGAGGTCTGAAGAGCCTGAACAAAGGCCTCTGTGTGGATCCAGTCGACCTGAACCTGGACTTGGACCAGACCGACTCACAGGGGACGCTCTCTGACACCAGCGCATTATCCTGAAACATTCTAATCTTTTAAAATCTCTAGTTTGATCTAAAAGGACTGAACTGATCTGCTACAAAAACCAACGGCAAAGACACAGACTAAAGGAGAGGTCTGTCAAAGCTGATCTATGGAACGGTTTATTTATACAACTTAAAGTCTCCAGAAATATTACAGCATTTCAAAAAAAAAGTCTAAGGCCACTCTGTAAAATTTATTGAAAAAAATATATATATATGTGATATTTGTTGCTAAATCAGGCGCACCCTCGCGTCAATACGTCCGTCATTATTACCCATTATGATGACAGATTAGGGTCCTTTAATGATAACAGATTAGGGCCCTTTAATGATGAAAGATTAGGGCCCTTTAATGATGACAGATTAGGGGCCTTTAATGGTGACAGATTAGGGGCCTTTAATGATGACAGATTAGGCCCTTTAATGATGACAGATTAGGGCCCTTTAATGATGATGAATTATAGCCCTTTAATGATGACAGATGAAGGCCCTTTAATTATGACAGATTAGGACCCTTTAATTATAACAGATTAGGGCCCTTTAAAGATGACAGATTAGGCCCTTTAATGATGACAGATTATGGCCCTTTAATTATAACAGATTAGGGCCCTTTAATTATGACAGATTAGGGCTCTTTAATGATGACAGATTATGGCCCTTTAATTATAACAGATTAGGGCCCTTTAATTATGACAGATTAGGGCCCTTTAATTATGACAGATTAGGGCCCTTTAATTATGACAGATTAAGGCTCTTTAATGATGACAGATTAGGGCTCTTTAATGATGACAGATTAGGGCCCTTTGATGATGACAGATTAGGGCTCTTTAAAGATGACAGATTAGGGGCCTTTAATTATAACAGATTAGGGCCCTTTAAAGATGACAGATTAGGGGCCTTTAATTATAACAGATTAGGGGCCTTTAATGGTGACAGATTAGGCCCTTTAATGATGACAGATTATGGCCCTTTAATGATGACAGATTAGGGGCCTTTATTGGTGACAGATTAGAGCCCTTTAATTATGACTTCACATGAAAATCTTACATAATGCTACTTTAAAGACCTTATGACGGTTAAAAAAAAAAAAATTGTGGATATCAAATTTGCATGACAATGTCAATTTGAAAGAGATTCCGGAAAAAAAAAATGTATAAAAAGAACGTGTTTTTCATGAATTTAAGTTGTCTATGCTCTAACCTGTGTGTGACGTCACAGCGGGTAACGCCCATGCATTGAAAACCATGGATCTATGCCACAGGACTGCCTTTTCTCTCTTCTCTCCACTGATGCCCAACACAATACTGCACTCTACAGGTGACAATTGCTCACTACACATAAATTGCCATTTTGAGAGTAAAAAAGTGTCCGAGTTGGGATTTGAACCCCAGTATCTGGATTGACAGTCCATCGACACAACCACTGGACTATCTCAGTGACAACGAAATGTTATAATCTAGTAGTTATCTTACACTCGCTGTACACGGCCTTGTCATCTCGAATATCCGCGAAAAAAGAACAAATACCAAATTGTAAACAACTTACAGCGTTGAAACGTACCCACTCTGACGTCACCAAGGGCTGTGAAGTTTTTTCGTTTCTAAGGGCGTTGCTATGGGGTTATTTCGATTTGGGGGGATCAGACAAAAAAAACAACAACTGATTTTGAAACCTTTAGTAGTTTTCTTCTAATATAAAATGGTATTAAAACTGTACTTCTAAATAAATCAAACCCGTCATAAGGTCTTTAAAGCTCGGGTACATAGTTTTTGTCTGCCGGCCTTTCAAGTGTATTCAATTAAAAATCGTCTTATATTTTGTGTGAGAGAGACCCCTGTGAGTCGCTGTACGCCTCTTTGGGCTGAGAGCTGATTGGTTGAGAGCTGATTGGCCGAGAGAGGGTGGTGCTGGCGTGGATGTGTTGTTGCTGCTTCAGGAAATGCCAGCGCTGTGAGGAAACGGATTCTCGCCGCTCCAAACCTCAGCTGGACTTTCATCTGCTTTGCACAATACTCTGTCGTCATAAAAATGTCAAGTATTTCTGGCGGAGAGCAAAGAGGGCGCAGAGCCGCATTAAAATGTGTTTATGTGTCATCCTCCCGCAGTTTACTCACTTCTAAAACGTTATCAATCATCACAAACAGACTGATCAAAGCTAACGGACTCCAGACGGCTCTAACGCACACTCCCTCTGATCTCTTTACCTTCACACTAACTGAAAAATGCTCTTTCAATATTGTTTCCTCGTCTAGGACTGAGGCTGTAGACCCAGGACTGAGGCTGTAGACCCAGGACTGAGGCTGTAGATCCAGGACTGAGGCTGTAGACCCAGGACTGAGGCTGTAGACCCAGGACTGAGGCTGTAGATCCAGGACTGAGGCTGTAGACCCAGAACTGAGGCTGTAGACCCAGGACTGAGGCGGTAGACCCAGGACTGAGGCTGTAGACCCAGGACTGAGGCTGTAGACCCAGGACTGAGGCTGTAGACCCAGGACTGAGGCTGTAGACCCAGGACTGAGGCTGTAGACCCAGGACTGAGGCTGTAGATCCAGGACTGAGGCTGTAGACCCATGACTGAGGCTGTAGACCCAGGACTGAGGCTGTAGACCCAGGACTGAGGCTGTAGACCCAGGACTGAGGCTGTAGACCCAGGACTGAGGCTGTAGATCCAGGACTGAGGCTGTAGACCCAGGACTGAGGCTGTAGACCCAGGACTGAGGCTGTAGACCCAGGACTGAGGCTGTAGACCCAGGACTGAGGCTGTAGACCCAGGACTGAGGCTGTAGATCCAGGACTGAGGCTGTAGACCCATGACTGAGGCTGTAGACCCAGGACTGAGGCTGTAGACCCAGGACTGAGGCTGTAGACCCAGGACTGAGGCTGTAGACCCAGGACTGAGGCTGTAGATCCAGGACTGAGGCTGTAGATCCAGGACAGAGGCTGTAGACCCAGGACTGAGGCTGTAGACCCAGGACTGAGGCTGTAGACCCAGGACTGAGGCTGTAGACCCAGAACTGATCCAGGCCAGAGAAAGACATCAGGGAGAGACCAGAGAGAGACCAGAGAGAGACCAGAGAGAGACCAGAGAGAGAGACCGGAGAGAGACCGGAGAGAGACCAGAGAGAGACCAGAGAGAGACCAGAGAGAGACCAGAGAGAGAGACCGGAGAGAGACCGGAGAGAGACCAGAGAGAGACCAGAGAGAGACCAGAGAGAGAGACCGGAGAGAGACCGGAGAGAGACCAGAGAGAGACCGGAGAGAGACCGGAGAGAGACCAGAGAGAGACCAGAGAGAGACCAGAGAGAGACCAGAGAGAGACCAGAGAGAGACTAGAAAGAGACTAGAAAGAGACCAGAGAGAGACCAGAGAGAGACCAGAGAGAGACCAGAGGGAGACCAGAGAGAGACTAGAAAGAGACCAGAGAGAGACCAGAGAGAGACTAGAAAGAGACTAGAAAGAGACCAGAGAGAGACTAGAGAGAGACCAGAGAGAGACCAGAGAGAGACTAGAAAGAGACCAGAGAGAGACCACGCTGATCCCCTGAACTAATCACTGTGTTGCAAACTTGCCACAAACGTTTTCCTCTGATTTTTCATAAATGTAAATGTCTCAGAAACTCGCTGCAGAATCCAAAACTAAAACTAAAACTAAAGTCTTCATCAGTTTTTTTCCGTCTTCACCTCCAGCTCTTTGTTCATGTTCTTGTCTGTGATCAGGAAGTCTGATAAAGTCACATTTACTCTGAAACAGTCTTATCTTTATGGGCACGACACGACTTTTATCAGAATCACATTTGATTGTTTGAACTGGAGTTTGAGCAGAGGAACTAAAACTAAAACAAAGAAGTCTCGTCACAGCCTGAGTTTTTAAAGTTATTTGAGATTTGACTGAAGTGAAGAGAACGTTGAGCGACTGCAATCACAGAGACGGGAATCATTTAAATATTTCTTCATTAAAGAAAATATATATTTTTGTGTGATGTGCATTTTGCAATATGGATAAAGTCATTTTTAAAAGTATAAAACTAATAATACTCTTACAGCTAATTTACACTAATTCATTTGGCTGTATGTCCACTGTCCGTGCGCAGGTTTGTGGCTTCTGATGCTCTGTGTAGTCTATGGAGCAGTACAGAGGACAGTACAGAGGACAGTACAGAGGACAGAGGACAGTACAGAGGACAGTACAGAGGACAGAGGACAGTACAGAGGACAGTACAGAGGACAGAGGACAGTACAGAGGACAGTACAGTACAGAGGACAGTACAGAGGACAGTACAGAGGACAGTACAGAGGACAGTACAGAGGACAGTACAGAGGACAGTACAGAGGACAGTACAGTACAGAGGACAGTACAGAGGACAGTACAGAGGACAGTACAGTACAGAGGACAGTACAGAGGACAGTACAGAGAGTACAGTACAGAGGACAGTACAGAGGACAGTACAGAGGACAGTACAGAGGACAGTACAGAGGACAGAGGACAGTACAGAGGACAGTGCAGAGGACAGTACAGAGGACAGAGGACAGTACAGAGGACAGTACAGAGGACAGAGGACAGTACAGAGGACAGTGCAGAGGACAGTACAGAGGACAGTGCAGAGGACAGTACAGAGGACAGTGCAGAGGACAGTACAGAGGACAGCAGGACTGATGTAGAGCAACACAAATCACATGTGTTTGTCTTCATGGTCTCTGTGCTGGTTTGGCCAGAGGCCAGACTTTGTGAAAGAAAAAAAACAATGTCTAGAATCACTGTAAAACCTGCTGCTCCTCCGGCTAATGTTTAGATACAAGTGTGTGTGTGTGTGTGTGTGTGTGTGTAGATGTGATCTAAAGCCAAGGGTCGCTATAAAAATCATGTTTCACATGTGTTTTCAATGGAGACGCGTTGCTGCGCGCACAAAATTAGAAATCCATCCTAAATCAGGCGCAGCCTCGTGTCATACGTCCGTCATACTCGAGTATAACACTGGTGTAAATATCACCATTCGTTAACATGGAAAACAGTTACGCTCGTCTGCTGCGCGTACAACGTGTACACGCTGTAACGCCTCCTGTGGACATTAGCAGTAAGAGTGACAGACATAACAATAGTATTTGTGAATATTTGCTGACCTCCTCCCTGAGGTTTCTCTCTTTTCTCCCTCTGGGTTTTAGAGTGTTTCCTCTGATGCAGGAGTCTGTTGGACAGTCTGTGTCTGACATAAGGACTGTGATGATCCAGGACACTTTCACATTCTATATTTATGGACATTTATCAACATTCATGGACTTTGGTCTCTCCTCATGGACCAATACATATGTTCTCTGTCTTCTTCAGATTCTCTGATCTGTGTTGACTGAATTGATTTGAATTGAATCCTCCTTTAAAGACATCTGCAGAAGTGGCTTCAACTTTATCATTGTCACGTATCATGTAAACAGCAGATGTTTCATAGTCACAGTGCTCACATCATACTCTGTAAAAAAGAGGTAATAATTGCTTGAACTGCTTGAGTTGTTTTTATCTTACCTGAGCACATTCTGTCTACAAACAAGATTCTCCAATGGGACAAAGCCCTTTAGTCTGATTTCCTCATTCCAGACATCTCTTGTATCTTTTTCACATAAGATCACTTTGCTTTGTGGTGAATCTTATTTTAAGCCAGTCACAATGTACTAAAATTAAGATATATTTTGCTTTTTCCCATTGACAAATCTGGTTTTAAGGCAGTTCAAATGTGCTCATTGTAATTTTTTTTAGCAACTTCTGACTTGAAATGTGTTCGCTTTTAGCAGTGTACAATAAAACAGATAAACAGAGCCGTGGTTTTACAGTCTTTTGGCTTTGGGGGGAAAAATCTCATCCTCATTTTTTGTGTTCTGGCTTTGAGGAGCAGAGAGCGCCGCCCTGCTGGCAGCGAGGTGAACCAACACAGTTCTGAAGCTCTGATGTAGTATCTTCAGTTTGGGCTCCATGGGGACGTGCGGCCGAGAGATCCAACTCCGGGATTCTTGACTCTCCATCGACTTAAATCATCCGTTTGGCAGCAGTGACCAGAGAGAAACTGTCCACTCTCATTTATGCTGCATTTCAAGTCTGTTTTTGTCATTTAACAGTAAAAGCCTTTCTCTATTTCTCTCCCCATTATGGATTAGCGACACACATTTTCAATCAAAACATTTTCAAACAAATCAAAGTAAATTCTAGTCCGTCATTTGTTAAAGAAAAGAGTTTCGGACGAAAAATAACACAAAACAAATGTGGAATATTCAACCATTTTCAACAAAAATCTACCAAATTGGTGGAGTGGTCACGAGGATGCAACCTCAAAACCATATTTATAATTCTGATAATAATTCTAGGCTCTTATTTTCAAAACAGCAACGCTAAAAACCACTGTTGTTTATTTTTATTATGTCAAAATTATTTGGTCGAGGACAAGGTCGATAGGCGGGTTGCAGTCCCAGAAAACACACACATAAAGTACATTCATGTGGGTGAAACTAAAGGAAAAACACATTCTGCTCTGAGTCCCACTCCTCCTCATCACAACATCAGTGGGTCCAGAACACAGCCTTGTGGAACTCCCTGTAAGATCACACAGACACGTCTCTTCTCGCCACAGACCTGCGGCTGTGTTTAGCTCCATTCTCCTCCTCTCTGTCAAAAACATTATATTAGGATTATACTATTCAGGTGTGTTTGTTAAAAAAAGAAGAAAAAATCTGGTAAAAAGTCAAACAATAGTGCCTCATGGTAGCCTGGTCGTACCACACCATAGTACAAATGTCGTACTAAGGTCTGGAAGTGCTCCATTGACTCCGTTAACAGGTGGGAGGAGTGAAGGGACCTGAGTTTACCGTGACGTTTGTAATGCGCCCGAGTCAAGCCCCGGCGATCCAAGATGGCGCCCTATTCAAATGAATGGTTGTGCTCAGTGGCGCTTTGTGACGGCACCGGGGCTGAAAGATTAGCGGAAGTCGCCTGAAACTCGCAAAGATCTATGGGAAACTCGCCTGTATTTGGGCATCGTCTGGTCCTCCCGGTTCTGCGCAGTGGATGATCTCCCATAATGCATGTGTGGCTGTCCTGACGTGCACAGAGGGGCTCGGCCGCGCTCTGACCAATCAGAGCAGTTTATCAGAGCGGGAGTTAGAGCAAGAGCCAATCGAGCAGAGTTTGTTGCACTAAAGTGTGGATTTAAAGAAAACCGAAGGATTTAAGAAGAAAAAAAGTTCAGGATGACAAGGGACACTAAAATCCCCACAAAATCCGACCTTTATTAAAGCTGTAGGTTCTCTGTCAGGTTCTCTGTCAGCTGAGGTCGATGCATTGAGTTCTATGGGGAAAATTTCTGGGTAGCCCACGTGAATTTAGTCTGGTTCAGTCTGCAGTACCGCGAGAATCCCCCGAGCACATGAGTTATTCAGCTACAAGCTAGTAATACCCTATCCAGTTAATATAATAGATCCATGGCCTGAGTCTGTTGTTAGCATTTAGCATTTGGCATTAGCCTAGCTTTAGCCATCTCCTTTGCCGCTAACGGAGTCCGTGGGGAGTAGCGCCACAATTTTTTCCGGCGATTACATTTGCTAAACATTCCTATTGCTCCAGCTTCAGTTTCTTGATAGAACCAGACTGGATTACTTTACTTGACGTCACCCACAACTACAACACCCGACTCTCACGCTCACTGATTTGTCGGTCGATATTCAACCGATCGTAATCGCTAACCCAGGGACCAGACCCAGACGTTACATGCCGTGAAATGATTATTGAGCAGAGAGTATGGATGGATAAGACCAGGCTAGCCTCATGGACGTCACCCCTTAAAATGCAATCACGATTTGTATGTAATGCATTTTTCCATCAAATTTGTACTTAAACAAATGAAATCCTCCCATTAATATAAATAAAACCATTTTTTCTTAAGTTAATTTCAAACAGAATTTCTCCCGTAAAAATCAAACATGATCAAAGTTCAGCAAAATGTTCAAAGACATTTTCCCACTCATTAAATTAAAGTAAATTCCCACTGAATAGAGTTTTTTAAATGTTTTTTAAAGAGGCTTCTTCTCTTTGAGGAAGGAAGACGCGAGTTCCTGCTTCGTGAGAACGTCTCTTCAAAGTCTTTGTGTGAATTGTTTTGGAGTAACGTCCTATGAAACATGCTATATAAATAAATCTTATGAAGTCCATTTGTTTTGGGGAAATAAACCCAACCTTCAGAGTATTACCTCCTACATTTGAAAATTGATTTTAAATGTTTTTTTGTTGACGTGTGTCTTGTTTCTGAGTAAACTTTAAACGTTGTTGATGTGATTTCTCAGACGTCGATTGAAAAGCGTGAACGTGAAGAATGACTTTACGTCGCGCTCTTTGATGACTTCTCAAACTCTGCTCTGACTTTTCAGACTGAGGCTGTTTTTGAGCGTTTGCTGGTTCTCAAAAACCCAAATTACTCAGAGAAGTGTGTGTGGCAGAGGTTCTGGTTCAGTGGTAAAACGGGGTCTGGGCGTCTGATGGAGGCAGAGAGGGACATTATAAGAACTGGTGTCTGTTCTGGTAACTTTTCTACACTTTTTAAGGTCAGATATTGCTTTATTGGTCCCACAGCGGGGAAATGTCAGCGTCATTGTTGCACATTACAGCAGAGAAAGAAGTAAATAAGACTCAGACGCACACATTAAACAGAGTCTATTATTTAAGATAATGAAGAAGATGACATAGTCTGGGATCGCGTCTTTAATTCAGACAGAAGACATGTTTTATTGTCGATGGTAGAGACAGCACGAACAACACGAACAACAGAATGCAAGTGTATTATACAGAGCGGAGGCATGGAGACCTCCAATCAGCAGCTGCCACAGTGCCAGCAGAGATAGTCAAAACATGAAGTGGAAAAATACAGGCTTCTGCACATTGGTAGAATGATGAGTTTAACTTTAACAAAAGTTGCTTAAAAGTGGCAAGGCAAGGCAAGTTTATTTATATAGCACAATTCATACACAAGGCAATTCAAAGTGCTGAACAAAACAAAGCATTAAAATCATAAATAATCACAGAACATTAAAAAGAAAGATACAAATATAAAATCCCTCAGTTGTATGCACAGCTAAACAGAACTGTCTTTAACCTGGTTTTAAACATTGTCAGAGAGGAGGCCTGTCTCACATCTTCAGGAAGACTGTTCCAGATTTTAGCAGCATGAATCTGAAAAGCAGCCTCCCCATGTTTAGTTCTGACTCTGGGCACTAACAGGAGTCCAGTCCCCTGTGCTCCTCAGAGTCCGGGCTGGTTCATATGGGACTAACATGTCACTAATATATTTTGGTGCGAGGCCATGGAGAGACTTGTACACAAGCAGAGCTGTTTTAAAGTCTATTCTCTGAGCCACAGGAAGCCAGTGCAGAGACCTGAGGACTGGACTAATGTGGTCGTACTTCCTGGTTCTAGTCAGGACTCGAGCTGCTGCATTTTGAATGTACTGCAGCTGTTTTACAGCCTGTTTGGACAGACCTGTGAGCAGGCCATTGCAGTAGTCTAACCTACTGGAGACAAATGCATGGATAAGAATCTCCAAGTCTGCTTTAGACACTATGTTTTTGATCCTGGCAATGTTTTTTAGATGGTAAAAAGCTGCTGATGTTACTGATTTGATGTGGCTATTCAAATTTAAGTCTGAGTCCAGTATTACCCCTAGATTTCTGACCTTGTTTGAAGGTTTTAGGGAGAGAGACTGTAGATGACAGATGACGCTCTCTCTTTGTTTCTGGGGACCAAAGACAATCATTTCAGTTTTGTCTGCGTTTAGCTGAAGGAAGTTGTTTTGCATCCACTCACTGATCTGTTGGATACAGTGAAGGAGTGAGACCACTGGTCCATGTTCTCCTGCAGTCAGTGAGACATAGATCTGAGTGTCGTCTGCATAGTTGTGATAGGACACTTTGTTTCTGCGTATTAACTGACCTAACGGCAGCATGTAGAGATTGAACAGAAGAGGTCCCAGGATCGACCCCTGTGGTACTCCACAGGTCAGGGCCATATGATCTGAGACACAGTTTCCAATCTCCACAAAGTACTTCCTGTCTTCAAGGTAAGACCTAAACCAACTTAGGGCGGTGCCAGCGACGCCAACCCAGTCCTCTAGTCTCTGTAAGAGGATCTCATGGTCGACGGTGTCAAAGGCAGCACTTAGATCTAACAAGATTAAGATTGAGACTTTGCCTGCGTCAGTGTTCAGCCGGATATCGTTTGTAACCTTGACGAGAGCAGTCTCAGTGCTGTGGTGGGGTCTAAAGCCGGACTGAAACATATCAAATGAGTTGTTGATTATAAGAAATCTAGTAAGCTGTAGGTAGACAACTTTTTCAAGGACTTTCCCCATAAATGGCAGATTTGAGATGGGACGATAGTTGTTAAGTACCGTAGTATCCAGACTGCTCTTTTTTAGCAGGGGCCTGATGACTGCAGTTTTCAGGGCCTTTGGGAATATTCCAGAATGAAGGGACATGTTTACTATCTGTGTGAGTGAAGGTAACAGACTGCTCAGAACAGACTTCAGAAATCTAGTGGGTAGTACATCCAGGCTGCATGTGGAGGAGCTCAAACTGGAGATTATCTCTTGGACAGTTTGATGATTTACAGGTGCAAAGTAAGTTAGCTCAAAGAGCCTTTCAGGCTGTTGGATGGTTATCTGTGGATTGGAGACAATGGCGTTTTTGATGCCTTGAACCTTGTCATTGAAAAAATCAGCAAACTCATTGCATTTGAACAGGGGGGTTTGTTAATCTATTAACTGTTGAGAACAGAACACGCAGATTGTTGCTGCAGCCTTCAATCATTTCAGAAAAATACCTTTCTCTCGTACTACGTAGCACCCGGTTAAACTCGCACAACTTATCTTTGAAGATCTCGTAATCAACCTGGAGGTTGGACTTGCGCCACTTCCGCTCGGCCCTCCGGCACTCTCTCTTTTGTGCCCTGATCGAGTCTGCTTTAGCCCACGGCGCCTTCTGCTTATTTTTCACTTTTTTAACCTTCACAGGAGCGATGGTGTCCAGAACATTCAAAACACTAGAGGTGACAGAGTTAAACAGTTCATCTACAGTAGAATACGATGCATTCTCAAAGTTTATCATTCCCATAAATAGATCACTCGTATTTTCATTTATGTGTCTTCTTCGAACAGTTGCAGAGTCCACTGGTGGTTTGTTAGTGAAACACATGTCAAAAAAAACACAGAAATGATCCGAAAGAGCAACATCGACCACGTTTACATTTGAAATATTCACCCCCTTAGTAACTAACAGATCTAGAGTTATGAAATCTCTCAATAATACAACCAAAATAATAAGATAGTAAAATAGAATAAAATAAAATAAACTCTGGAGCTATAATGGCACTGGGTTCAGATCAGTCTTGTTCTCAGACTTGTGCCGGTCGTTTTTCCGTGTCAAAAATGCACCAATTTTAATTTTTTTCATTCCAAATTGTTGTCAGTTCACCTCAAAGCTGTAAACACATCAAGTAATTATCAAAAATACTTATAATTTGATATGTCTTTCAGCTCAACTCACAACAAAACAAAAAGCCTGGTAATAATGAGCCACAGCTGCAGAGACGAAAGTGATATCGAAGTGAAAGTAAATGGTCTGAGCAGATAAACGCCGTCACCTCAGCGGCCCTGCGCTCGGCTGCAGTCCCAGAAAACACACACATAAAGTACATTCATGTGGGTGAAACTAAAGGAAAAACACATTCTGCTCTGAGTCCCACTCCTCCTCATCACAACATCAGTGGGTCCAGAACACAGCCTTGTGGAACTCCCTGTAAGATCACACAGACACGTCTCTTCTCGCCACAGACCTGCGGCTGTGTTTAGCTCCATTCTCCTCCTCTCTGTCAAAAACATTATATTATATTTCTCCAGTGTGAGATTAATAAAGTCCATCTTATCTTATCTGTATTATACTAATAAAAAATGTGTTAATCTAAAAATAAAAATCTGGTAAAAAGTCAAACAACAATAGTGCCTCATGAATTACGCCCCTTAAAATGCAACCCATTTTTTATGTAATGCATTTTCTAACAAAACTAAACCTAATTTGAAATAACCAAATTTATATTTAAAATAAATGCAATGCTCCCAAAAAGATAAATAAAACCAATGTTTGTAACTTAATTTCAAACAGAATTTTCCTGTAAAAATCCATTTGTTTTGGGGATAAAGTAAAATATGATCAAAGTTCAATAAGTAAATAAGTAAAGTAAATTCCCACTGAAGAACATTGTTTGAATATTTTTTAAAGAGATTTTCCAGTTTTTTGAAAAAGTCCATTCATTTTGGATCAACCTATCAATCACATTTATTTATAAAGCACAATTCATACAGTGTAACCCAAAGTGCTTCACAGGCAAAAAAAGACAGAAAAAAAAGACATAAAAACAGTGTATATACATATAAAACACACTGTATTAAAAATATAAAAGTTACGAACATTTAAAACAATAAAAACTAATCAAATGCTTACCTGAATGCGACCGTTTTCAGCCTGGACTTAAACATTGCCAGGGACGAGGCCTGTCTCACATGCTCAGGAAGACTGTTCCAAATTCTGCCCGCATACATTTGAAACGCTACCATGTTTAGTCCTGACCCTAGGTACCAGCAGGAGGCCAGTCCCTGTGCTCCTCAGAGTCCCAGCAGGAGTCCAGTCCCTGTGCTCCTCAGCGTCCCAGCAGGAGGCCAGTCCCTGTGCTCCTCAGAGTCCCAGCAGGAGGCCAGTCCCTGTGCTCCTCAGAGTCCCAGCAGGAGGCCAGTCCCTGTGCTCCTCAGAGTCCCAGCAGGAGGCCAGTCCCTGTGCTCCTCAGCGTCCCAGCAGGAGGCCAGTCCCTGTGCTCCTCAGAGTCCCAGCAGGAGGCCAGTCCCTGTGCTCCTCAGCGTCCCAGCAGGAGGCCAGTCCCTGTGCTCCTCAGAGTACCAGCAGGAGGCCAGTCCCTGTGCTCCTCAGAGTCCCAGCAGGAGGCCAGTCCCTGTGCTCCTCAGAGTCCCAGCAGGAGGCCAGTCCCTGTGCTCCTCAGAGTCCCAGCAGGAGGCCAGTCCCTGTGCTCCTCAGAGTCCCAGCAGGAGGCCAGTCCCTGTGCTCCTCAGAGTTGGAGCCGGTTCATATGGCGCTAACATGTCTCGGATGAAAAATCAGAGAGGATTTTAAACTGTGGCCTTTTTATTCTGAGGTGTTTTCAGGCCTGTGCTTTTTAGACCATAGTTTAAATCCTGCATCGACTCAGGAAAACAGTGTGCCGTGTTGTTATAACCCGTGTCGGCTTTCGTGCATGTAACCGCAGAAACCAGATCCCATTGGGACAAAGCCAGCACATGCATTTAAGAGCGCAGAATAAAGCTTGTATTAGAAATGCATGTATCTGGAGCGTCTGCCCAAACCACATTCCCAAAGCGTTTGCGTGGATCTTCTAAATCTCGCTGCTGCCGCCGTCTCTGCTCTTGTTATGATAAATGTGGGACAGTTTAAGCCGCGTGAACATTCTTGTGGATAAAGCTGGAGACAAACGAGTCTTTCTCCCTCATCTGCAGATAGTGCTGTGTTCTATTGGCTCTCTGTGGTGTCATTGCTGTTGCTAAATAGTGCTCTATGTAGGAATTAAGTCGTGTCACTGCTGTTGCTAAATAGTGCTCTATTGACACTTTCCATAGTCACAGTGAAAGATGTTTGAGCTGTCCTCCACCACAAAGTGAAATTGTAGACTCTTTGGAATATGCTGATGCCACATGACACAACCTATAGCCAGACAATCACCTCAAACGTACTCCACAGTAGAGCAGACTGTCCCAGGGGCAGGTGTGACTGGATTCATCTGGTCCACACGCGTCATTGTCAAATCACAAAGTCTACAATGTTTATGTTCTTTAGTTGTTCAACCAAAAACCAGACAAGTTAAATTCGTCAAATTGATTAGAATCGATGTTGAAGATTTGTCAATCAAACAGGAATCTTTTCTCTCTGGTCTCTCTCTTTGTTCTCTGGTCTCTCGCTTTGGTCTCTCGCTCTGGTCTCTCTTTGGTCTCTCTCTGGTCTCGCTCTGGTCTCTCTCTCTGGTCTCTCTCTGGTCTCTCGCTTTGGTCTCTCTCTCTGGTCTCTCTCTGGTCTCTCGCTCTGGTCTCTCTGGTCTCTCTCTGGTCTCTCGCTCTGGTTCTCGCTCTAGTCTCTCGCTCTGGTCTCTCTCTTTGGTCTCTCTCTCTGGTCTCTCTTTGGTCTCTCTCTCTGGTCTCTCTCTGGTCTTTCGCTTTGGTCTCTCTCTGGTCTATCGCTCTGGTCTCTCTCTTTGGTCTCTCTCTCTGGTCTCTCTTTGGTCTCTCTCTCTGGTCTCTCTCTGGTCTTTCGCTCTGGTCTCTCTCTGGTCTTTCGCTTTGGTCTCTCTCTGGTCTCTCTCTGGTCTCTTTTTCTGGTCTCTTTTTCTGGTCTCTCTCTGGTCTCTCCCTGGTCCCCCTCTTTGGTCTCTCTCTCTGGTATCTCTCTCACTGTTCTCTCTCTGGTCTCTCTCTCTGGTATCTCTCTCACTGTTCTCTCTCTGGTCTCTCTCTGGTCTCTTTTTCTGGTCTCTCTCTGGTCTCTTTTTCTGGTCTCTCTCGGTCTCGCTGGACGTCATTTTGACAACATTTCCACAACTTTTTTCTGGACAATATTTATTGATTTAAATCTCTCAAAAGAGATGAAATGTCTTCTTTAATGTTCCTCATGAGAATAAGAGTAATTATTCTCAAGTTTATCTTAAGTTTTCTGATATTTTTGCACTGATTCCGATCAAATCTGCCAAAGCATATTTCACTTTTACGACATCATAAAACCGACAATAAAATTTGCCCTGAATGTGAAAAATCCATGGTTTTCAGTCGAGTTTGAGTCGGAGCAGGTAGAAGAGGTTGATATGTCTCTCACTCCGAGCCAAACGCAGACAACACAGATTTGGCTTTTCACAACATCAGAGACTTTGAAATACAGCCGTGGATTTGAGAAGGAGACGGAGACGGAACGCAGATAGAAGAGATGTTTTAACTGGACACGGCGGAACGAAAGCAAATGATCCAATATGAGGAAATAGTTGCATAAATCCAGTGGTTTTTTTTTATCATAATCCGAGCACATTCTGACTGTCCAAGAACAATATTTGCCAAAGGGACAAAGCCATTTAGTATTATTTCAAGAACTGTTGCTTTATTTTCTGATTCCAAGGGAGACATTTCTTATATCTTTTTAAAACAAGATCATTTTTTACTTTGTTCCATTCGCAAATCTTGTTTTAAGGCTCAGTCAGAACAAGCAAATTTTTGCAATTTTGGACAAATTTTTCATCAGCTGTTTAACTGGACACGACTTGTTGCCATGTTCTAATAGTTTTCCTCTGGTTTTCCCAAATTATGAACTTTATATTAATGAGATTATAAACATTTAGACTTTCTTCATAACAACAGATGGATTTTCCTTTGTGGTTTTGACAATAAAAGACTGGAATTATGATCCTAATGAAAATGATTGTGACGTGTTTATTAAAAAGCTTGAGCCGGAGGAGACCACCGCGCTACACGGACCACAACCACAGACTTCCGCTGCTTTCAAGTCTCTGCTCTGAGTGTGTGATGTCACATTATGAACACGCTCCGGCTGTTGAGAACACGGCAGCCTGTTTTAGTAACTGTGCATCCAACACGGTGCAGTCGATGTGGAAATGGAGAGGGCTAAACACAGCTGCAGGTCTGTGACTGATGAGGTGTGTGTATGTAAATTATCCAGGGTCCCACAAGGGTGTGTTTTGGGACCATTGATATTTTGACAAGGAACAACGTTGGAACATGAAGACAAGTGTGTGTGTGTGTGTGTGTCATTGTTTGTGTGTGTTTGTGTGTGTGTCATTGTTTGTGTATATGTGCGTGCATGTGTGTGTGTGTGTCATTGTTTGTGTATATGTGTGTGTGTGTCATTGTTTGTGCGTGCATGTGTGTGTGTGTCATTGTTTGTGTATATGTGCGTGCATGTGTGTGTGTCATTGTTTGTGTATATGTGTGTGTGTGTGTGTCATTGTTTGTGTATATGTGTGTGTGTGTGTCATTGTTTGTGTATGTGTGTGCATGTGTGTGCGTGTGTCATTGTATGTGTGTGTGTGTCATTGTTTGTGTATATGTGTGTGTGTGTCACTGTTTGTGTATATGTGTGTGTGTGTGTGTCATTGTTTGTGTATATGTGTGTGTGTGTCATTGTTTGTGTATATGTGTGTGTGTCATTGTTTGTGTAAATGTGTGTGCATGTGTGTGTGTCACTGTTTGTGTATATGCGCGTGCATATGTGTGTGTCATTGTTTGTGTATATGTGTGTGTCACTGTTTGTGTATATGCGCGTGCATATGTGTGTGTCACTGTTTGTGTATATGTGTGTATATGTGTGTGTATTAGTTGGGAGTACCACAAGGCTTTGTTTTGAACCTGACGTTACATTAATGTGGAACAATATTGAAACATGGAGAAATAATCCGTCTCATTTGAAGCTCTTTGATCCATGATTACATACAAAGCTATTATTCTTTTTGATTACTACATTAGTTGTTTGAAATGTCGATAGATTTAATCTCATAGTGACGCCATCGGAGGCAAAGACTGTTGTCCGTTAATAAATGAGACGTTTCTGATGTTTTAAAACCACATCAGCCATAACATGCTCTATAAAACATAAATGTCAAACTTATTTTTATCGAGGGACGAAACATTAAGACCCTTCCATCCATAAATTTCCGACAAAAAACTTCATATACATATACTTCATCCGTGGTTATTTTCTTTATACATACTTCTCTTTGTATGTTGCCCTTTGGATTACAGGCCAAAGCCCGTATCAAACTGAGTTACCTAACATCTGTCGCTATAAATTACACAATTTGTCTGAACAGAAGGAGGGAATAAATCAGACTGCAACGTGCCGTCTTTATCTTATCAGACAAAATGTGTTCTCTTGTGTAAGAAACAGCCCTGTGTGTCACTATTTGACTCTTTGGGCTGAGAGATGATTGGCTGAGCGAGGGTAGTCCTAATTTCACTTTTGAATTATTTTGTGTTGCTTTTGTGAGTCCCAGGAGGTCTCAAACTTTGATTTTGATTTGGCTCTCTGTGAAAACAAGTTATAAAAGTAAAAATAGAATAAGGCATGCATGAAAAGAGATAGAAATTGGCGTAATATTTGTGAAAAGTACACACAAACTGTTTAGAAGAAGTAGTGACATAGTTGTGGCTTTTAATTCCAGACCGAATTGACTGGACACGGTTTTGGATCGATGTAGAGAATTCAAACGTACAAAATTGATATTAATGATAATTCCACAGAACACAGCAGAGAAAACGGCCTCAAGGCGACTTCTGCAATTATCCCTGAGTTTTTCCATCCAACTGGAACCACATCTCTTATCATTATGTAGTTAAACAATTCTTAGCATTATTTGTTGCTCTGGCTTCATTTAAAACCGTGTACGCCCCAAAAATCTGACCAAAATTATGATTACAGCGTTGAGAATGAGCAGGTCCACCCTTTTCCCCGAAATGCGGCTCTGCGCGTTGCCAGATGCACTCATAGCTCCTAATAACTTCCATTTTGTACAGGATTTATTTCATATTTCATCAATAAAACAGCCAGAGATTTGTTATGGTGCTTTATTTACCTTTTTATGGCGGATTAATGACGGCAGTCCAAGTCCAAGAAGCAGTTGGGCGCTTGTATTGCCCAAAATGATCAAATCCGGTATAAATGTGTTTGATGCTGATTGCTGCATCGTAATTGGCAACACGAACTATTTTGAAAACATGTATTTTGTTTTGCTCAGTGGCTGCATTCTTTGAGCTTTTTATCTGTTTGTTGTTGAATACGAGCCCATTACAGCATGCGTCAAACAGGCCCGGGTCAGGCTAACAGAACAGAATGCTAATTATGTCAATATGAGGTCTAACTGCTAATTTACACATCACGCGTTACAGCACGTACGCGTTATACGCGCAGCAGACGCGCGTGACTTTTTTCCATGTTAACCTATGATGATATTTACACTTCTAGCGTTATACGCGCGTATGACGGACATGTGACGCAAAGCTGCGCTCTAATTTAGAATGGATTTCTAATTTTGTGCGCGCACCAACGCGTCTCCCATTGAAATCTCATGTAAAACTTTATTTTTCTAGCGGTCCTTGGCTTTAGATCACATCTACGCACACACTGCACTTGTGTCTAAACATCAGCAGGAGGAGCAGCAGGTTTTACAGTGATTCTGGACATCGTTTTTTTTCTTTCATAAAGTCTGGCGTCTGGCCAAACCAGCGCACAGAGACCATGAAGACAAACACATGCATGTGATTTGTGTTGCTCTACATCAGTCCTCTGGGCCGTACTGTCCTCTACACCTCTCCATAGACTACACAGGGAGAGCATCAGAAGCCGCGGACCTGCGCGCACGGCCTGTGTAGATACTCCAAAAAAATGTTACGCGCAGAGAGCGTGCAGCAAACGCGTACGCGCTGTTTACGCCTACTGTGTAAATTCCCCGTAAGTGTGGGGAATTTATTGTAAACAACATGACCCAAAAATGATTAGCTTAATTGTTTTTGTTGACCAAATTAATATGACACATTTTATTCTAACACTAGAATTTTGGTCACTTAAAAACATATCCATTAGAATCTTATGAATGGGCCTTTGCGAGCCAATTTCACCTTTAAACAGTTTTAACCGATTTGAGAGACATTTTCAATTAATTACTACATTCAACTAGGAGTGTGACAATATTTTGATATTGTGATGTATCGTGATACTTTCTCACGCGAAGAAAGTATTGATTAGAACAGGGGTTCCCAAAGTTTTTAGCCCGCGACCCCCATCATAAATGCCCTGCTAACCCGCGACCCCCCCCCCAACAGCCCTTCTTCCGTCACATGAAATGAGCATGTATTTGCTTGATACGGAGTAACGCTTTCTAGAGACTCACGCCACTACCGAGCTGCACTGTCCAGCCCAAAAAAGGAGGCTTGCATATTTTTACTCATGTAGTGACACAGTGATGGGCTTGGTGGGCTCCCTCCTCAGCAGAAGTGGAGCGCATTTCTTGCGGCTCGCCCTCACTGTTCTCCTACCGCGGTAAAGTGGGCCGGCTTTCCGGAGTCAGCGGTAAAGAGGTCCGCACATTAAAAGCGGGCGGCCGCTTTCTGCTGTTACTTTATGCGGTTCATCCCCGCGGCTTCTCTTTCCAAAGTTACTGTCAGTAAAGGCATAAACCGGCCACCCGCTTTTAATGTGCGGACCTCTTTACCTTTGACTCCGAAAAGCCGGGCCTCTTTAACGCGCTGTTCTACCGCTGTCCTCCCTCCCTCCTTTGCCCTCTCTCCCTCTCTTCGCACCATCAGCCTGACCCCTGATACAAGTGACTTTTCTCCCCCTCCGGGTTTCATTTTAAAGCAAGTATTATTTATTTGTAGCCTCCAAACACCTTTAGTTTTAGCAAACAACAGCAGGACACGCTTTGTCGCTGCGCATGATGTGAGCTGTGTTACGTGATGATTTTGATTGACGCTGCAATGACTGGGACAAAATTACTAACGTTATTAAAATATATTATAGTCTCCAAACACTGTTTTAACAAGTAGTCCTTTTGAATCAAATCAAATGCTAAATAAATATTTAAGGGCTTTATATTTGCTCAAAAAAAATAAATATTTTTTGTTTGTTTGTGTGGAAATCATCTTGCGACCCCCCCAGGGGTTCCCGCGACCCCCCGGGGGGTCGGGACCCCCACTTTGGGAACCACTGGATTAGAAAATATACGTACACTACTGTTCAAAAGTTTAGGGTCACATTGAAATGTCCTTTTTGAAGGAAAAGCTGTAGATAACTTTAAACTAGTCTAAACTGTAAAGAAATACACTCTGTACAATCCGTATATGGTAAATGACTATTCCAGCTGCAAATGTCTGGTTTTGGTGCAATGTTGTAATTGCTGCAAACGGAGGATTCTTTGACAAAAGCAAAGTTTGATGTAAAACAAATATTATTTCAAATACAAATCATTATTTCTAACCTGGTCAAAGTCTTGACTCTATTTTCTATTCATTTCACAACGTGTGGTGGTGAATAAGTGTGACTTTTCATGGAAAACACTTTTGAACGGTAGTGGTATATTATCATTTTATATATATTTTTTTTTCTTTTCTAAATTAGTATCAATACTCGCATCTCCATTCCATTTATCATGAAATAAAGTATATTTTTTCACTTTACATTTTTCTTTTATTCATGCCAATATATTTGAATCCAGGGTTGAGAATTAGTTAATAACTTACACTTATAACTATTTCGTGTTTATTCAGATTACTTTACTAAAAGATTTCTACAACAGTATATTTCTGACCAATATATCGATAACCGTCATATCGTGATATAATCGTTATTGTGAGCTTTGTATCGCGTATCGTATCGTGAGGTACCCTGAGGCACCTTACATTCAACACATTTTAAGGAAAACTTGCTATCCCAGTTAGCTTCTTTCAGGTGAGCCCGGTTAGCTCGCCACATGCTAATTCAGAATTACATACCTCTGTCTTAAACTAGCCAGTGAAATTATGGTTAGCTTGTTTCAGTTTGAGGCATGTTGTCGTCAAACGAAATGTAATGTAATGTTTTGTTGATACCATATTTACGGTTTTAGCCTTTTATGACAGAACATTAGTATTTTCTGGATAGCCAGCAGCGTGCTAATTTAGCCGAGTAAACAACTCTTTACATCCTACTCTCTTTGTAGGTCTGAAATATCACTAAGATGTAAAATTAGCAACGGCCATTTGTCATTTAAACCGACCGGTTCTGCTTGTTCCAGCTCGAGACGTCTTTGAGCTTTTCTATCATGTCTTATAGATCTTTAACTATAAAACAGTCAGAGGTTGGATTCTAATCCCTTGTAATCATTTTTTAACGGCAGAATACTCCATTTAGATCTAAAGTGAGTTCTTTGGTCAGCCCCCTGCATGTTGTTTACGTTGTTATTAGACATCTGTTTTGGCAAAATGATTGGAAACGATTATGGTTTTATTGTTGTTTTGGTCCACATTCAGTAAATAAAACAATTTGCTATTTTTATCTTTAATAATAGTGTTTGCGTCCTGTTAAATGTAATGCGTACGTGGCTGAATCTGACATAATATCTCTGTAAAATATCTGTTACAAATCTGGGACGCTAATTTAGTTTTTATTTACTCTTTGAAACCATAAACCGTTTACTGCAGGAGTGCTAAACTAAACTAAAATCTACTTTTCCTGCTTCAGTGAGGTTGAGATCGGCCTCATATTTCTGTGAGGTGTAAGAATATTACTTTTTATTGATGATCAAGTGGTCTGAAGTGTGTGATTTTGTACATTTGGACCGAAAAGAATTGATTATTAGTTAAACATGTAGTGATTGTTTGGTCGGGACAGTGCATGTTAATGAACAATGTAGCTTTGGGCTAATTTCCACCCACTGTCACAAACACTCATTCACCCTGATTTATGTTTGTGGTGTTTGGGGAAACCAGAGTAGACTAAGAAGTAAGACTTACAATTCTCAAGATAAGAAAAACTGCCGGTCCTCATAGTTTGGTTTTAAGTTTTAGTCAGACTTTTGTTAACCCCCTTTAACTAGAACAGACCTCTTTGTCTTGACATTAGTTAGCACATCTTTCTAGCTAGCAGCATGCTACGTGTTTGTATCTCGTTAGCCGTTGTTTGTGGCTAAACGTGACCACATTTCATTCTTGTAACTAACCAGTACAAATTGCAGCGTGGTGATGTTGGCGAGAGCTGAGTAAACTTTACACAAAGAGCGATTTATGTCCTACTGGTTTTTTATGTCTCTCGGACATTAAATCAGCGATGGCCATTTGTCCTGAAAACTGTCAGTTTCGGCTTGAGGCGCGTTGTCGTCATTACCAGAACTTATCTATCATGTTATAAGATCTGTACCTCTATAAAACAGCCAGAGGATGGGTTTCATTTGCCTAAAACTACCTTTTACGGCAGAATAGTACTAAAACTTGCTGGTACGACTCTGGTTAGCTTGCAGCAGGCTAAATATTTCATCGTGTTTGCCCTAACCCTCATGAGAATGTTACTTTTTATTGACTTTTAATGTTGTTTGGGTCTAAATACTTTAAGGTAAACTATTCAATCATGCTAGCTACTGAGATTGTTTGTGGCCAACTGAAAATGTTTCTAAATCTTGCAGTACAAATCTAGTTAGCTTGTGCATGCTAATTAAGACAAATATTACAACACCAAGAGCAGTGAAAAACATTTTACTTAATTAACCATTTACTTCCTACTGGTATAGAGTATCACACGCCATACAAATACTAGTAAGCGCAAATAAGGTTCGTTTTTAGTTTCACTTGTGTTGTCGTCATAATGGAAGTGTTTTCTATGTTGTTCATTGTACTAGCGGTTAAAATGATTATAATAATAATACATTTTATTTAAAAGCACAATGTTGGAGTATGGTCGGCACTAGATCATATACAGAATCGGGACGAAACCAGAAGTTAAAATCCTGCTTTCGAATTAGTTTTAGACTAAAAAGTCCTTAAGTGGTGACTGGTTAAGTTTTAGGCGTCTGAGTAAGATGGTTAAGGTTAGGGTTAAGTAGCCTGGCTCTGCCAGACCCTTGTAGTTCCGCCATGCTCCACCAGAGGCGTTTGGCTGAACCACATGGGTCTGGTATCGAGCCCATAGCGAATGCCTTCCCCAAGTTATTTTTTAATCGACCAATCAGGATTGCCGGTGTTACGTGGGGTTAGCACTGCCTTCTCAAGCTTCTCTCATGCAGCAGCGAGAGGAATCTAAGATGGCGGACGTAAAGTCCGCAAATCTTTTTAAAAGAATAAATACGATCGAATTAAGACACAGATGTCACTTTTAATGCAATTTGAGGCGAGATGTTGATGGTTCTATTGTTGATATATGTGTGTTTTAAGAGTCAAATGTTCCTGTAAAGTTTGGTTGAAGCACTGGTTCAGTGTTCCTGTTTACACACTATGCAGCAGGGTTGCCAGGTTCGGTGGTTCCCGCATATTTTTTTCCAAGAGACTTGTAGGTATTAAATAAACAGAAAGACAATAAACAGAATCATGATAGCCCAAGTTGATTACATAACGTTTTTAGCCGAAAAATCATTCTGAGTGTTTTTTTTTTTTTTTGGGTATTCTTGCGGATTTTGGGTTGGAAAATCTTGCTGGGGTTGTGGCAACCTATGGGAGCCGTGTGCTTCGATGTGAGTGGTTGAAAGCAGACTTCATTCAAGATAACGGACAAGTGATCTATCCAATCACATACAAGGATTTTTTTTACAAGGCCCTGCCTTCTGAAATCCAACCACTGTGGCTCAGTACCAGACTCATGTGTGAAGTGCAGCGAACTACATGGGTCTGGCGAGAGTCAGGCTAAGGGTTAAGGTGGTCTGAGTAAGATGGTTAAGGTTAGGGTTAAGGTGGTCTGAGTAAGATGGTTAAGGTTAGGGTTAAGGTGGTCTGAGTAAGATGGTTAAGGTTAGGGTTAAGGTGGTCTGAGTAAGATGGTTAAGGTTAGGGTTAAGGTGGTCTGAGTAAGATGGTTAAGGTTAGGGTTAAGGTGGTCTGAGTAAGATGGTTAAGGTTAGGGTCAAGGTGGTCTGAGTAAGGTGGTTAAGGTTAGGGTTAAGGTGGTCTGAGTAAGATGGTTAAGGTTAGGGTTAAGGTGGTCTGAGTAAGATGGTTAAGGTTAGGGTTAAGGTGGTCTGAGTAAGATGGTTAAGGTTAGGGTTAAGGTGGTCTGAGTAAGATGGTTTAGGTTAGGGTTAAGGTGGTCTGAGTAAGGTGGTTTAGGTTAGGGTTAAGGTGGTCTGAGTGAGATGGTTAAGGTTAGGGTTAAGGTGGTCTGAGTGAGATGGTTAAGGTTAGGGTTAAGGTGGTCTGAGTAAGATGGTTAAGGTTAGGGTTAAGGTGGTCTGAGTAAGATGGTTAAGGTTAGGGTTAAGGTGGTCTGAGTAAGATGGTTAAGGTTAGGGTTAAGGTGGTCTGAGTAAGGTGGTTAAGGTTAGGGTTAAGGTGGTCTGAGTAAGATGGTTTAGGTTAGGGTTAAGGTGGTCTGAGTAAGATGGTTTAGGTTAGGGTTAAGGTGGTCTGAGTAAGGTGGTTTAGGTTAGGGTTAAGGTGGTCTGAGTGAGATGGTTAAGGTTAGGGTTAAGGTGGTCTGAGTAAGATGGTTAAGGTTAGGGTTAAGGTGGTCTGAGTAAGATGGTTAAGGTTAGGGTTAAGGTGGTCTGAGTAAGATGGTTAAGGTTAGGGTTAAGGTGGTCTGAGTAAGATGGTTAAGGTTAGGGTTAAGGTGGTCTGAGTAAGGTGGTTAAGGTTAGGGTTAAGGTGGTCTGAGTAAGATGGTTTAGGTTAGGGTTAAGGTGGTCTGAGTAAGGTGGTTTAGGTTAGGGTTAAGGTGGTCTGAGTAAGATGGTTAAGGGTAGGGTTAAGGTGGTCTGAGTAAGGTGGTTTAGGTTAGGGTTAAGGTGGTCTGAGTAAGATGGTTAAGGTTAGGGTTAAGGTGGTCTGAGTAAGGTGGTTAAGGTTAGGGTTAAGGTGGGTTGGGGTTATTTTATGGGATTGGCTGGTTAAGTTTAGGCATGAATAGGTAGAATTACACACAAAAATTGGCGAAACAGCGAGGCTACGAAAGGTGTTCACTTTGGAAAGACCCAAGAGGAAAATGCAGTTAGAAGTTTATTGATTGAGTATGTTTGGCGCCCTAGGCCCGGGAGAGATGCTGATGAGCGCGGTGCTTGCTCGCGCGCATAATCCCCCCCGGGGCCTAAGCACTGGTGGCGGTAGAGGCAGCAGGCGAGCACGCTTCGAAGAGAGAAGGAGGAGGTGGGGCGGCGGAGGCTTTGCTGGCTTCGGAAGGCCGGTGAAGTGGGCGTCTCCGGCTTTTAACTTGCTGTCCTGGTGGTTATTGGTGGATTGGATGTGGGCGTTTTGCTGGTGTAATGAGTTGAGGATGAGCAGGCTTGTAGATCTGGCAGCAGTGGCCGGGTCTACCACAGTGAACTTTCGCGAAGAGCTTCATAACCGTGTTATAGCAGCGAGGGACCACTGTATCTATATTTTTTACGTGTCCTCAGTTGCTGATCTTTTTAGATTTTACGTATCTTTTGCAGCAAACTATAAGTTATTTTGTTAAACCTGACCAAATTTATTTCCTAAAATTTACCAATACAATTCACAGCATGATGCCAGAGCTGGGTAAACTTCAAACAAAGAACTACTGACATCCTACTGGTTTTTTATGTCACTCAGACATAAAATTAGCGTCGGCCATTTGTCCTGTCAGCTTGTTCCGGCTTGAGGCGTGTTGTTGTCATTACAGCTTTTCTATCATGTTATAAGATCTTTAAAACAGTCAGAGGTTGTGTTGTAGTAACTTGTAATCATCTTTTATGGCAGAATACCACTCCATTAAGATCTAAGACCTGATGGTACGGATCCAGTTAGCCGAATGCACGCTAGTTTAGTTATTATTGAGACGTCTGTATTCCCAAAGTCGCCGTAACCGACATCAAACAGCGAGTGGCTTTTGCTTTATTGACTTTTCATGTTCTTTGGGGCTGAATATCACTGGAGCGTGGAATGGGTTTAGAGGAAAAGTGGGCGACGCGAATCCGGTTAGCTTGTTTGGGAATGTTGCAGTCATTACGGAGCGCCGCTGACCTCTGAGGGCCCGTAATCAGCCGCAGCTGCTCCACACTGTACAGGTTCAACACATCTGAAATACAGCCCAGAATTAAAGCTTCATTGTGTAACTTTTCTCTTGGGAAATCCCTGTCTCTGTGTGTTTTTATGAAAAGGCCACATGTTGTGAACGGCGTACATTAGGGGTTGTAATTCCCACTGGCAGCAGCAGATGGCAGTGGTAGCTCAGTTTGGTTGTTTAGTTCCAATAAAAATTTTGATCATGCATAACATCATTTTGATTTTGACATGATGAGAAACTATTATCATTTGTCATGTTAGTACGTGTTCTCACATTGTAATAGGGGTTAGGCAGTATGTTTTGACTTCTGCCCAAACCCCTTTCTGTCAGGCATTGTTCCGCACGTGGTCCTTAAAGGACACATTTTGGTTCTATTTTTTCTTGTTGTAAATCGTATATGTGATCTCTGAAAACGTGTGACCTGAGATCTGGTGTACATATTGGCCGAAGAAAATAAACTACTATCTAAAATAAATTACTAATTCATTGTATTTTTGTATAGCCCTTACTCACAACAGGAGTTAACTCAGAGGACGTTCAAACCAGTGGGGGCGGGTCCCGGCTCAAAAGTGGCCAAAATGACGTGCGCTGACATGCTGCAATACCACCCCGGGCCTGTGGGGGTGGACCCAGAAGAAGAATTAGCCAATGCTAACATATAGCATTAGCAGACCTCTCAAACGTCTTTACAGGATGGACCAAAAGTTGGCTCTTGGCCCAAAGCTCCGGTCCACATGTGTGTCAATGCTGAGGGGGTGTTTTGGTCCAGTCTAGTTTACTTGCTGTGAATTTTTGAAGTCTCTCGTTTAAATGAATGGAGTTGCGCCGGCTGACGCATGCGCAGATGTGTTTTTTCACAATTTTCTTGTGGCCGGGACCACTTGCGGCCATTTTGGATTGCTCCAGTAGAGCACCTTTTTTGGCCCATTAGTTAGAACGGCGGAGATAGGCTCCAAAAATGCAATAATAAAAACACATAAGGGACAGAGACTAATGTCCATAAATGTTGATAAAGTTTGTAAATGTCTGGTGTTGTGGAACATCCCATGGCGGCCCTCTGAGTCATTTTATACGGTCCTTTGTCTTGCTAACCCAAACGTAGTCTTAAAGATCATGAAGACAAGTTCCCAGTGTAATCCAGACATGTTGTACCTGGTTGGGAAGTTCAAATTCTCTGGAATCTGTTGACTTTGTTGACTAAACATACATTTGTTTTTGACTGTATGGAACTAATTTATCTGGTGAGTAAACCTTTGTTATTCAGCCAACTTCAGCTCTGCCAAAGATGAACTAATATAGACATTGCATACTTCAGCCTTAATCCAGTTAACCCATGTTGTCGGCCCCTGGGCATTTTTGATGAAAAAGTAATGGCATCAATTTGAGTACAGACATTAGTCATACTTGACACAAATCTGGTCTTTATGGACGAATGAAAGAAACACTGTCAGTGGAAATCCTGTTTGACGTTTACAAAGGTCATATGGGGCATGACTTCAGTGAACAGTATTATGTTATCTGAATAGGGTATTGGTGCTTAAACCCACATGGACCAGGGCCATGGATCTACAATAATAACTGGATAGGGTATTACTAGCTTATAGCTGTCCCACCCATGGGCCCAGGGGGCGCTGTGGTACTGCAGACTAAATTCACGGCTACTCAGAAAAAAGTCCCATAGAATTCAATGTAAACTAAAACAGCTCGACCTCAGCTGACAGAGAACCTGACAGAGAACCTACAGCTTTCATAAATCCTAACACCAGTGTGAGGGAGGGGCTGCTTTTCTTCAGCAGGGCAGGGAAAGGTGTCTCAGTTGATGGAAGGTTGATCATCAAAACAGTAAACACAAACACGAAGCCAGAGCTACAGTGATTGGAGCAAAAGGAGGTCCTCAAACTGCTGCTGCATTATTTTACTTTCACTTTCACAGTTGTTTGTAACTGTATTGTAGTATTTCATAATAAAACAAAACAAAGTAATACATTTGTTGGTGCCGACTTTCCAGAAGTATTAAAACGTCTGCGTCCCTCTGTAACTCTGTTTAAAAAAATGCAAATATAGTCTTCTTTCTCCGGCTTCCTTCGCTCTGTCTCTTCGGCCCAGAACAACCCGGCGTTCTCCAAACACCTTTAGTTAATCATCATGAACTTATAAATGCTGCGGTTCTCCCTCTCGGCTTTGACAGGAGCCGTAGATCAGTGCCCGGAGCTGAAGCAGAGTAACTCCCTCTGACAGCGCTCGGACCAGAGTGAGCCTGAGTCGGGGCTCTCTAACTCTGTGTGTGTGGGGGCTGCATGAGGCGGAGTCTGGGTGAAGCCGGGGTGCATTATGGGTTATGTTTGTCATGTGTTTGTGTGTGTGTAAACATGTATGAACATTGGAGCAAACAGATCTATGCACCTGCAGGGATAGAATCAAACCGTTAAAATTGCACACGCTATTTTACTTTGCACACGCAGTCACAATAATCCGCTTTGATTTTAAAACGGTGCATCTTGTCATTCTTGAACATTAACAGCAGAGAAAGTAAATATTTGGGCTCGAAGAATTCAGACAAAAGCAGGAAAACCAAAAATCAGATGTTTGTGGAAAGTTAGTATGTCTGTTTTCTATCACTTTTTTAAAATCCTTAACGTGTTTCGACCAAATAATAACTTTTAATTGACTATGAGTCTGATATAGTTTTCATATATTTTTCTGAAAAAGTCTTGAAATTAAAATAAATAATGAGCAATTAGTTTGTTGCATTGTAAGGCAAGGCAAGGCACGTTTATTTGTATAGCACAATTCATACACAAGGCAATTCAAAGTGCTGAACAAAACAAGAAAGCATTGAAATCATAAATAATCACAGAACATTAAAAAGAAAGATAAAAATATAAAATCCCTCAGTTGTATGCACAGCTAAACAGAACTGTCTTTAACCTGGTTTTAAACATTGTCAGAGAGGAGGCCTGTCTCACATCTTCAGGAAGACTGTTCCAGATTTTAGCAGCATGAATCTGAAAAGCAGCCTCCCCATGTTTAGTTCTGACTCTGGGCACTAACAGGAGTCCAGTCCCTGTGCTCCTCAGAGTCCGGGCTGGTTCATATGGGACTAACATGTCACTAATATATTTTGGTGCGAGGCCATGGAGAGACTTGTACACAAGCAGAGCTGTTTTAAAGTCTATTCTCTGAGCCACAGGAAGCCAGTGCAGGGACCTGAGGACTGGACTAATGTGGTCGTACCGGGTTTAATATCGTCTTCTTTGAATTATTGCTTGTTGTATTCAGGGTCCAATGTCAAATAAGTGCATGCAGATGTATAACATGCCATAGTGACACGGACAATTCCTCAGAGTTCCATTGGTCTGAACGAGAGCAGTCAAAATGCTCTGGATGTCCTAGCCCTGACCCCGCTCTCCCCACGGAGCTCCAAACTCACAGCGGGACTGGAAGCACAGACACAGGCCTCGGTGCCAGGAGTGAGTGGAGGCAGAAGCCGAGAGCGGGAGAACGACGGAGAAGGAAAGTGCGCAAGTGAATGAAGTCATTTCACAGGGGAGATTCTAATGGACCTTAAAGAAGACGTACTGTGCTCCTGTCCCTATGCAGCTCCACAGCGCCCCCTGTGGCTCATTATACATTATGTGTCCACTGTTACTTCACTTTACTCTGTGCTAGAATATTTTGATAATGTCACAATAGAACCACAGCTGTTTGTCCAGTTGCTATGCTAAAGTTTGAGATCTTATTTTAGTTTATTATGGAGTTATTGTTCACTTATCTAATGCTGTGTGCGCAGACCACACACTAAGTTAGCAATAAGCAGCAGTAGAAGTAGAAGTAGCAGTTGTAGTAATAGTATTGGCAGTAGTAGCAGTTGCAGTATTAGCAGTAGCAGCAGTATTAGCAGTAGTAGCAGAAGTATTAGCAGCAGTTGCAGTATTTGCAGTTGTAGCAGTAGTAGCAGTAGTATTAGCAGTAGTAGCAGTAGTATCAGCAATAGTAGCAGTAGTAGCAGTAGTATTAGCAGTAGTAGCAGTAGTAGCAGTAGTATTAGCAATAGTAGCAGTAGTAGCAGTAGTATTAGCAGTAGTAGCAGTAGTATCAGCAATAGTAGCAGTAGTAGCAGTAGTATTAGCAGTAGCAGTCGTAGCAGTCGTATTAGCAGTAGCAGTAGTAGCAGTAGTATTAGCAGTAGTAGCAGTAGTAGTATCACACAGAGCTTCATTGTAAACCTTTAGTCCAAACCTGCTGCTGATTTCCTCAGGGTCCTGGGGGTCCCGTTACCCCTGCCGCTGTCACCCCCAATTAGCACGTTAGCGTTAGCATCTGCCGCTACACAAGCGAAAGGGAAGCCAAGAACAACAGAGGGAGGTCCAGGGGATCAGATGTCAACACTGCGACCCGCTGGAGTACGGGCGACGTCATCAGAACCAGCAGAGGAACCCAAACCATGTGCCAACACTGATTCTATTGTGGAATAATTGACAATATACTTTAGGTTGAAGCCAGAGCCGGTGGTTACCTGGCTTTATTGTTTCCATCCCTCAATGCCTTATAACGAATGTAGGAGCAAAGATAGAAATCCAACATTATTATAGACCATGGGTGATCTTGGCCCCGGGATGATTTCTGACTTCCGCCCTTTTCCCCTTTAAAGGAACCTTAAACATAAGGATTGGGCTTCATCAAGATGGTTAGCATTGTCCATCTGTTAGCATCGTCCATCTGTTAGCATCGTCCATCTGTTAGCATCGTCCATCTGTTAGCATCGTCCATCTGTTAGCATCGTCCATCTGTTAGCATCATCCATCTGTTAGCATCATCCATCTGTTAGCATTGTCCATCTGTTAGCATCGTCCATCTGTTAGCATCGTCCATCTGTTAGCATCGTCCATCTGTTAGCATCGTCCATCTGTTAGCATCATCCATCTGTTAGCATCGTCCATCTGTTAGCATCGTCCATCTGTTAGCATTATCCATCTGTTAGCATTATCCATCTGTTAGCATTGTCCATCTGTTAGCATCGTCCATCTGTTAGCATCGTCCATCTGTTAGCATTATCCATCTGTTAGCATCGTCCATCTGTTAGCATTATCCATCTGTTAGCATCGTCCATCTGTTAGCATCGTCCATCTGTTAGCATTATCCATCTGTTAGCATCGTCCATCTGTTAGCATTATCCATCTGTTAGCATTATCCATCTGTTAGCATCGTCCATCTGTTAGCATTATCCATCTGTTAGCATCGTCCATCTGTTAGCATCGTCCATCTGTTAGCATTATCCATTATCCATCTGTTAGCATTATCCATCTGTTAGCATCGTCCATCTGTTAGCATCGTCCATCTGTTAGCATTATCCATCTGTTAGCATCGTCCATCTGTTAGCATTATCCATCTGTTAGCATTATCCATCTGTTAGCATCGTCCATCTGTATACAGTCTATACAGGAAACATGTTTATTTGACAATGAATGGTTTCACACAACCACTAACAACGAGTGAGGAAAGTCCAAACTAAATCCCAGCCGAGGTGTTCTGAAGAGTTCTGAACTTCCAGAAAAAAACGACTGAATCTCATTTACAAAGTGAGAAAAACGGTGTGAAGTCTGTTTCTCCAAGTGTCCGGGACGTTCCACACATTTCCCAAAGTCAGAGAGAGAGGCAGAAGTTTAGAAGTTCAGAAGCGTTTATGATCCACAAGTCTGTAAAAACACCTCGTCTGGCTTCACACTCTTTCAGAAAACACACATCACGAAGGAGAAACCTATTTTTAGCCATTTTTAGTGGACGAGCTGAGGACATTGCAAAGACGGTAATGGTTGAAATCCTTTGCAGACTGTTCAAACTCAAACAAACGACAAAAAATATGTTGTGTTTTGTGTTTGTGTATTAACGGCTTATTAACCGAGTGCGAGGTCTGTGTGAAGAAATATCAGACCGAGCCTTAATGTACAGACCGAGCCTTAAAGACCTTATGACGGGTTTAAAAAAAAAAAATAGTGGATATCAAAATTGCATGACAATGTCAATTTGAAAGAGATTCCGGCAAAAAAAATCCTATATTTTATAAAAAGAACGTGTTTTTCATGAATTTAAGTTGTCTATGCTCTAACCTGTGTGTGACGTCACAGCGGGTTACGCCCATGCATTGAAAACCATGGATCTATGCCACAGGACTGCCTTTTCTCTCTTCTCTCCACTGATGCCCAACACAATACTGCCCTCTACAGGTGACAATTGCTCACTACACATACATTGCCGTTTTGAGTGTGAAAAAGTGCCCGAGGAGGGATTTGAACCCAAGTATCTGGATTGACAGTCCATCAACACAACCACTGAACTATCTCACTGACAACGAAATATGACCATCTAGTAGTTATTTGAGACTCGGTGTACACGGCCTTGTCATCTTGAATATCCGCGAAAAAAGAACGAATACCAAATTGTAAACAACTTACAGCGTTGAAACGTACCCGTTCTGACGTCACCAAGGGCTGTGAAGTTTTTTCGTTTCTAAGGGCGTTGCTATGGGGTTTTTTCGATTTGGGGGGATCAGACAAAAAAAACAACAACTGATTTTGAAACCTTTAGTAGTTCTCTTCTAATATAAAATGGTATTAAAACTGTATTTCTAAATAAATCAAACCCGTCATAAGGTCTTTAATGCACAGACCGAGCCTTAATGCACAGACCGAGCCTTAATGCACAGACCGAGCCTTAATGTACAGACCGAGCCTTAATGTACAGACCGAGCCTTAATGTACAGACCGAGCCTTAACGTACAGACCGAGCCTTAATGTACAGACCGAGCCTTAATGTACAGACCGAGCCTTAATGTACAGACCGAGCCTTAATGTACAGACCGAGCCTTAATGCACAGACCGAGCCGTGGCGAGGTTAATAAATGTGTTATTATATGACTCTGGTCTGTGTCTTTACCAATGCTTTTGAGATATTTGTGAAGTATGTTCATGTCCGACTTGGTTTTGTGTGATACGCGCTGCGGACCAATTGTCATGGTAACGGTCCGAGGAAATATATCAAATGTGATACACGCTGTTTGGACCAATTGCCATGGTAACGGTCTGAGATGGGAAAATATCAGAGCGGTAATCAGCCAATCAGAGCGCGCGTACGGTCAAAGTCATATAATAAAGTACAGTACAGAATAAACCCAAGTTCTTCACAAGCCCAAAACAATATAATTTTAATTTCAAAACATATGAAACATTGTTATGGAAAAAAAATCAGTAGAAAAAGCTAAAAAAAGTCATATGCAAAACTAAATAAGAGCCTTTTCAACTTGGACATAAACATTTCCAGGTCTTTCTTACCAGCTCAGGGAGAGTGTTCCAGATTTTGGCCGTTTAGTTTTTGTAACTTTTGTTCACTTTGGGCTGCGAGCTGATTGGCTGAGTGAGGGTGGTCATCTCTTGGTCACTTTTCTGCCTGAAAAAGCTGATCTAATGCAAAAAAAAATACATTCATGTGAAAACTAGTTAACTGTTTTTTCACAAATTCTGGAAGTTACGTACCCCAGCTTTAACTGTCTACCTTTATATGGGTGTAAGGAGTAGTGCGTTTTTTTGATTAACCCACGCCATTTTGTGCTTGTTTCATTTCCAAATCTGCTTTACAACAGTCAAAGTCTGAGCCCAAACTGTCAGAAAGGGACTTATGAGACAAAAAATCATGTGTTTTCTGAAGAGATGAAAATAGCAGGATGTGGTCGGATTCGATTCTTTCTGTTGGACGAACGACGTGTGTTTTTTATGAGGCTAAAGTTACGTACCTCAGCTTTAATCATGAGTCTTGTGTTTGTAAATGTTCTGACTGGAGCTTTCTCTCGTTTCTACAGGTCACAGAAAACATCGTCTCCAAACAAACTTTTATCGGTAAGACTCATACTCAATACAGTGGTGTGTAAGGAGAGAGACCAGAGAAAGACCAGGTTCTGGAACAGAGAAAGACCAGGTTCTGGGCGAGAGAAAAACCAGGTTGTGGACCAGAGAAAGACCAGATTCTGAACCAGAGAAATACCAGGTTCTGGACCAGAGAAAGACCACGGTCCTCTCCAGGTCCTGGTCTCGGTCCTGTCCTGATGCAGAGGTCCTGGTGTGAGACTGACAAAAAGCCGGTGCAGTGTCTGCAGTGATGCGGTGACTGTATCAGACTGTGAAGAGGGAGCAGCGTCTGCCGTCAGAGCTCTGGACTCTCTGTAACTCTCTCTCTCTCTCTCTCTGCAGAAGCTCGGACGATGCCCCGAACGTTTAACTCCACAGGATCAAAGTTTGTGACGTCATCGCAGCGACCGTCAGCCCACCTCACACTGAGAGACCCCAGTGCGACAGGTGAGACCAAAACCAGGACTGAGACCAGAACTGACACCAGGACCAGGACTGAGACCAGGACCAGAACTGAGACCAAGATCAGAGCCAAAACAAGACCTGACAACGGCGACAATCATCCCCTCACACTGAGAGACCCCAGTGCGACAGGTGAGACAAAGACCAGGACGAGGACTGAGACCAGACCAAGACCAAAGCAAGACTAATTGCAGAGACCATCAGCCCACCTCACACTGAGAGACCCCAGTACTACAAGCAAGACTAAGACCAGGACTGGGACCAAGACCAGACCAAGACAAAGTCCCAGACCAGACCAGACCCCTTGTCCTCCTCCAGGCCTCTCTCTCCTGATAAGAGCCTTGTGTTGGGTTCTTCTGATCCTGGATCCAAACGCCTCATTCTTCAGCTCAGAGCAGGGAGTGACTGACTCACCACAGCTCGTCATCAGTCTCAGACCTGCTGCTGTTTTTACCTCCATCCACGCTCAAGGACAGAGCTGCCTTTTAAAGCTGGGGTACTTAACTTTAACCACATAAATACCACAAACAATTTTTCCAATCTTAAAGAATCTTGTAAAAGTAAAAACACATATAGTGTAGTACAGACCTGGGTAAAGTGCGGCCCGAGAGCCACATGCGGCCCGATTTACTGTTCTGTGTGGCCCTCAGACCTTTCCCCGACATTTATCTGTCCATAATACTGAGATTCTTTAGCTTTGAAGTCTTAATAAAGTAATAATTTCCCCAAAGTTCCTCCCAAACTGTAAACAAAAATGAATCTGCAGATGCAAAAGTAAGTAATATTTATTTATATACCGCCTTTCACAGACCAGAATCTCAAAGCGGTTTACAATTGTTATTTTTGGGCATTTGTCACTCCACACAGAGATGGGAGCGGGGCCAGTACAGGAGACGCATGCCAGACCTATTGTGCATGTTTTTAATGGTAGGGGAAACAGGAGGAAACCTACGCAGACACAGGGAGAACATGCAAACTCCACTCAGAAAGGCACTGTTGCCTGAAGACTGAAGAGCTAACACACTTTTGAACATACAACTATGTTTCAAATTAAGTGAAATCGTAGCTACATGAATATGAATACAGTATATAGTGGCCATAGCTGCAGGTGACAGCCAGATCCTGTCCTCCGAAGCTAAGAAGTGCAGGGCCTGGTTAGTTCTGTGATGGGAGACTTCTGGGAACACCAGGTGCCACAGTGGAGCGGCTGTAAAGTGCCAAACTGTGATTGTGTTCTTGGGCAAGACACTTCCCCCACATTAGAATGAGTCTGGTGTCTGTGTGTCTGTGTGTGAATGGTTATTGGTGATGACACGGACTGGTTGCCTCGCTTCTGTCAGTGTGCCCCAGGGCAGATGTGGCTACAGTAGTAGTTTATCACCATTGTCTATGTCAGGGGTGCTCAATACGTCGATCGCGATCTACCAGTCGATCGCAAAGGTAGTATTGGTAGATCGCATTAAATAAATGAAAAAATTACACATTCTAAACGAATATATACAAAAAACTCCGGGCAAAGTGGAGATTTTTGAAAACTCCGTTAATGCATTTGTGTGTAGACAGAGATAACCGGAGTTTTGCGTTCTCGCACGCCACAGTACCCCCTTAAATTCTTCTGATCACTGAAGCATGGATCATACGACCTTAAAAATTGTCCGCTGTGAGATGCTCGCAGCAGCAAACATCCTCGCTCCACATCAGAGAGCAGCAAAGTGATCGCGGGGACTCACGCTCGAAAACAACCAAACCAGGACTAAACCAGGACTAAACCAGGACTAAACCAGGACTAAATCAGGGCTGAGGACGGGGTCAGTGCTTGTAAACATACGTCTTTAGTCTTCTATGACTGTAAAAGTGCCGTTACCGGCATCTGCATCAAAGCTCCGCCCACTTCTGTGTTTTTCCCCAACGCAGGACAGGACGTAAGAGACGCACATGTTTGGAATGTTACGAATGTGATTGATAACGCAGATGTGTGGATGCAAATTATTTTATAAACTGAGGAGGGGAAATATTTGGATTTAAAAAAAACCAGGCATGGCACATGGACATGGCACCACAGTAAAATTACATCTGTGTTTTACTCAGTAATGTTTTACTGACACTTAGGTGACTGCACATGCGCAAACAACCGCGCTCAGTGCAGGAAAGCTAAACCACGACAAACTTGTCAGCGAGTTACCACCAATTTTCCGGACTATGCATCCCTGGCCGATTCAATTCAGTGCAAGTCATCAGAGTAAACTCGGGTAATGACAAAAAATGTACATAGGTAATTGTGTTGTGTTGTGCTAAATTGGCTCATGCGGTTTTGCATGTACATAAACATACATTGTAGGTATAACGAATATTTTTTGAAATAAATATATGATTTGCATTTTTGTAGTAGGTAGATCATTTTGACTTGATCCTTTTATAAGTAGCTCGCATGCTGAAAAAGTGTGAGCACCCCTGGTCTATGTAGTGTCGAAGCTCCACTATATACTGATTTTACTACGGAGAAAAGACGTGCCCATCCCTGATATAGAAACTGGTGATAGAAGAAAACTGTTTCAGATCCAGGAACTAGTGGCTTGGATTTTATTACAGAAGTTCCATTGATGTGGTTTGAAATGTACATACGCCAGCTTTAAAATGGCAAATATCGGATCAAGCAATGGCTCTTGAATGCGGTGACTGGTTCAAATCTGTCAAACTCGTCTTTTTTTTTGTTTTCTTCCATTTTTCTCAAAGCAGCTTTTGTTAAACCGAGAGTCCAACACGTCTCATCTTTCTTGATTTAACGTTTGCCAAAGTTTCTGCAACTAAACAAAGACGTGATTGAGAGCAGGCCCACGAACGCCTGAACCTTCGCCATCGAGCTGGAGGTTCACGAGATGCAGCCGATAAATGCAGAGCTGTCGATTCGCCAACACAGATCAGAAATTATGTCTGTTTTGTTTTCAAACTCGTCACACTATGATGAACCCTCAGACTATGGTATCGTTGACCGAGGTGTTCTGCCTTAATACACCTTTCAATTTCCATGTATTTTTGTATAGCCCTAAATCGCAACAATAGTTCAATCTGGAGAGACTCGAACAGAACATGGGTTACACTTGTTTATTGGTTGACAGTAATTTGACTCAACATAAATCACACATATGACACTGAGGACAATATTTTCAAGATTACATTTATCGTACAGTACAGAATGTAGTTAGAATTTGGCCTTAGACCCCGGCAAAGCACTGCATGAATTCAGAAAGAGATTATGAGATGAAAGCTCCCTAGACCCTGGCAGAGGTAGCTAGAAGAAGGACGAAAGATCTGGTTAGAGGCGGAGATGGGGAGGAGGAGGGTTGCTGCATGAATGACGCTGCTGCTTGGATGGAGCTTCTGCGCGTTATGAAGCTGATGCGGTGAGGATTTGCGTGTGACGATGAGGACTTTGAGCGCTGGGAGCTTAGTTCTTCTGTCTTCCAGTCTGAATTTCCGCTTGACTTTACAAAGCTGTCGATTCGCCGACACAGATCAGAGAATCAAACCGTTCAAACACAGTGAATATACGATGATAAAAAAAACACATAGAGCCATTGGTCCATAAGGGACTGAAACCAGTGTCCATAAATGTCGTTGAATGTCGAGTGTCTTTGTCCTTAGACCCTCCTGAAATAGGTTTTGATATGATATGATATGCGTATGTTTTATAGCCCCGCCCCTCTGTGATAGCTCCGCCCCTGTGCCCTATAGCGTCGTCTCTTGTGTGGTTTCCATGGGGACTACTGTATGATCTGTTTTGTGTCAATGTTTGGAATCAGCTCGAGTCAAAGCAGAAGGACGTTATGTTCCTGAAAATGAGAGAAATTGCAACAGTGTGAAGCCTGGACTGCGTCAGGCGTCAGCACCAACTCCATCCACAAAGAGTTTGGCAAAGTGACTTGTACTTTTGAAAGGAACAATAATGCAACACAAAGGACCGTGGAAATAAGATGGTAGATGAATGCATTTGGATCCAGATCTACAGTATCATCACCGACCAGAGTCATTTCAGTTCTGCAGCAATTTTGTAAGTTCTTCAGAAATAAAATGGACTAAAGGAAAACAGGTGAATTTGGGAAAATGTGAAAATATTCCATTGTTGAAGATCAATAGAACAAGTCTCTTTGATCGCTCTCTCTCTGGTCTCTCTCTGATCTATCTTGGTCTATCTGGTCTCTTTCTAGTCTCTCTCTGGTCTCTCTCTGGTCTCTCTCTGGTCTCTCTCTGGACTTTCTCTGGTCAATCTTTGTCTATCTGATCTCTCTCTCTCTGGTCTCTCTTGGTTTATCTGGACTCTCTCTCTCTCTCTGGTCTCTATCTGGTGTCTCTCTTGTCACTCTCTGGTCTCTCTCTGGTCTCTCTCTGGTCTCTCTCTGGTCTCTCTAGTCTCTCTCTGGTCTCTCTCTGGTCTCTCTCTGGTCTCTCTAGTCTCTCTCTGGTCTCTCTCTGGTCGCTCTCTGGTCTCTCTAGTCTCTCTCTGGTCTCTCTCTGGTCTCTCTCTGGTCTCTCTCTGGTCTCTCTCTGGTCTCTCTCTGGTCTCTCTCTGGTCTCTCTAGTCTCTCTCTGGTCTCCCTCTGGTCTCCCTCTGGTCTCTCTGGTCTCCCTCTGGTCTCTCTCTGGTCTCTCTAGTCTCTCTCTGGTCTCTCTAGTCTCTCTCTGGTCTCTCTAGTCTCTCTCTGGTCTCCCTCTGGTCTCTCTGGCTCATATGCCCCAAATACCTACAGTTCTAATATCAACATGGCTTTCCGCTGTGCTCTTAAACCCATCTGTTGGCCTTGTCTCAGTAGGATCCGGTTTGCTCCTGTCGTCATGGTAACAGTTGTTGTTGTTTACACAGGTTTCCCCCTGTACCCGGTCCAGAACCCGGCCCTGCACCAGTCCTGTCGTCATGTGGTCCGGTCCTGGGCCAATCAGAGCTTTGGGTCCCACCTCCACAACATGAGTCTGACCAATGGGAAGCTCCGAGTGCCTCAGAACGGGCGCTACTATCTGTACTCCCAGGTACTACTTTACAATACTATCTGTACTCCCAGGTACTACTTTACAATACTATCTGTACTCCCAGGTACTACTTTACAATACTATCTGTACTCCCAGGTACTACTTTACAATACTATCTGTACTCCCAGGTACTACTTTACAATACTATCTGTACTCCCAGGTACTACTTTACAATACTATATGTACTCCCAGGTACTACTTTGCGATACTATCTGTTCTCCCAGGTACTACTTTATATTAGTACTTTATACTTTCTACTGTGGCATTTCAGATGTATGCTGGTAAAAGACTAATAATGTTAATAATACACGCTCAAGATACTTATACTCTGTGTACTTCGAATGCTCATACTCTGTGTACTCTATCACTTCAGATACTCATACTCTGTGTACTTCAGGTGTACTTCAGATACCCGTCTCCAGCCTCTGAGTCGGAGCAGCGCAGCGTGAGTCACCAACTGGTCCAATGTGTTTACAAGAAGACCTCCTACCCCAATCCCATACAGGTACTACTACTACTACTACTACTACTACAGCTACTACTACTACTACTACTACTGCTACTACTATTACAACTACTACTACTACTTCTGTACTATCAATCAATCAATCAAATTTTATTTATAAAGCGCTTTTCATACAAAAGATGCAACACAAAGTGCTTTACAGTTTGGTTAAAAACAATCCCGCCGACCCAAGACCCCTCCCCCAGACCACCCAACAGACCCCCCCCAAACCACAGACAAACACACACACGCGCTCATGAACACTCATACACACACACACACACACACACACACACACACCAGTAAAACAATAAAACCATGATGAGAGACTTGGCAGGGTTCAGATGCAACCAGCTGAAAAAGCGTCATCCTAGGAGCCGTCTGCACCAGGAGCAGAGAGCCGCCTGTAGCCACAGGGGACGACACAGGACCCAGAGGAGACATGAAACCGAGGCCCCAGGCCCCCACCAGGCCCAAGAGTCCGACCCCCGCAGCCACACCGACCACTGCTCCCAGTGCAGAGGGCTCCTCCAGAGGAGCTACCACTACTACTACTACTAGCACTACTGCCACCACCGCTACTACTGCTACCACAACTACTGCTTCTACTACTACTACTACTATTCCTGCTGCTATTACCACTGCCCCAACTGCTGCTAATCTCTTGTGTCCAAACCTGACTCTTCTGTTGTTATTCCTCAGTTGTTAAAAGGCGTCGGGACCAAATGCTGGGCTCCGGACGCAGAGTACGCGCTGCACTCGGTCTATCAGGGCGGTCTGTTCGAGCTTCGCGCCGGAGACGAGATCTTCGTCTCCGTGTCGTCTCCGAACATGATCAACGCCGACGACACTTCCTCCAGCTACTTCGGCGCCTTCCGGTTGGATTTATAAACGTGCGGATGGAGAAACAGAACTCTCTGAGGGGACCGTAGCCGCGCTGGTGTTGGCTGGACCCATTCTGTACAAAGACTATTGTTATTGTTTTGGGGAGATTTTTTGAGACTTTGAAAATGGAGGAAACACTGAACGATTTTGAGCAGATTCACAGATTTTTACCTTTTTTTTAACCTTTTTTAATTCACATTTTTAACCGTTTCACGCCGCAAAAACGTGTTCCGAAATGTTTTGAAATGACTTGAATTCTGGATATTCTTCATAACTTCAGTAGTATTGAAGTTACCGTATTATCGGGTGTTTGAGGTTGACTGGACCAGACTTGAGCCACATCCGGCCCGGTTTACATTTCCTTTCGGCCTTTGGACCCTTCCCAGACGGTAACCTCACATTGGGCTGCTCCCATGGCCTTTTATGCATTTAATCTGTTCTCATTAATGAAGCCAAAATGTTATTAGTAATAATTTCAGGTAGCTTTTTGCTAAATGAAATAAAAAAATTAACCAAATGAAACCCCCCCTGCTCTGGACGAAAGCCTAATAACCAGAGAATTAAGGCAGAAATTTTGTCCAATTGACCCTTGAATTATTCATTTACAAAGACAAAGACCGAAGCTGAAGGATTTGACCTTTGATGCATGTTTTTAGTGGTAGGGGGAACCGGAGCACCCAGAGGAAACCTAAGCAGACAAAAGCCCTATTTCGACTGGGATTCGAACCCAGGACCTTCTGACTGAGAAGCGAGAGGACTAATCACTCTGCCACATTTATCAATACAACTCACATTTTTATTTTGTAATACTGGCCGTAAATATGAACAAAAGTATCCATCCCTCTCAAAAGTATCTGTCCCTCTCAAAAGTATTTGTCCCTCTCAAAAGTATCCATCCCTCTCAAAAGTATCTGTCCCTCTCAAAAGTATCTGTCTCTCTCAAAAGTATCCATCCCTCTCAAAAGTATCTGTCTCTCTCAAAAGTATCCATCCCTCTCAAAAGTATCTGTCCCTCTCAAAAGTATCTGTCCCTCTCAAAAGTATCCATCCCTCTCAAAAGTATCCATCCCTCTCAAAAGTATCTGTCCCTCTCAAAAGTATCTGTCTCTCTCAAAAGTATCCATCCCTCTCAAAAGTATCTGTCCCTCTCAAAATTATCTGTCCCTCTCAAAAGTATCTGTCCCTCTCAAAAGTATCTGTCCCTCTCAAAAACCCAAAGTCTGAAGAAAAACTGGATTTCAAGTCATTTTAAAAGATTAGAAATGTCGTTTTTGCAGCGAGCTCTTGTGCAATCGCCATGGAAACCTGTGACCGTTTTAACCGATTTTATCGAAGGAATCCATCTTTTTCTGGACTTTTTCACCGTTTAATGAAAAGTAAATCTTTGCTGCTTTGATTTTGCGGTTTTTGCCTTTTTCTCGAGCACAACTTTGCCGTGATGCGGACTTCAGAATGTGAGGACAATGTGACGGACTCGCGGCGGAAAGCGAAACCAAAAAACGTGAAAAGACGAGGATTTTGGAAAAAAGTGTTTTGAAAAATGTGTGTGTTTTTTTTTTTGCGGACGAGACCACTTTGTACAAACGACGGAGGTGGAGCGAGATTATGAACTGGAGTTGGTGAAAACACGAGACGAGTCAAAAGAGGAGGACTTCAGTTGGCTCAAAAATAACACGTTTTAAAGCTGGGGTTCGTAACATTCAGACCACATCAATCGATCTCTGTCTCAGCCAATCAGCTCTCAGCTCCAAAAATCCAGATTAATCACGTTTTTTCTAAACTCGGACTCCCACAATTATGGAACGACTAGAACTGCCAGAGCCGTCATTTTGACTGCTCTCATTCAAACTATAGAAATCTAAGATATTACCCAAAAATAATAGTTTTTTGACAGATTTATTAAAAGTAAGTCATTTATAAGGTTTTGTTTTACCTTTACTCACTTTTACTAAGTGCTAAAACCGGTGATTATGACTTGAAATACAGCAAAAAGCAGTTGACGTTGAAGCTACCAAAATGCTAACTGCTAGCAAGTATACAGTATGTTGCTATGGTAACTAGTGGTACTGGCTCTACTCTGGGAGGCAAAGGTAGAACTACTCTCATTTCAACACCGTACATCAGCTGAGTAATTACAGTTGTTGTCTGATTTATTTGGAGAACTCTTTCAATGATAAAAAGTTGCGTGCAAAACATGTAGGTTTTTTTTCACATTTTAGTCAGTGCTGCTCAGTGCGGATGAATACACACGTCAAATCTGTACTTTTCATGACACAGAACTGTGTTTCAGTATTAGCAGTAGACAGATACTTTATTGATCCTGGTAGTAGGTCACAGCTGCAGTCTGCTTGATTTTCCCTGCTCTGGTTCAGAGTGAAATTCTGAAAGCTTTTTTGTCATTTAAAACATATATATACAGCCATCCTCCAGTGGATTTCTGCTCGATCTGCTCTGGTCTGGATCAGTGTAAAACCATGAACACTGTACTGCACTAACATTAACAGCGAGAAAAAAAATCTGAAAAATAATTATTGAAAAACACAAAACTGTTTCAGATATATTTAAAATTCCCCAAACGACCATATTTTTCTCATATCTCTTCTGTCTCCCGCCCAACATCCTGCATGTGTTTGATGCTGTCACCACTTAAAGACCTTATGCCGGGTTTTTAAAACAAAAATTGTGGATATCAAAATTGCATGACAATGTCAATCTGAAAGAGATTCCGGCAAAAAAAAATCCTATATTTTATAAAAAGAACGTGTTTTTCATGAATTTAAGTTGTCTATGCTCTAACCTGTGTGTGACGTCACAGCGGGTAACGCCCATGCATTGAAAACCATGGATCTATTCCACAGGAATGCCTTTTCTCTCTTCTCTCCACTGATGCCCAACACAATACTGCACTCTACAGGTGACAATTGCTCATTACACATAAATTGCCGTTTGAGAGTGAAAAAGTGTCTGAGGTGGGATTTGAACCCCAGTTTCTGTATTGGTTGTCCATCGACACAACCACTGGACTATCTCAGTGCTGACTAAGAGTTATAATCTAGTAGTTATCTCATACTCGCTGTACATGGCCTTGTCATCTTGAATATCCGCAAAAAAAGAACAAATACCAAATTGTAAACAACTTACAGCGTTGAAACGTACCCGTTCTGACGTCACCAAGGGCTGTGAAGTTTTTTCGTTTCTAAGGGCGTTGCTATGGGGTTATTTTGATTTGGGGGGATCAGACAAAAAAAAACAACAACTGGTTTTGAAACCTTTAGTAGTTCTCTTCTAATATAAAATGGTATTAAAACTGTATTTCTAAATAAATCAAACCCGTCATAAGGTCTTTAAAGACTCCTTACACTACATATTATAGATACAGAAAAAAAGTAATTACCATTTTAAGAATTAATTACACTTAAAGCCGTCAAATTGACTGCTCTGGGGGTTCCAATGTTTAAGCTGGGGTCTGTAACCTTCTCACCACAACACCGGAACTCTGTAATTCAATTCAATGTATTCTTGTATAGCCCTAAATCACAACAGTAGTTATTTCATAGTATTAAAATGTCACTAGTTTTCATTCACATATTTAAAGCAGAGTTTTTAGGCAGAAAAGTGAAAGTATAGACTCCTTAAATAATTGTGAATTATATTGGCCAGATTTGCTTCCAAGCGCAGAATTGTTGCTTCTTGGCCGATAGCAACAAAGACACCCAGCGAGATCCAGCTTTACTTCTAATGAACACATTGCAGAACTCAAGCTGCGAAACCAAGATCGATCATGAATTGTGACAACAATAGACAGTCGGATAAAACCAAAATGCCTTAAAGGAGACATATTAGGCAAAATATCTCTCATTATATCTTTACGATCTTCTGAAACAAACAATGTAACTCTACCCATTCTGTCCAGTCTCAGTCATGAAGTGGAGTGATCATTAAAGGTGTAGTCAAATATGCCAGAGCAGTTTTCTGCTTTCTTTCAAAACAAATGTATTCTCCTTTAAATTATTCTGGCTATTTCTCTGTGTGAATGCATGTTTTTTTACAATAACATGGCAGATGATTTTTCAAATGTATATATACTATTATTTTTTGAAATGAGACATCTCATCCACCTTTTTGGTCTGTGTAAAGGTAAAGGTACTAAGTCCATTCCAAATAATGCTAACTGCATGATTTGCTCCCTCATTTGAAGATTTCAGATTGAAAGAGAGCCAATATTAAAACACATGATATTGTCTTGTAATAGTCCAGTGTTTGTGAACAAATTTAAAACACTATACGCAGCGTCATCTTGTAAAGTAAAAACGGTAATGTGACAGAGGACCATAAATACATGGAAAACTGGTGATTGTTTGACTTTGTTTCTTTGTTTACAGTCTGATGCATAATACATCAATTTTTGTCACATAGTTTAATCCTTGGTATGTTTTTTTGGGCAGTAAAAAATATTAACACAATAAATTAAGCTTAACACAATAACACCGTATTTTTGCATTTTATAAATGTCGCTCTACTATATTGGTCCTGGTGTATAAGCACGGTTGGCTAGCTTATTGCACATAATCAATCAATTCTAATCAATTCATTCTTATAATTAAGAACACAGATAGAACTGGTTCATATATTAAAAAAACAAAAACAAAAAAATAATAAAAATAATAATAATAAAGAGACAAAAAAAATATGTATACAGAAATAATAAACGGGCTGTACAGACAGACCTCCATGCCCCATAGGTCAGAGGAAAACTACAGAGCTCCTCCTTGACTGACCAGAGCTTGGATGATCTGGTTATGACAGATTCACGCTCTGCACATAAAAGATTAATACAAATATCTGAGGAGACAACACATGACTCGCACCCACAATTTATCAAACATTATCACTAGGCGCTACAAAACCTGGGCACTTTCACAGAATCCTCAGAGAGTCAATGAGAGCCACATTTAGACTCCGCATACTCTTTTTCTTATATCTACAACCAAGCTGTGCATATACAGGGTGAGCAAAAAGCCTTAAAAGATTACCTTTAACATCTCTCCTGAGACTGTAGGTCCAGGACTGAGGCTGTAGACCCAGGACTGAGGCTGTAGATCCAGGACTGAGGCTGTAGATCCAGGACTGAGGCTGTAGACCCAGGACTGAGGCTGTAGATCCAGGACTGAGGCTGTAGACCCAGGACTGAGGCTGTAGATCCAGGACTGTAGGCTGTAGGTCCAGGACTGAGATTGTAGACCCAGGACTGGGACGGTAGATCCAGGACTGAGGCTGTAGACCCGGGACTATGCTGTAGACCCAGGACTGAGGCTGTAGAGCCAGGACTGAGACGGTAGATCCAGGACTGAGGCTGTAGACCCAGGACTGAGGCTGTAGATCCAGGACTGAGGCTGTAGACCCAGGACTGAGGCTGTAGACCCAGGACTGAGGCTGTAGACCCGGGACTATGCTGTAGACCCAGGACTGAGGCTGTAGATCCAGCCCATGAGTCCGGGCCGGGTGCATCCAGTTCATAGTAAATCATAAAACCAAACTGAAATATTGAACATATTTGAGGATTCCAGTGCCTTTTGGGAGCGACCCGGAATGTGGGAGGCTGAGGTTGGACACTCGTACCCTCCGACAGATTCGACACAGAGCGTGCTGCGAGGCGGGACCGGTTCTGGTCTGTCTTTGATGAAGAACAGTGTCAATTCTATTAACAGTGTTCTGGTCTTGGCAGCGGAGACGTCCCAAAACCACAAACACCCTCCATCACAAAACCATGTAATGTCTTTTTCCTGATGTTTTCACCAAATTACTTTCAAATTGTTGTGTTCAAAGCTGCGTTTTCCATGTTCCCCGTGACCTCGGACCTTCGCGCCTGAATCCGTCTGGGACCTGGTGTTTTGTGGTTCATCCAGGATCTGCTTTTTGTCATGAAAAACCAAAATATGAAGTTTAAACTGTTTAATTTTGCTGCCGGTTCATGTGAAACAGAACAGATAAGTGACTATTTACCAACACCGTTAACAAAACTAAAGCAGACAAGCAGCGGCTGGACTCTGGGTTTGAGGTCGGACAAAGGGAGACTGGAACGAGCAGAGAGGACCAGGAGGAGGGTGAGTGAGCACAGTGATGGGGATGATCCAGGACATTGGTCTCTGCTCCGTTTGGACCATTGGCTCTATGTGTTTTTATCATTGCATTGATTTTCTAATCTGCTTTGGCGAATCGACAGCTTTGTAAAGTCCTCTGAGATAACTGCTGTGATTTAGGGCTATACAAAAATTAATTGATCAATCCATTGTGGATTGATCAATTAATTTTGGGTCAGATTGAAGAAGATGACAAAGTCTGGGATCGCGTCTTTCATTCCGACAGAAGACATGTTTTATTGTCAATGGTAGAGACAGCACGAGCACAGATACAATAGAATGCAAGTGTATTATACAGAGCGGAGGCATGGAGACCTCCAATCAGCAGCTGCCACAGTGCCATGTAGCTTGGCCTTCAGATAGACAAAACAAGGGAAAAGTACAGGCTTCTGCACATTGATAGAATGATGAGTTTAACTTTAACAAAAGTTGCTTAAAAGTGTTATGAAATCTCACATTCCCCCCTCTGGTCACACATTCACGTGTGACCATCAGGATCGATAAACAGCAACATAACATCATAACTCAATACTTCAACTCGGTACTTCACTCGGTACTTCAAAAAACTCAGAAAACTCATAAAACATGTTCAGATCTTTCATAAAACTTGTCAACAATCTTCAGTAAAATACCAAACTTCATCAGTCGATGGTGGTTCCAGATATTGCTTTGAAAACAGTCTCTCCCACTTCTCCGTGTTGGTTTCTTCAGGCTGCATTTGTTGTCGAGCCATGAATTCTTCTGTGACGTGTCTTTCAATCATACGTTTCAGCTTCAGTGTCCAGATTCAGCAATTCAATTCAGTCCAAATCATGTCCAAATTGTGTAATCCAATTGTTCCAAATCATGTCCATGCAAAAGAGGACGCTGGTGTTGTCCATGTCTCAGCAGCTCACAGCCTGACTGGAATCAGGGGCTGTGCAGATTGTCCATGTGCTGATCCAGATGCATTCTCTTCAGGTTTCTCAGTTTTGGCTTGAAAAAAAAACAATTTTTGTGTAAAAAAAAGTAGTCTTCTGTTCACTAGATGTTACAGACGAGGCCCGCATCCTTCCACCACCTGAAGAAGATGACATGTCTGGGATCGTGTCTTTAATTCAGACAGAAGACATGTTTTATTGTCGATGGTAGAGACAGCACGAACAACAGATACAACAGAATGCAAGTGTATTATACAGAGCGGAGGCATGGAGACCTCCAATCAGCAGCTGCCACAGTGCCATGTAGCTTGGCCTTCAGATAGACAAAACAAGGGAAAAGTACTGGCTTCTGCACATTGATAGAATGATGAGTTTAACTTTAACAAAAGTTGCTTAAAAGTGTTATGAAATCTCACAAGATGGGTCGGGTTGGATTGGTTGGGTCGGGGTGGGTCAGGTGGGTTGGGTCGGTTGGGTCGGATCAGTTGGGTCGGATGGGTCGTGGGGGGGGCTGCTCTGTCGTGAGATCTTGATCTTTCAGCTGGGACTTCAGGCAAAGTTGGGTTAAGTGTCTTGCCCAAGCACACAACAACAGCAGACATCAGTGAGAGAAGGTCTCGTGGTGGACTCAAACCCAGAACCTTCAGGCACAAAGGCCAACTTCCAACCAACTGAGCCACTGTCGCCCCCAAAGAGCCCCCCACTGTGGCCCCTTCAGCAACTCTCACTGGTCAGAGATTTAAGGGGAGGGGCTACTTTGAATAAATTATTGTTGGAAAATACTGACAGTGTCATGGTTGTCACTTTTGGTTCCTGTTTTAATTCTGTTCCCCTGTGTCTTTTTAGAGTTTTACTTCCTGTTCTGTTGATTGCCTACCCTGCCCTGATTTGTTTCACCTGTGTCTCTCAGTTAAATTCCTTGTGCTCTTTCACTCTTGTTGTCAGTCCATTGATTGTTTGTTCTTGGTTCGTCTTCAGTTTCTGTGTTTATACAGTTTTTGATTTTTGGATTTTTGGTTATTAAATTATGTTTTTTGCAGTATTGAATTCTGGGTCCGTCCTCCTTTCCACCATGTAACAGACAGTACATGATAGTGCAGTGCCACATGGTCCCATTAGATATAGTTATAGTTATAGTTATAGTTGCTGAAATCACATTTAAGATGAATTGTGGATTGTTCCAGAAATCTGAGAAATTAGCTCTAAACTAAGACTAGAACTGTTTTTATCAACATTTATGGACTTTGGTCTCTCCCTTTAGACCAATAATTATGTTTTCGTTTTTTTGTGTGTTAACTGTTCGTACTCTGATCCGTGTTGAGGATTTCCACAGTTTTGTTCAGTCTCTGAGATGAAGCTGTTGTGAATTAGGGCGGTACCCCTAGAAAGATGTTTCCACCACAAAGGGACGCTACAGGTTCTTTGGAAGGAGTGATGTCACATGACGACACTTTACTGATCAGAGCAATACAGATGTAAACATACAAACATATATTTACTGCACTAAAATATAAAATACTTATTTTTTCTGCTAAAGTTAGAGATTTAAAGTTATTATTGTTCGCTTGTGCTGTGTGCTCCTCGTTCCTACTGTTCTGGTGCAACACTGACATTTCCACTGAAATGTTGGTATTCATGACATATTGTTTTTATACATTTAAATTGTTTTAATAAATATCTTTTAGAATGTAGAATAAAGGTGCACTTTATTGACCCCCGTAGGGCAATTCATCCTCTGCATTTGACCCATCCTGATGCCACTAAGGCTTACTCAGGAGCAGTGGTCGCCGTAGTAACAGCGCCCGGCTCGGCTTGGTCAGGACCAGAGCTGGAGGATTTAACCCAGTGAGCATGTTTTTAGTGGTAGGGGAAACTGGAGTACGTGTTTGAGACCCCAGGGTTATACGCTCGTCTCCTCTGGGACCAAATACCAAGATTTGAATGAGCTCGGCAAATACTATCACTTGTATTATGTCATTGCGGTTACTCAGTTATTTCATAGAATATGTTTTAAATGTAGAATACATTGGTGTTTTTCATTCTCGAGTTAGTTTCCATAAAGGTTTCTCAACAGCGTCTCCTTTTGTCTCACTTTTGACTCGTATGTCTTGGAATTTTACATCTCCGCTATTGCTGTTTAGGAATTTTCAGAGACATTCACGAGACAAATGATGATGTTATTGAGAATCACATTTGTGTCTCCTGAGATACAAACAAGAATGATTCCAGCAGCACATTTTTCCTCTGGGATATCATGGGAAACCGGAGAAAAACCAAATCTACTTATTTTCTATGAAACTGAAACTGGGACCTGAGCATTTTTCTTGTGAATCGTCGCTACATTCAAGGCCAGGCTTAAAACAGTCGTCTTTAATTCAGCGTCAGAAGGAAAGACTCAGGGAAGACTTAGAAATACAACTTTAAGTCTAAAAACACAGATTGTCAGTGAAGCTGCGTATGGAGTCAGTTTTCTGGATAGGTCTGGTCACAGCACCATTCTCTTCCTGCTTCATCCGTCTGCATTATGACTTCAGCTGTAGTCTGTTCATTGCTATTCACCCGCTGTCCCATTGTCTGTTTCATGGCGTAATGATGGGACCTCTGAACCCGGCCCTTTTCCATCTGCACCTGGGAGCTGCCCCAGTCCTCGTTCTACATCCTGACTCCTGGATCTACAGCCCGTACGTCCGGAAGAGCAGATCCCTCCGTCAGTGTGGGCCTCCCAGAAGTTTCTCACTTTTCTCCCACTCGGTTTTTTGAGTTTTTAGAGTTCTTCTTTACCGATGCAGGAGGCTCTAAGGACAAAGATGTTCCAGGACACTCGATATTCAACAACATTTATGGACCAATAATAGTACTTTTTATTTATTTCATAGGCGCCTTTCTTCACACTCAAGGCGGCCTTACATACAAGTGAAAAAGTGCATTTTAAAAACAGGAAAAATACTGTTAAAATACAAAGTTAAAAGCATCATGGACAGAAGAGAGGAGGTTATGAGTCGGCTCTATGTGTTTTTTATCAGTGCATTTCTTGTGTTTGAACCAGAGGGGGGCGGGTCTTGGCTCAAAAAGGTCTATGAGCACATGCGCTGACATACTTGCAATACCACCCCGGGCCTGTAGGGGTGGGCCCAGAGAGAGAATTATTAAATCCTTTTGTATGGCGTTTTCTTTCCTCTCAAAAACGTATTCACAGAATGGTCCAAAAGTCGCCCTTGGCCCAAAGCCACATTCCAGTTGCTGTCAACGTTGAGGGGAGTTTATTTTTTTGATCCAGTCTAGTTTAGCTGCTGTGGACTTCAGAATGCACTCGTTAAATGAATGGGGCTAGTGAAGCTAACACATGCGCAAATGCGGTTTTTTCACATTTTCCAGCCTCTGCGGCCATTCTGAAACTGCCCATAGACGTCAAAAGTCACATTTGACCGGTGGAGATCGCCGTGGTTCTCGGTTTGATTCTCTGATCCGTGCTGATAACTGAGATCACTACTGTTGTGATTTAGGGCCAAACAAGAATAAACTGAATTGAACTGAAATGACAAATATATTCCGAGACGCTTCTGGCTGTGAGAGATGTGTATGAAACTAATTTGAATGAAAGTCTGAATGAGTTTTCCCAAATGTTTCGCAACTTCGGGATCAATGGAGCGTTGACAAAAGCACTTTGTCAAACAGCTGCTCTCTCTCTGCTCCGGTTGTAAATTATAAATCTGATGTGATTATGTCGGTTGTGATGTTCTTTGCGGACATATCGCAGCAGGAGTTTGATCCGTGCTGTTTGAAGGTCTCTGGTCCGGATCCAAAGTCGTATTTACTGCAGGGAAGAAAACCACAGGCTGGATGATTGTGGTTAACATGGGAGTGATTGGACGTGACATGAGCCCAGCAGGCCACCGTCCGCGCTCACTGTCAGAGATACAGGCCCTGTCCACACGAAGTCAAGCTCAGGCCTAAACGCAAAAATACTTTATCAATCCAGTGTATCGTCCATACGAGGCCGGCGTTTTGGGGGGGTGTAAACGAACATTTTTGAAACTAGGTCCCAGAGTGGAAAGATTTCAAAACTCCGTATATGCCGCTCCGTGGTTACTGCCTCTCCGCAATGTATCTGAGACGCTTGCGTCATCGCCCCGCCTCTTGTTAAAGCAGCATGCGCCGCACTCAGAAAATAATGACAACAACAATGTAGCTTGTTGGTTTTGTAATCCAGTGCGACCCGAAGCAACAGTTCAACCTCATCGTCCGTCCATACTAATGTAGTACCAGCTCGCCCACTCGCCATGTTGTCTGTTTACAAAATTCTGCGCATGCCCAGTTCCCGTCACGGAAGTTTGGGCTTGATCCCGTCATTGCGTCACAGCGCCACCAACAGGTCTGGCATAGTTTCACAGCGTTTTCAGGCGTATTGACTACATTCATATGGACGCACACATTTACTGAGCTAACTCCGTGTTTACAGAAAAAGTTTCTGAAATTATAAGCGTTTTGTCTTCGTGTGGATATAGCCACAGTCGTCAGAGAGAGCGCCGCGGACCCGGAGGAAACTGCAGGTGATTAAGAACAGAAAACATGCACAGCTGATATTTTATACTTAATTTTTGCTTCTTTATTATGCTAAAGTTAGAGATTTTATACTAGCTTCTTTATTATGCTAAAGCTAGAGATTTTATACTAGCTTCTTTATTATGCTAAAGTTAGAGATTTTATATTAGCTTCTTTATTATGCTAATGTTAGAGATTTTATACTAGCTTCTTTATTATGCTAAAGCTAGAGATTTTATACTAGCTTCTTTATTATGCTAATGTTAGAGATTTTATATTAGTTTCTTTATTAAGCTAAAGCTAGAGATTTTAGACTAGCTTCTTTATTATGCTAAAGTAAGTAAGTAAGTAAGTAATCTTTTATTTATATACCGCCTTTTCACTGCAGATCAGAGTCTCAAAGCGGTTTACAATTGTTAATTTTGGGCATTTGTCTCTCACTCCACACAGAGATGGGAGCGGGGCCAGTACAGGAGGCGCATGCTAGAACTATTGGACATATTTTTAGTGGTAGGGGAAACCGGAGTACCCGGAGGAAACCTACACAGACACGGGGAGAACATGCAAACTCCACTCAGAAAGGCCCTGGTCCGACCGGGATTCGAACCCAGGACCTTCTTGCTGAGAGGCGAGAGTGCTATCCACTCAGCCACCGTGCCTAAAGCTAGAGATTTTATACTAGCTTCTTTATTATGCTAATGTTAGAGATTTTATACTAGCTTTTTTATTATGCTAAAGCTAGAGATTTTATACTAGCTTCTTTATTATGCTAATGTTAGAGATTTTATACTAGCTTCTTTATTATGCTAAAGCTAGAGATTTTATACTAGCTTCTTTATTATGCTAAAGCTAGAGATTTTATACTAGCTTCTTTATTATGCTAAAGCTAGAGATTTTATACCAGCTTCCTGACAACCCCATCATGTCCATGAGAAGAAGCAGAATCAGAATTATTTTTGTTGCCATGGTAAATAACAGGAAGTCACCTTAACTCAAGGTGTAAACAAGTTGTAGTAAAAAAGTAACAAAATGAATCTTTTAAAAAATGTCTTAAAATGACCATTATATAGAAGTGCACTACACACAGAGATATATTTGGCAGTGCAGTAGAGTGACAACAGGAAGTGGAATTTGCATGTTCTCCCTGTGTCTGCGTAGGGTTTCTCCGGGTGCTCTGGTTTCCCTTACCACTAGAAACATGTACAATAGGTCTGAAAGATGGCTTTGATGGTCCTGTGTGTTCGCCGTCTCGCTTCCGTCATCGCCATGTGGAGAGATTAGAACAAACTCTGAACTCTGAACATCGTAAAGAGCTCTGGGTGACCTTGGTCTGTAAAAATGAGCTATATAGATAAATATGACGTCTCTGGAGGATCTCTCTTCTCAATCCGTCTTAAAGCACGCTCACACTTTTACCACTCGTTTTCCACCAAAAGTCTCATAATGATTTTCAGTGGTCAATAACAGGGCATCATACGTCTCCTTTAAACCCTCTTCTATGACTCTCTGGAAGTTATTGAGTCCTTATTCTACTATAAACTAACTGTTAGGGCTAGGGTTTGGGTAAGGATTAGGGCCAGGTCTAGGGTCAATACCAGGCAACTCAAAAGGTTCAAAGAGCCATATTTGACTAAAAAACTAAAAACAACATCTGTCTGGAGCCTTGTATGAGGCTTATATGAAGGTAACACGGACTGCAGCTGTATTAGCCTAATATCTGAATGACAAAGGGTGCTTTCACACCTGGACCATTTAGTCCACTTAAAACGGACTGGAGTCTGGAACACCTGCAAGTACGGTTCGTTTGAGCAGGTGTGAAAGTGGACCAGTTGAATTTGGTCCGGACTAAAGAACCGTACCGAGACCACCTTAGGGAGCTGGTCTCGGTACGGCTCCATGCGGACTCCAGTCTGGTTTGCTGCTGGTGAGAACGCAGACCGGCCTCAATATGGCCCTGCTCTGTTGCGTAGCTCACTTTTTAACACACACATTGTTTTTTTTATATGATAGAATAGTCAAAAACAACCGCAGAGTGTTCTCGTGCTGAATCTGTGATACATACTGGAACTGGAACTACAGTATTTGTGCTGCACAAAGCAACGATGATAAAAAAAATAGCCTCACACTAGAGCAGCACAGTTCATCGTTAAGGATCTGACAAGTTTGTTTTCTTCATCATCCAATACACAGTATTTTGTGAACAGCGCCACCACATGGGTGGCAGAATATGTAACATCCACAGTGGTTGGTTCATTTGCAAAAACACTGGTGTGAATGAGAACCAAACTAGTTGAGAACTGCAACATTGTAACAACTTTAGGGCCCAAGTGAACCACTTTAGTGGACCAACAGGTGTGAAAGCACCCTCAAGGCTACAAATACGTAATAAGCATTCATTATTATCAAATGTGTGTTTCCATTACGGCGTGTCCTGAGAGAGATGGACGCACCACGTGACAACTCTGCTTTAACTTTAACCTCCATTTTGTCTTCATGCAATTGTAGAAATACAGGAAATAAATCTGCTTTTGGCTCCGAGTTCACCTGCATCACTGTCTGTTCATATCCATCACAGGCTGAAGTTTGCTGGAGCTGAATGTCCTTAATGGCCTTTTCTTTCACCGTCTTTGTGAAGGTATTTGAAGTCTGAAAAAAGGTGCTCTGACTTTATGATGAATGAATCTTTCAGTGAACGGTGTTTAAAGCTTCATTGTTCCTCCTGTTGCAACAAAACTTTTCATTACTTCACAAACATGAAGCAGTCCTTCCTCATTTTCTGAAAGCAAATGTTCACTCTCATTCTTACTCCAGTCTTATAATAATGCATCGGTTTAATATAGCGCTTTTCTGGACACTCAAAGACGCTTCACATGTCATTATTCTTTCACTCCAAACACGGTGGTGATAAACTACTACTGTAGCCACAGCTGCCCTGGGGCACACTGACAGAAGCGAGGCAACCAGTCTGTGCCATTGGCCCCTCCCACCACCACCAACCATTCACACACACACCAGACTCATTCTAGGCAATGGTGGTAAAGTGTCTTGCCTAAGGACACAACAACAGCAGACAGCGGGAGTCGATGGTGAGAGTCGGGCTCGAACCCACAACCCTCTGGCTCAAAGGTCAATGCTCGCACTACGTTGACAGAAATGTGTAAATTGAATATTACTGATGCACATTTTTACAGCATTTTAAAACATTAAGAATGTTTTTCCTCCCACAGAAGCCACATTCAAACTAGAAATAAAATCTACCCCTCTCACTCCATTGTCAGACATTTTTGAAAAGGCTCAAGAAGACCACTAGAGGAGCACCACACTAATTATAACTTAATATTACTCGGCTCCTCACAGCAGCAGTAGAACCTTTGATTTGAATGTAATTTCAAAACGTTCTACCGGTCATTATTTTCTATAACGGACCTCTCAAAACAATAATGACCACTGCCCTTTGGCAACGCACTCTCTGCTTGTCTTTCAAATGCGTGGATAACTACGCAAGTAGTTCCGGCCACTCCGGAGCTAGCCACGCTCAATCAACACACTTAAATGTTAATCGGAGAATACTTATACATATACATTCTTCACACACGTGCACGGAAATTTTCAGAATTTTCTGGTCTTGTCTTCATGACAAAAATACTATTTCTCTGCGTCAAAAAGCGATCGTGAAAAACCCGGAAGTAGTTCCGGCCGCTCAATAATGCCAATCAATCAACGCAATGAAATGTTAATCGGAGAGTAATTTATACATATCCAGTCTTAATACAAGTGCACGGAAGTTTTCAGAATTTTCCGTTTACGTTTTCATGACAAAAACACTGATGTAATGCGAGAAAAGGCGATCCCGAAAAACCCGGAAGTAGATACCGGCACATTTTAAGATACCGGCACATTTTCGGACACATTTGCAGAGGATCAAATTATGGATTTAGGTTAAGTTTATGTTTGGGTCACTCACCGCTGATGTTCAGAAGTCTTTGTTCAGTTTTCATGCAGTTCCAGAGAGTTCTAGTTTGGAAGTTGTTAGCCTAACTGGAAAATAAGTACTTCAGGGCGGAAGCAGCGCGTCGGGGTCCGCTTCGCCCTGTCTGTACTTATTTTCCGATAATGACCTGCGTAATATACGTTATCCCTTACATAAGCTGTTAATTCCAAGTGTTTCCGGTAAATCTTATGAATAACTTATTGTCCTATGCGTCCTTAAATCCTAAATATATGGATTAGCAGATGCTCAGTCCTGACTTGCACTGACAGAGCCATTCAGAGTGGAGTTTGCATGTTCTCTCTGTGTCCTCCTGTTGCAACCGTTTCCTATAAAACATACAGTAGGTCTGAATGTATCAACCCTTTCATGTTCACTCCTTGAAGAAAGTAATGGGTTTTCTGAGATGTAGGAGATCAATAACGCAAATGATTTGTTTTTGTGTTCTTCTTTTTTTTTCACACCCGTAGCTTTTTTAATTATAGGCCTTTACCAAATGATTGAGATGCAGTTTGATGGTTAAAGTGCCGAAAAGTGCCAAGGGTAGATGTGCCCCAACGAGGAAGATTTCATTTTCCAAGTTTCAAGTTGATATAGTGACTCAGGAAGTGATAAAAGGTTGAGGAAACCATTAAAACAAAGATGAATTACTCCTGAGTTTGGTCGTATCCTTCAGTCGACAGTTTCACACGTGGAGTTCCAACAAAGCAACAAATTCAGATAACGTTTTTGTGTTTTTTTTGGTATCTAAAGCAGCAGTCTGTAAAAATGTGGCCAAAAATGGTACTGCAGCCTCTCCCACTCTCCCTGACTCAGGTTGCCAGATATGCAGACGAATCCAGCTGGGACCATAACAGCTGAATAGACAAGAGTTTTGTCAACAACAAATCTATAACCAACATCTTTTTCACAAAGATAGAAATCCTGGTTTTATTCCTTGTTTTGTCGTTAATAATTTGAGAATCATAACGAGACCTTTGTTAGTTCTGCGCCACATGGTACTTTACCAGTGAGATTAGCTCGACACGGTGAGTTCTGGCGCCCGGATCACGAACTTTCTGATTGGTGAAACGGTGGAGGGCGGGACATCAAAATGAAAACAATAACAAGATTTAGAGGCTGGAAAAGTAATTTTGAAATCCAAATATCTCTGAACTACTGTTTTCAGTTAAAGAAGTATTGGAAAAGAGCATGTTTTATTAATACTTTTGACAGATTACGGCCCTTTAATGATGACTCAACATGAAAATCTTGCATAATGCTGCTTTAAATACCAAAAATAACACAAAAACCTCGTCTGAATGTGTTCCTTTGGCAGAATTCCAGTAGAAAAATTTGTAAATATAATAGATTTTTTAAAGGATTTGACTGGAAACAGAACCAGAACCAAAGGTGAAGAAGGCAGAGTGACGACTGATTCTCTCTGAATTATCCCTGATTGCCTTTTGCGTTTATTGTTTGGACCCATAAATAATGATGTGGTTGTTTTCGTGGGAAGAATGGCTTTAAAATGAGGTATGACACGGCTTTGACTCCCATTCATTTAACTAGGCAGCGTGCCCAGCGGCTGCACGGCTGGCTGCTGTGTTCTGAGCAGAGGATTGCGTCACTTCTGTACATCCGTCTTCCTCGCGTGGCCTTCAGGGACCGCTGTAAACTCCACCACACTTATATATTACAAGGTGTTTGCGAACGCCTCGGAGCTCGGGTGTCGGAGCTGCTCCAAACTAAACACATGGAGAGTTTCAGCCTTTCCCTCAGAGAGTTTCTCACACACACAACACGAGGATCAGGGAGAGAAAGGTTCAAAGGTTTCATCTGGACCAAGCTTATGTTTCCAGAGGTGAGTATTTTAAGTGCTGTATTTAAAGCTGGGGTACCTGACTTTGCGTGTCGTAAATAATAATGTAGTTTGGCACTATTGGACTCTTTGAGCTGAGAGCTGATTGGCCGACGGAGGGTGGTTCTCTCTTTGTCGCTTTTCCGTCTGAAAAAGCAGATCTAAAGATGTGAAACAGACTAATACATAAAAAGTTGTGATGTTTTCGATCCAGGAACTCGTGAAATAGTATAACAGACATTTATTAGACTGCTACTGTACGGAACATGCAGCAGAGACAGATTTTATACCTGCTCCTTTAAGACGCTAAAGTTAGAGATTTTAGTCTTGCTTCTTTTACAAGTAATGTCTGAAAACCGTCCTTTTTATGAGCTTTTTTAATTCTGATGTTTTTATTTGTTTTACTGTATTTGAATCTGTAGCACTTTTTTAGTAAGTAATCTGCACCTTGCACAGACCAGAGTCACAAAGCACTTTACAATTGGCATTTTTTAGGCCTTTTCCAAGAAACTTTTAGGTGTCCTGGAAATGTAAGGTCCAATATACATAAACAAATACATAACAATGCCATGTTATGTAAATTTCTACCCCTTATTTAATCCATTTCCGGGTCAGGGGTGTGGCAGTCAGAGATGCCACCCAGTCCTCAAAGCTCCTCGCTGATCCTCCTGCAGGTGGGGGCTTCAGGCAAAGTGGGT
>OZ035841.1:4550234-4582734 GCA_964034765.1 Knipowitschia caucasica
TTTCGGACCAGATTCTCCCAAAAAAGCACTGTTGTGGGCATCAGAGCAGTTTGTGCTGAGGTCAGTCAATAGCAGCGGCTGCTAACACAGGCTCTGCCAGAAGGTCCAGCCTTATAAATTTCGGATAGCTAATACACTGCATCAGCCGCTTGCTAGATGAGGCCAACACCATGACATGTAAGGGGATAGACCAGAAGCGAGAGACCAGGGGAAGAGACAGGGAGAGAGAGACCAGGGGAGAGAGAGAGCAGGGATGAGGAGGGAGGAGACCAGGGACGCGAGATCAAGAGAGAGGAGAGCCGGCGACGTAGAGACCACGAGAGCGGCGAGACCAGGGAGGGGAGAGACCGGGAGAGAGAGACCAGGGAGAGAGGACCACGAGGAGAGAGAGACCAGAGGAGAGAGACTCTCTGGTCTGTCCTGTTAAAACTCTGAGCACAATCCAATACAAAGGAAACCGTCTGATTAGGATATGATCAGCTCACATCTGCAACAACCAGACACACACACCCGCACACACACACACACACACACACACACACACACACACACACAACACACACACACACGCACCACACACACACACACACACATACCCACACCCACACACACCGAGACAACACCACACACACCCAGAGAACACACACACACACCCACACACACACCACACAGAGCCCCACACACACACCACATACACCCACAGGCTGATTGAATAGCCATCAGTTGAGCGGACCGAGTATAGCGGGTGCCGCCGGGACTCCTGCAGTGTGGATTAACCCAGTGGATGTGCTACAGCCTGCAGGACACAGATGTTATTAAATATCAAGAGTGTTTGTACAAGGACCAGATATGGTTTGCAGCCTAGTCCTCCAATGGTATACCATAGTCCTTTACTATGGGTTCAAATGTATAAAGGCCTGTTTCCACCGAGTAAACGGTTCTGTATCCTAGCAACAACAGGTGTTCGGCCAAAACGTGCTAATGAAGTTACTAGTTACTCTTATTTATAAAAGTAAATAATAATAATAATAATAATCATAATGCATTGGTTTTTATACAGAGTCTTTTGGACACTCATCATCTTTTCTCTCAGTATTCATTCTCTCCAACTACTGATAAACTACTGCTGTAGCCACAGCTGCCCTGGGGCACACTGACGGAAGCGATGGCAGCCAGTCTGTGCCTCGGCCCCTCCCATCACCACCACAACCACTCCCACACACACCAGACTCATTTCTAATGGTGGGGGAAGGTGTTCTTGCCATACGGGACCGACACCCCACAGTTTTGGCACTTTACAGCCTGTTTGCAGTCGCCCCACTGTGGCACTTGCTGGTTCCCAGAGGTCACCCATCACAGCACTACACCAGGCCCCGAGCCAGCTTAGCATCAGTACTTCTGACAGGATTCGGCTCTTGCATGAGGATTGCGACATTGTGTTATTTACTACATACAGTATATATGGGAAAAATACCCATGAAAACAAAGGTGAGGTTAGCTACAGATGCTACTGTAGCATCAACCCTCCATCTGTTAACATGTAACCCATCGTCCCGTGGAGCTACAGAAAGGAACAACCCTTTGGACAAATCCCATTGAGCGCGGATGTGTCGCGGTGTAGACTGGACCTTTGCACAGAGTCAATATGGACCCAGTTTTTAAAACTTACATTACTGCGATACGAAACACAAACATTACACACAACTCTGTACACACTTTCACAACCTGCCCACAACAACCAGTATCTGGGGCAATTCCAGGTAACCACGGCTTCCAGCAGCACCACATTACACTGTAGATCATCAGCGGATGTTTCCCTGATGCGTTAGGAGCCGGAGGATATGGGAGGGGGGATCAGCGGAGCAGGGGGCGGGGTATCAGCAGGAGCCGGGACCGAAACAGCTAGGAGCAATCGGGGGGGAAGGGGGGGGAGGCGAACGGACAAGGAGCGGAAGAAGCGGAAGGGAAGCAGGGGGGCTAACCAGCAGGAGGATAAGCAGGGAACTGCATAAGGAGCAGGCATGGAAAGGGACCAAGGAGCATGGGACAGCACATGGGAAGCAGGGGTAGGGACCAGCAGGGCAGCAGGGACCAGCAGAGGAGTAGGCAAGGCAGGAAAGGCAGGGAAACAAGCAGGAGATCCAGTCAGGAGCAGGGAGGGGACCGCAGGCGCAGGGACCAGCATCGGGGATCAGCAGGAGCAGGGGTCCAGCAGGGCAGGGACCAGTCAGGGATCAGCAGGAAAGAGGAGCAGGAGACCAGCAGGAGCAGGGACCAGCGGAATAGAGGGACCAGCAGGGCACAGCAGGAGCCGGGAACCAGTAGGAGCAGGGACCCGCAGGGCTGCCCACAGACCGACTGACATTTATCAAAGGGGCTAAGGATCTGTTGCTGGTCATATTCAAACACTCACAGCTCTGGTTTCCTGAATATATCAAGATTCTGTAAATGTGTCGCGGCTGTGTACACAGCTGCAGAGTCCGGTGATGCTGTCTCGCTGTGAGGTCTTTGGAGAAGTGTAGAGCCACAGTGTGTAACTGCTTATCATGACACTAATGAGGACCGATGGTTGAGTTTGTTTGTTTACTCTGCTCTCTGTCCCTACACCAGAAGTGTATGCTGCAGCCGTTACTAATTGTCGGCTTCGAGCGGTATGTTAGAGTGTGGAGCGTTCACGGGCAGTCCGTTACAAACCAGTATTATAAACCATACAGCCAGAACGGGCCTAGAGAGAACTGAGCGAGCGTAAAATCCACCTTTAAGTTCATGGTCTGAGGTGCTGTGGGTTCAGACACCGTTCTGAACTGAAGCGGACAGACCGCGCACGTCGATGTGAGTGTCAGTGAAAAACACAGACAGTGTTTATCCGAGAGAACGACTGATCTCAGACGTCCTCCGATTCTCCGACAAACTCCAACCAGCAAAGCACAAACACTCTGACGTCACGACACGGCCTACAGACCGCCCTCCCGCATGATTGGTGTGAGGATATTCAACCGACAGACTTACAAATAGGAGAGGATCATGGACCGAGTATACACATGGTGGGAAGACCAGACGTACATGTAGGAGAATATGACCTGGTCCAGAGTATACACATGGTAAGACCAGGGATAACCCGTACCTGTGCTTTATCCCAACAACACTCCATCCATATGCACTCGTCCTGCTTCCTCCTGAGACTGCTGTGTTTCAGCCAAGCCCAAAATGTTTATGAACTTAAATATTTAATCGTGGCTACAAATGCGACTCTGGATTTACTGGCTTTTCACGGGATTTGGGGTTTGGGGAAGGAGGAAAAAAAAATATGTGACTTATAACAGATGACAAAATGGTGTGACTACTTCACAAGACAAATAATATAGAGGTGGGTCATGAGTCCTGGGTCTACAGCCTCAGTCCTGGGTCTACAGCCTCAGTCCTGGGTCTACAGCCTCAGTCCTGGGTCTACAGCCTCAGTCCTGGGTCTACAGCCTCAGTCCTGGGTCTACAGCCTCAGTCCTGGGTCTACAGCCTCAGTCCTGGGTCTACAGCCTCAGTCCTGGGTCTACAGCCTCAGTCCTGGGTCTACAGCCTCAGTCCTGGGTCTACAGCCTCAGTCCTGGGTCTACAGCCTCAGTCCTGGGTCTACAGCCTCAGTCCTGGGTCTACAGCCTCAGTCCTGGGTCTACAGCCTCAGTCCTGGGTCTACAGCCTCAGTCCTGGGTCTACAGCCTCAGTCCTGGGTCTACAGCCTCAGTCCTGGGTCTACAGCCTCAGTCCTGGGTCTACAGCCTCAGTCCTGGGTCTACAGCCTCAGTCCTGGGTCTACAGCCTCAGTCCTGGGTCTACAGCCTCAGTCCTGGGTCTACAGCCTCAGTCCTGGGTCTACAGCCTCAGTCCTGGGTCTACAGCCTCAGTCCTGGGTCTACAGCCTCAGTCCTGGGTCTACAGCCTCAGTCCTGGGTCTACAGCCTCAGTCCTGGGTCTACAGCCTCAGTCCTGGGTCTACAGCCTCAGTCCTGGGTCTACAGCCTCAGTCCTGGGTCTACAGCCTCAGTCCTGGGTCTACAGCCTCAGTCCTGGGTCTACAGCCTCAGTCCTGGGTCTACAGCCTCAGTCCTGGGTCTACAGCCTCAGTCCTGGGTCTACAGCCTCAGTCCTGGGTCTACAGCCTCAGTCCTGGGTCTACAGCCTCAGTCCTGGGTCTACAGCCTCAGTCCTGGGTCTACAGCCTCAGTCCTGGGTCTACAGCCTCAGTCCTGGGTCTACAGCCTCAGTCCTGGGTCTACAGCCTCAGTCCTGGGTCTACAGCCTCAGTCCTGGGTCTACAGCCTCAGTCCTGGGTCTACAGCCTCAGTCCTGGGTCTACAGCCTCAGTCCTGGGTCTACAGCCTCAGTCCTGGGTCTACAGCCTCAGTCCTGGGTCTACAGCCTCAGTCCTGGGTCTACAGCCTCAGTCCTGGGTCTACAGCCTCAGTCCTGGGTCTACAGCCTCAGTCCTGGGTCTACAGCCTCAGTCCTGGGTCTACAGCCTCAGTCCTGGGTCTACAGCCTCAGTCCTGGGTCTACAGCCTCAGTCCTGGGTCTACAGCCTCAGTCCTGGGTCTACAGCCTCAGTCCTGGGTCTACAGCCTCAGTCCTGGGTCTACAGCCTCAGTCCTGGGTCTACAGCCTCAGTCCTGGGTCTACAGCCTCAGTCCTGGGTCTACAGCCTCAGTCCTGGGTCTACAGCCTCAGTCCTGGGTCTACAGCCTCAGTCCTGGGTCTACAGCCTCAGTCCTGGGTCTACAGCCTCAGTCCTGGGTCTACAGCCTCAGTCCTGGGTCTACAGCCTCAGTCCTGGGTCTACAGCTCAGTCCTGGGTCTACAGCCTCAGTCCTGGGTCTACAGCCTCAGTCCTGGGTCTACAGCCTCAGTCCTGGGGTCTACAGCCTCAGTCCTGGGTCTACAGCCTCAGGTCCTTGGGTCTACAGCCTCAGTCCTGGTCTACAGCCTCAGTCCTGGGTCTACAGCCTCTAAGTCCTGGGTCTACAGCCTCAGTCCTGGATCTACAGCCTCAGTCCTGGGTCTACAGCTCAGTCCTGGGTCTACAGCCTCAGTCCTGGTTTACAGCCTCAGTCCTGGGTCTAACAGCCTCAGTCCTGGTCTACAGCCTCAAGTCCTGGGTCTACAGCCTCAGTCCTGGGTCTACAGCCTCAGTCCTGGATCTACAGCCTCAGTCCTGGGTCTACAGCCTCAGTCCTGGGTTTACAGCCTCAGTCCTGGGTCTACAGCCTCAGTCTGGGTCTACATCCTCAAGTCCTGGGTCTACAGCCTCAGTCCTGGGTCTACAGCCTCAGTCCTGGGTCTACAGCCTCAGTCCTGGGTCTACAGCCTCAGTCCTGGGTTACAGCCTCAGTCTGGATCTACAGCCTCAGTCTGGGTCTACAGCCTCAGTCCTGGGTCTACAGCCTCAGTCCTGGGTCTACAGCCTCAGTCCTGGGTCTACAGCCTCAGTCCTGGGTCTACGCTCAGTCTGGGTCTACAGCCTCAGTCCTGGGTCTACAGCCCCTCAGGTCTGGGTTTACAGCCTCAGTCCCTGGGTCTACAGCCTCAGTCTGGATCAGATGCGTCTTTACTGTTGAATGCGGAGCGTTTCCTTTGTGCTCAGTTGTTGTTTGTCACTTTCATGAAACCAAAGGCTTTTCTGATGGTTTTACATGTGATTTTAAAAGGATTCTTTCGGACTTGAGTAAACGTTCAATGCGCACCAGGACCCGCCCCTCCTCCCCACTCTCTCACTTCCTCCCCTCCTTCCCCCTCTCTCCCCCTTCTCCCCTCTCTCATCCTCTCCAGCTCTCTCACCCCTCCCCCCTCCCCTTCCCCCTCCCCCTTCCCTCCCCTCTCTCACCCCTCCCTCCTCCCCTTCCCCTCCCCCTCCTCCTCCCACCCCCTTCCTCCCTCTCTCACCCCTCCCCCTCCCATCTCTCCCCCTCTCTCAGCCTTCCCCTCCCTCCCCTTCCCTCCCCTCCCTCCCCCTCTCTCACCCCTTCCTCCCCCTCTCTCATCCCTCTCCAGCCTCTCTCCACCCTTCCCCTCCCCCCTCCCTCCCTCCCCTCTCACCCCTTCCTCCCCCTACTCTCATCCCTCTCCAGCCTCTCGTCACCCTCCCTCCCCCTCCCTCCCCTTCCCTCCCCCTCCCTCCCTCCCTTCCCTCCCCCTCTCTCACCCCCTCCCTCCCCCTCCCTCCCTCCCCACCCCCCCTCCCCCTTTCTCACCCCTCCCTCCCCCACGCTCTGGAGAACACAACGCACTAATCATTGACAGTGGGAAGGCGAGGGTTAAAGCGGGACTGACCAGGACCGGGAATCAAACGGCGGCCGATAAAATCACCAGAGTCACGCCTTGATAGACACGAGCCGGAAGCAGGACTCAGCCAGGATCTGAAGCGGCTAGGGAAGAGTATGCCACGCTATGCTAGTGATGCTAACGACGCTAATGAGGCTAATGCCTAAGGTGAAGCCCGGAAGACAGGTGTCCTCCGCTCACCAGTGGGCGCTGTGTCATATCTGCCTTTGCTCCACTTCTCACCACGACGACCGTACAGTAGGACAGACCGAGTGTGACATTCACCCCGGTGTTTCGCCTTTAAAACGTGGAAGAAGAAGCTGATTTGAACGTAAGCAGCTGGAGTCTATTTCCTCATTACGGGTAATTATTTTGCGGTGTTAGCTTTGTGCCGTTGTGTTGCTAAGAAAGCTGGAGGAACTGACCAATTGTACATGGTTTTGATGGTTTTAGGTGATGGAAACGTAGCACCCGGAGGAAACCTACACAGACCAGCGAAGAACACGCTAAATCTACTCAGACAGTAGCCCTTTTCGTCCAGGATTAAAACCAGGACGGAACCAACTAACAAGGATTTTTAAGCCCTAGACGAGCGAGAGGAGTTTACTTTAGCATAGAAGTCATAGGAGCCAGAGCGACACTTCGTCTGTGAGCACTTCACTCTAATGGGCTTCGTTGAGCTAGCGGGTTAGCATGGTCCATCTACATACAGACTGTGAGTCATACATGTTTTTCATAATCTAAAACATTCAATTCCAAGTTAATTATTCTTAAGATCAGGTTTAAAAGGAAACAATTAACATTTATGAACAATGGTTTTCTTGCCTCTTACACTGCAAAAAAAGATAAAATATGGGGGAAAAATTGCTTGAGATTGTGTTTATTTTTATCTTAATATCTTAAAACAAGATTTCCCAGGGAGACATTTCTTATATTTTTTTTAAAAACTAGATAATTTTTCTCTTTGTCCCTTTGAAAAGTCATGTTTAATTCAGTCAAATCAAGAGAAAAGTAACCAAATTTTGAGCAATTTTTAACTTATTTTTCTTCACTTTTTGCAGTGTACGGACGTGTTTTAAATGATTGCGTTTCTTGAGTTTGAACCGTTTGATTCTCTGATCTGTGCTGTCGAATCGAGAGTCCTTCGAGATAACTGTTGTGATTCAAGCCCATACAAAAATAGATTAAATTCAGCAAAGACATCACCTGAACCTGTCTAGCCTCACTGTGTTAGCATCAACGTTAGCCTCACGTTAGCAACTACCCAACCGAGATGCTAATGGAGCGGTGGATTAGAGATTGAATAAAGAGGGAACGGAGATACACGCCGCCTTTGCCTGTGTTATAATTTCCGTATCTTTGCTTCCAGCTCTCGGTAGCACAAAGGCCCCGTGGGTGATAGTCGGATACCTCCAACCTTGAATTCACCTGCGCTGTCTCAGGAAGTGGGGGTGCTGTCTGTGGCATGTCTCTTTTTTGCGGAGCGCTAATGACTTAATGTCGGTCGCGTGGCAAGTCAGGAGGAATTGCGCCTACGGCGTTATCTCATCTAAGCCTTCATTATGCAAATCCACACACAATACTTTTTTGCCACATAAAAAAGCAGCGAGAGAGTTCACGGCCAAAGTGAGAGGTGTGTGTGTGAGTGAGGCGGGTGGGGAGGGGTCGGGGGGCGGGGTGGGGGGGGGGAGAGCGGGGCGGCATCTCTTAAGACTGGCAACAAACACTACAACATGTTCACATTGGATTCACTGTTTCATCATTATTCACCCGACTATTCGGCCCTTGTTCACAACTGAAAGCGTATACAAAGTGTGACAAAAGGCGGATATATGACTATAAATTATCCCCCAGAACAATTACTATGTTTTTCATCTTTCCAAAATCCTTCATCTGTCTGATAGGAAGTTTGAGCTTGAGAACATAAAACTGGTAATATAAGAAGTTACCCTGAAGTGGCTCTGTTTAGTTTCTCTGGTCGAATTCCACGGGTCGGGAACAGGCGTCTTTCTGAGTGGAGTATGCATGGTACTCCCTGTGACTGGCGTAGGTTCCTACCGGGGCTGACTCCCGATTCCCCCTTACCACTTGAAAACAGACACCACAAGAGGTTTAACATCCTCCAGCTCTGGTCCTGACCAATGAGATCACCAAACTCTGGAGAGTATTTACGCTTTGATGCAACAGACCTGATGCTTTGAATGAGTGAAGATTGTTATCCTATTTTTCAGATTCATAAAATAAAATAATTAAATGTGAAACCAGAACCATTATTAGAAAAGAATTGATCGGGAAACCGTCATGATTACATATTTTTTCAAGGTCATTTAAAGTTGTATAAATTTTTTTTTTTTTATGAATCATTTTAAAATAAATGTCCTGGGTCGCACAGCCTCAGACCGGGATCTAGAGCCTCAGTCCCTTGGGGTCTACCGCCTCAGTCCTGGGTCTACAGCCTCAGTCCTGGGTCTACAGCACTCAGTCCCGGGTCTCAGCCTCCAGTCCTGGGTCTACAGCCTCAGTTTCCTGGGTCTACAGTCTCAGTCCCTGGATCTGGATCTGGGTCTACAGCCTCAGTCCTGGGTCTACAGTCAGTCTACAGCCTGGATCTACAGCCTCAGTCCTGGGTCTACAGCAGCATAGTCCCGGGTCTACAGGCCTCAGTCCTGGGTCTACAGCCTCAGTCCTGGGTCTACAGCCTCAGTACAGGATCTACAGCCTCAGTCCTGGGTCTACAGCCTCAGTCCTGGATCTACCGTCTCAGTCCTGGCTCTACAGCCTCAGTCCTGGGTCTACAGCATAGTCCCGGGTCTACAGCCTCAGTCCTGGATCTACCGTCCCAGTCCTGGGTCTACAATCTCAGTCCTGGACCTACAGCCTCAGTCCTGGATCTACAGCCTCAGTCCTGGGTCTACAGCCTCAGTCCTGGATCTACAGCCTCAGTCCTGGGTCTACAGCCTCAGTCCTGGATCTACAGCCTCAGTCCTGGATCTACAGCCTCAGTCCTGGGTCTACAGCCTCAGTCCTGGACCTACAGTCTCAGTCCTGGGTCTACAATCTCAGTCCTGGGTCTACAGCCTCAGTCCTGGATCTACAGCCTCAGTCCTGGATCTACAGCCTCAGTCCTGGGTCTACCGTCCCAGTCCTGGGTCTACAGCCTCAGTCCTGGATCTACCGTCTCAGTCCTGGGTCTACAGCCTCAGTCCTGGGTCTACAGTCTCAGTCCTGGATCTACCGTCCCAGTCCTGGGTCTACAGCCTCAGTCCTGGATCTACCGTCCCAGTCCTGGGTCTACAGCCTCAGTCCTGGATCTACCGTCTCAGTCCTGGGTCTACAGCCTCAGTCCTGGGTCTACAGTCTCAGTCCTGGGTCTACAGCCTCAGTCCTGGATCTACAGCCTCAGTCCTGGGTCTACAGCCTCAGTCCTGGATCTACCGTCTCAGTCCTGGATCTACAGCCTCAATCCTGGATCTACAGCCTCAGTCCTGGGTCTACAGCCTCGGTCCTGGATCTACAGCCTCGGTCCTGGGTCTACAGCCTCGGTCCTGGATCTACAGCCTCGGTCCTGGGTCTACAGCCTCAGTCCTGGGTCTACAGCCTAGTCCTGGGTCTACAGCCTCAGTCCTGGATCTACAGCCTCAGTCCTGGATCTACAGCCTCAGTCCTGGGTCTACAGCCTCAGTCCTGGATCTACAGCCTCAGTCCTGGGTCTACAGCCTCAGTCCTGGATCTACAGCCTCGGTCCTGGGTCTACAGCCTCGGTCCTGGATCTACAGCCTCGGTCCTGGGTCTACAGCCTCAGTCCTGGGTCTACAGCCTCAGTCCTGGGTCTACAGCCTCAGTCCTGGGTCTACAGCCTCAGTCCTGGGTCTACAGCCTCAGTCCTGGATCTACAGCCTCAGTCCTGGGTCTACAGGGGTCCTGGAGGGTCTGACAGTGATGATCCAGAGCGTGTGGATTTATCAAAGTAACTTTTCCTCAGACCACAAACTCGTCACATGTGTTTTGCAAAATCTCAAAGAATAATCCAAAACTTCACATTTGTTCTGCATTCCAGAGTCGTCTCACGTGTGAGGGTTCGATCACAGCTAATAACAGCACTTTACATTGTTCTGCTCTTTAAACATTCCCAGTCCCAGCACCAGGCCAAACGGGGAAAAATAATGGCCATTTCAAAATACTATCAGAGGTGGAGACGGACCGAAAACCATATCATAAAAAGAAACATACTGCTTTGATTCTCTAAAAGCAACGACTCATCCTGGTCCCAACGAAGAGATTGACTTTTCTGTAGATTTATAATTGTACTTTGGAATGCACTAGCTCAGCCTGGCCCTCAATGATCATTTCCTACATGTACGTCTGGTCTTACCATGTGTGAACTCTGGTCCATGATCATTTCCTACATGTACGTCTGGTCTTACCATGTGTAAACTCTGGTCCATGATCATCTCCTACATGTACGTCTGGTCTTACCATGTGTAAACTCTGGTCCATGATCATCTCCTACATGTACGTCTGGTCTTACCATGTGTAAACTCTGGTCCATGGTCATTTCCTACATGTACGTCTGGTCTTACCATGTGTAAACTCTGGTCCATGGTCATCTCCTACATGTACGTCTGGGTCTGATCCTAGTGGCTGCAGTTTCCTCGGTTGAATCTCCTCCGACCAATCAGAGAGCGGGGGAGGCGGGTGTTGTAGGTCGGTGTCGGTGACGTCAAGAGTTTGTGCTGAATTTTCTGGTTGTAGTTTGTCGGAAAATGCGATAGTAAAATAATCTGTTCTGGTTCAATCCAAATATCAAGAAACTGAAGCCGGAGCAAGAGGAATGTTTAGTAAATGTCATTGAAGCAAAGATGTTGTGGCTCTACTCCCCACGGGCTCCGTTAGCGGCCGAGGAGATGGCTAAAGCTAGGCTAAATACTAAAGCTAGGCTAAATGCTAAAGCTAGGCTAAATGCTAAATGCCTCACTCACTCGGGGTTATTACCCCTCAAATCCAATGGTTTCAATCTGCAAAAGGAGTTAACCCCTCCCACCTGTTAACGGAGTCAATCCAGACCTTAGTACGAAATGAAATAAGTACGATGGTGTGGTAAGACCAGGATAGTTCAGAGCAGACGTGGGGAAAGTGTGGCCCAATTCACTTTTCTTTGTGGCCCTGAGATTGTTTAGCTTTGAAGTCTAAAAAACAATAAGTCTAACAAAAATAAATCTGCAGATGCAAAAGAAGAGCTAACACACTTTACAAACGTCTTCAGGTTTCGTCACAAACATTTGATTATTTTTCAAGTTAAGTTAAACGGTAACTACATGAGATGGGCCGCCCACAATACACCGATTTACCTTTGTGGCCCAGTGGAGAAAGTAATGCCCATTCCTGGTTTTAAAAGACCAGAGAGAGACCAGAGAGAGAGACCAGAGAGAGTCCAGAGAGAGACCAGAAAGAGACCAGAGAGAGACCAGAGAGAGACCAGAGAGAGATTAGAGAGAGAGACCAGAGAGAGAGACCAGAGAGAGACCAGAGAGAGACCAGAGAGAGATTAGAGAGAGACCAGAGAGAGACCAGAGAAAGACTATAGAGAGACCAGAGAGAGACCATAGACAGGCCAGAGAGAGACTAGGGAAAGACCAGGGAGGGATCAGAGACCAGAGAGTCCAGAGAGAGACCAGAGAGAGTCCAGAGAGAGACCAGAGAGAGACCAGGGAAAGACAAGAGAAAGACCAGGGAGAGACCATGGAGAAGCCAGAGAGACCATGGCCAAGAGAGAACAGACAAAACATTACCGGAGTGGTCTAAACTTGTCTGTGATAATCCCAACTTTATTTTCTGTATAATCTCTGCATCTGGTGTTTGTGCCTCTCCCTGGGCTCTCATTGTTCTCAGGTGGAACCCGGCCCCAGTTTGTCTGAGCAGGAAGTGAGCAGGTTTTCCACACGCGACCAGCCCAAAACCAGGACTCACGAGGCATTTCCTGAACCCGCTGAGCCAACGCCACGGTCCAACGGCGAGAGAAGCCTCCTTTCCCGTCGCTAAAGTCTGCCGCGGACAAAACCATGTGGAATAAAGCGGCGAAAATACCAAAGTGACCTTAAGAAAGCGTGAATGGTCAGAGCGATGTTAAAAGGCAGGAAAGGGCGGAGGCCTGAGAGAAAGGGCAGCAACGAAAACCACATCAGAACAATATTAAAACAACAGTGTGTGAGAGAAGGAGATAAGAGAAGATTAGACTTTAGACATGTCAGTCAGACCAGGGGGAGACCAGGGGGAGACCAGGGAGAGACCAGGGGGAGACCAGGGGGAGTGTAGAGGGAGACCAGGGGGAGACCAGAGAGAGACCAGGGGGAGACCAGGGAGAGACTAGAGGGAGACCAGGGGGAGACCAGGGAGAGACCAGGGGGAGACTAGGGGGAGACCGAGGGAAACTAAAAAGAAACCAGAAGGAGACTATAAGGAGACTAGGGAGAGACCAAAGAGAGACCAGAGAGACCAGAGAGAGACTAGAGAGCGGGCAGGGAGACCAGAAAAAGTCCAGAGAGAGTAGAGAGACTAGAGAGAGACCAAAGAGACCAGTATGGGACCAGTTTGAGACCACTTATAGACCAGTTCAAGACCAGTTTGAGAGCAGTTGGATGCCAGTTTAATACCAGTGTGAGGTCAGTTGTAGACCCGTTTGAGACTAGTTTTAAGACCAGTTAGGGACCAGTTTTAGGCGAGTTAGAGACCAGTTAGAGACCAGTTTGAGGCCAGCTGGAGACCAGTTTGAGGCCAGTTTTAGAGACCAGTTTAAGACCATGTGGAAAACCAGTGGACTCAACACTATATGATTTTAACGCCTTCTGTGATCTTCTTCTGTCTCTGTCTTGTCTTGTTCAGGCCTTTGTGAAAGAACTGTGCCATACATATAAACTTGCCTTGCCTTGGAGGAAGCAAGTCTGTTTCTGATGAGGACCAGAAATATGTTTCCATGAAGCAGGACCATGTTTGTGCGTTCTCCACTTTAGTATTTTTATTTGTTTATGATGCAGCTCTGGACTTTACGCTTTCCCTCAAACGTCTTTTACTTTTACAACCGTCCATTAACCGCGACGCTGAAGACTCCGAGGCCCAAAAACATGACATCTCAAAGAGATCAGCAGGAGAAGGACCCACAACAGGTTTTTATTTTAATCTTGCAATGAAATACAGAACACTTATATCCAAGGTTTAAATCTGTGAAAATCTGGATTCATGACGGCTTTAAATGACCGTATTACATTCTGCTCTGAGGGTCTACAGACAGATCTTTAGACCTCAGACTAGAGAGGGACCAGAATGAGACCAGAGAGATGTGAGAGAGACCAGAGAGTGACCTGAGAAAAACCAGAGAGTGACTAGAGACAGACCAGACAGAAATATATAATAATATCGCCTTAATAACAGAGAGACAGTATCCTTAGTAACGGAGACAGTATCCTTAGTAACAGAGACAGTATCCTTAGTAACGGAGACAGTATCCTTAGTAACGGAGACAGTATCCTTAGTAACGGAGACAGTATCCTTAGTAACGGAGACAGTATCCTTAGTAACAGAGACAGTATCCTTAGTAACGGAGACAGTATCCTTAGTAACGGAGACAGTATCCTTAGTAACGGAGACAGTATCCTTAGTAACGGAGACAGTATCCTTAGTAACAGAGACAGTATCCTTAGTAACGGAGACAGTATCCTTAGTAACGGAGCGACAGTATCCTTAGTAACAGAGAGACAGTATCCTTAGTAACAGAGACAGTATCCTTACTAACGGAGAGACAGTATCCTTAGTAACAGAGACAGTATCCTTAGTAACAGAGACAGTATGCTTAGTAACAGAGACAGTATGCTTAGTAACAGAGAGACAGTATCCTAAGTAACGGAGAGACAGTATCCTTGGTAACAGAGACAGTATCCTTAGCAACGAAGAGACAGTATCCTTAGTAACAGAGACAGTATCCTTACTAACGGAGAGACAGTATCCTTAGTAACAGAGAGTAACTTCGTAAGAAACTTCTTAAATTTCTACTCAAGTCGTTCTTTAGTAGATTTCTAAGAAGACCCTACGTGGGATTCATCAACGCACTCGTAAGCTGTTCGCAGCGGTTCTCTTAGATTGATGAATGCCATTTCCTCGTAAGTAGAGCGCGCGTGCCCGGTGCTTCATTAGCACAATTAGAGATTGTCGTTGTGACAGCAGTCATCACTGGGAGTCGGTGGAGAAGGTGTCGAAATGGGAAATGAACCCACGACCTTCAGGCCTTAAGGCCAATGCTCTTCCAACTGAGCTACTGTCGCCCCGTTATGAGCATATTTTAAAAATATATTATGTATTACTTAAAAATGAATCTCAAAATGTTTTGAGATTAATCTCAAAACATTTTGGACTCTGGGAGGAGATCCAGCACGGACCAGCGCTTAGACCAATGCAGACCCGAGGAGAGACTGGAGAGACCAGCACACAGAAACCAGCGCGGATAGGAGAGACCGCACAGACTGGAGATCCATGGGAGAGACCAGTGCAGACCCGTATAGATCCATGGGAGAGACCAGCGCAGACCCGTATAGATCCATGGGAAAGACCAGTGCAGACCCGTATAGATCCATGGGAGAAACCAGTGAAGACCCGTATGGATCCATGGGAGAGACCAGTGCAGACCCGTATAGATCCATGGGAGAGACCAGCGCAGACCCGTATAGATCCATGGGAGAGACCAGCGCAGACCCGTATAGATCCATGGGAGAGACCAGTGCAGAGACTCAGCGCGGACCCCGCAGCCTCCTGCAGCAGCAGTATATATTCCGTTGTTCTGTGGCCCGTGGATAAAGAAATGCCCCCTATAAATAGGATGGGGTCACTAATACACGGCAAGATTTCCAATGTATTTGATAAAGCGTTGGCACATTTCATTTCAAAATGAATAAAAAAATAGACTAAATTACCATTAACAATTAAATAAATACATACATCAATATGACGGACATATCACTGTAACGTTGTGTTTTGTTGAACTTCATAACACCTCCTGAGGACTCGTAGGATTTGTACTTACCCAAGAGAAATTCTGGTTACGAGAAAATGTCATGAATGCCACAATCTTCGTAAAATCTTCGTAAGTAGGATTTACGCACAAATTTGTTCTTAAGTACGGTTCGTGATGAGGCCCAGTATCCTTAGTAATGGAGAGACAGTATCCTTAGTAACGGAGAGACAATATCCTTAGTAACGGAGAGACAGTATTTTTATTTATTTATTTATTTATTGTGGATGGCCCCTTGAGATGAATCATCTCTTTTTCGAGGGGGTCCGGTTATCAAACAAAGTTACATACATGACCACAAAGACAGACAAGACAATAAGCACATACAGTACATAAAGACAGAAAAAAATAAAAAAAATAAATAAATAAATAAATAAATAAATAAAATAAACAAAATAGATAAATAATAATAAACAAAACAAAATAATAATAATAATAACAATAACAATAATAAAATAAAAAAAATAATACAAAATAAATAATAATACAAAATAAAGTATCCTAAGTAACAGAGACAGTATCCTTAGTAACAGACAGTATCTTTAGTAACAGACAGTGGGCCTCATTCACGAATGGTTCTTAGGAACAGATTTGTACGTAAATCCTACTTATGAGGTTTTTACGAAGAAAGGGGCATTCACGAATTTTTCTCGTAACCAGAATTTCTCTTGGGCAAGTACAAATCCTACGAGTCCTCAGGAGCACTTGTACGCATTCAGTGCCGACATGTTCACACGCCGGGGTTGTCCTCTTTGGTGAAGTTTAATAAAAATACAACATTCCAGTGATATGTCCGTCATATTGATGTATGTATTTATTTATTTCATTGTTAATGGTAATTTAGCCTATTTTTTAATTCATTTTGAAATGAAATGTGCCAACGCTTTATCAAATACATTGGAAATCTTGCCGTGTATTAGTGACCCCTTCCTATTTATAGGGGGCATTTCTTTATCCACGGGCCACAGAACAACGGAATATATACTGCTGCTGCAGGAGGCTGCGGGGTCCGCTCTGAGTCTCTGCACTGGTCTCTCCCATGGATCTATACGGGTCTGCACTGGTCTCTCCCATGGATCTATACGGATCTGCACTGGGGTCTCCCATGGCTCTAGACGGGTCTGCGCTGGTCTCTCCATTCGGGTCCGTGCTGCACGCTCCTGGATCCAAACGGGTCTGCGCTGGTCTCTCCAGTCTGGTTTGCGGTCTCTCTTCGGTCCGCGCTGGTCTCTCCAGTCTGGTCTATGCGGTCTCTCTTCTTCAGTCAGGTCTCTCAGTCTATGCGGTCTCTCCTGTCCGCGCTGGTTTCTGTGTGCTGGTCACTCCAGTCTCTCCTCGGGTCTGCATTGGTCTCAGCGCTGGTCCGCGCTGGATCTCCTCCCAGGGTCCAAAATATTTTTAGATTAATCTCAAAACATTTTGAGATTCATTTTTAAATTAATACATAATATATTTTTAAATTTATCTCATAGCATTTTGAGATTAATCTCATCATATTTTTAGATTAATCTCAAAACATTTTGAGATTCATTTTTAAATTAATACATAATATATTTTTAAATTTATCTCATAGCATTTTGAGATTAATCTCATCATATTTTTAGATTAATACATAATTTTGCTAGTTCGACTTTATTCTTATAATATTTTCGACTTTTAAGTCAACATTTTATAACTTTATTCTCAGTCTGGCAAAAGAAGAAAAAAGGGTGACTCTTTTGCTCCGTGTAACTCTTTGCTTTAGGCCTGTTGCTGTTTCCTCTGGCGTCTGCACACGGCCCTTCAGTCCCTTATATGGGCATTAGTGGGCGGTTACCTATGCTAAGTACCTATGCTAATGAAGCACCGGGCACCGCGCTCTACTTACGAGGAGTTGGCATTCATCAATCTGAGAGAACAGTTGCGAACAATTCAGCGCCTTACGAGCGTGTTGATGAATCCCACGTGGGGACTTCTTAGAAATCTACTGAAGAATGACTTGAGTAGAAATTTCAGAAGTTTCTTACGAAGTTATTCGTGAATGAGGCCCAGTATCCTTAGTAACGGAGAGACAGTATCCTTAGTAACGGAGAGACAGTATCCTTAGTAACAGACAGTATCCTTAGTAACGAAGAGACAATATCCTTAGTAACGGAGAGACAGTATCCTTAGTAATGGAGAGACAGTATCCTTTGTAATGGAGGCACAGTATCCTTAGTAACGGAGAGACAGAATCCTTAGTAATGGAGAGACAGTATCCTTAGTAATGGAGAGACAGTATCCTTTGTAATGGAGGCACAGTATCCTTAGTAACGGAGAGACAGAATCCTTAGTAACGGAGAGACAGTATCCTTAGTAATGGAGAGACAGTATCCTTAGTAATGGAGGCACAGTATCCTTAGTAACGGAGAGACAGAATCCTTAGTAACGGAGAGACAGTGGGCCTCATTCACGAACGGTTCTTAGGAACAGATTTGTACGTAAATCCTACTTACGCGGTTTTTACGAAGAAAGTGGCATTCACGAATTTTTCTCGTAACCAGAATTTCGCTTGGGCAAGTACAAATCCTACGAGTCCTCAGGAGCACTCGTACGCATTCAGTGCCGACATGTTCACAGCCGGGGTTGTCCTCTTTGGTGAAGTTGAATAAAAATACAACATTCCAGTGATATGTCCGTCATATCGATGTATGTATTTATTTATTTGTAATAATCTTTATTAGTAATCTTTATTTATATACCGCCTTTTTCACTGCAGATCTGGCCTACTTTTTAATTCATTTTGAAATGAAATGTGCCAACGCTTTATCAAATACATTGGAAATCTTGCCGTGTATTAGTGACCCCTTCCTATTTATAGGGGGCATTTCTTTATCCACGGGCCACAGAACAACGGCATATATACTGCTGCTGCAGGAGGCTGCGGGGTCCGCTCTGAGTCTCTGCGCTGGTCTCTCCCATGGATCTATACGGGTCTGCACTGGTCTCTCCCATGGATCTATACGGGTCTGCACTGGTCTCTCCCATGGATCTATACGGGTCTGCGCTGGTCTCTCCCATATACGGGTCTGCACTGGTCTCTCCCATGGATCTAGACGGGTCTGCACTGGTCTCTCCCATGGATCTATACGGGTCTGCACTGGTCTCTCCCATGGATCTAGACGGGTCTGCACTGGTGTCTCCCATGGATCTAGACGGGTCTGCACTGGTCTCTCCCATATACGGGTCTGCACTGGTCTCTCTCCATACGGGTCCGTGCTGCATGCTCCTGGATCCATACGGGTCCGCGCTGGTCTCTCAAGTCTGGTCTATGCGGTCTATCTTCGGTCCGCGCTGGTCTCTGCGCACCGGTCTCTCCAGTCAGGTCACTCCAGTCTATGCGGTCTCTCCTATAGGTCCGCGCTGGTTTCTGTGTGCTGGTCACTCCAGTCTCTCCTCGGGTCTGCATTGGTCTCAGCGCTGGTCCGCGCTGGATCTCCTCCCAGGGTCCAAAATATTTTGAGATTAATTTTTAAATTAATACATAATATATTTTTAAATTAAGCTCATAACATTTTGAGATTAATCTCATCATATTCTTAGATTAATCTCATAATTTTGCTAGTTCGACTTTATTCTCATAATATTTCGACTTTTAAGTCAACATTTTATAACTTTATTCTCAGTCTGGTAAAAGAAGAAAAAAGGGTGACTCTTTTGCTCCGTGTAACTTTTTGCTTTAGGCCTGTTGCTGTTTCCTCTGTGTCTGCACACGGCCCTGCAGCCCCTTATATGGGCATTAGTGGGCGGTTACCTATGCTAAGTACCTATGCTAATGAAGCACCTGGCACGCGCGCTCTACTTACGAGGAAATGGGATTCATCAATCTGAGAGAACAGCTGCGAACAATTCAGCGGCTTACGAGTGCGTTGATGAATCCCACGTGGGGACTTCTTAGAAATCTACTTAAGGACAACTTGAGAAGAAAGTTGAGTAGTTTCTTACGAAGTTATTCGATCCAGCGCGGACCAGCGCTGAGACCAATGCAGACCCGAGGAGAGACTGGAGTGACCAGCACACAGAAACCAGCGCGGACCTATAGGAGAGACCGCATAGACTGTAGTGACCTGACTGGAGAGACCGGTGCGCAGAGACCAGCGCGGACCGAAGAGAGACTGCATAGACCAGACTTGAGAGACCAGCGCGGACCCGTATGGATCCAGGAGCATGCAGCACGGACCCGTATGGAGAGACCAGTGCAGACCCGTCTAGAGCCATGGGAGAGACCAGTGCAGACCCGTCTAGAGCCATGGGAGAGACCAGTGCAGACCCGTCTAGATCCATGGGAGAGACCAGTGCAGACCCATCTAGATCCATGGGAGAGACCAGTGCAGACCCGTATAGATCCATGGGAGAGACCAGTGCAGACCCGTATAGATCCATGGGAGAGACCAGTGCAGAGACTCAGCGCGGACCCCGCAGCCTCCTGCAGCAGCAGTATATATTCCGTTGTTCTGTGGCCCGTGGATAAAGAAATGCCCCCTATAAATAGGATGGGGTCACTAATACACGGCAAGATTTCCAATGTATTTGATAAAGCGTTGGCACATTTCATTTCAAAATGAATTAAAAAATAGGCTAAATTACCGTTAACATTTAAATAAATAAATACATACATCAATATGACGGACATATCACTGGAATGTTGTATTTTTATTAAACTTCACCAAAGAGGACAACCCCGGCGTGTGAACATGTCGGCACTGAATGCGTATGAGTGCTCCTGAGGACTCGTAGGATTTGTACTTGCCCAAGAGAAATTCTGGTTACGAGAAAAATTCGTGAATGCCACTTTCTTCGTAAAAACCTCGTAAGTAGGATTTACGTACAAATCTGTTCCTAAGAACCGTTCGTGAATGAGGCCCATTATCCTTAGTAACGAAGAGACAGTATCCTTAGTAACGGAGAGACAGCATCCATAGTGACAGAGATACAGTATCCTTAGTAACGGAGAGACAGTATCCTTAGTAACGGAGAGACAGTATCCTTAGTAACGGAGAGACAGTGGGCCTCATTCACGAATAACTTTGTAAGAAACTACTCAACTTTCTTCTCAAGTTGTCCTTAAGTAGATTTCTAAGAAGTCCCCACGTGGGATTCATCAACGCACTCGTAAGCCGCTGAATTGTTCGCAGCTGTTCTCTCAGATTGATGAATCCCATTTCCTCGTAAGTACAGCGCGCGTGCCCGGTGCTTCATTACCATAGGTACTTAGCATAAGTAACCGCCCACTAATGCCCATATAAGGGACTGCAGGGCCGTGTGCAGACGCCAGAGGAAACAGCAACAGGCCTAAAGCAGGCTTTTGCCAGACTGAGAATAAAGTTATAAAATGTTGACTTAAAAGTCGAAATATTATGATTATAAAGTCGAACTAGCAAAATTATGAGATTAATCTAAGAATATGATGAGATTAATCTCAAAATGTTATGAGCTTAATTTAAAAATATATTATGTATTATTTTAAAGATGAATCTCAAAATGTTTTGAGATTAATCTCAAAATATTTTGGACCCTGGGAGGAGATCCAGCGCGGACCAGCGCTGAGACCAATGCAGACCCGAGGAGAGACTGGAGTGACCAGCACACAGAAACCAGCGCGGACAGGAGAGACCGCATAGAGACACCTGACTGGAGAGACCGGTGCGCAGAGACCAGCGCGGACCGAAGAGAGACCGCATAGACCAGACTTGAGAGACCAGCGCGGACCCGTATGGATCCATGGGAGAGACCAGCGCAGACCCGTATAGATCCATGGGAGACACCAGCGCAGACCCGTATAGATCCATGGGAGAGACCAGTGCAGACCCGTATAGATCCATGGGAGAGACCAGTGCAGACCCGTATAGATCCATAGGAGAGACCAGCGCAGAGACTCAGCGCGGACCCAGTAACCTCCTGCAGCAGCAGTATATATGCCGTTGTTCTGTGGCCCGTGGATAAAGAAATGCCCCCTATAAATAGGAAGGGGTCACTAATACACGGCAAGATTTCCAATGTATTTGATAAAGCGTTGGCACATTTCATTTCAAAATGAATTAAAAAGTAGGCCAGATCTGCAGTGAAAAAGGAGGTATATAAATAAAGATTACTAATAAAGATTATTACAAATAAATAAATACATACATCGATATGACGGACATATCACTGGAATGTTGTATTTTTATTCAACTTCACCAAAGAGGACAACCCCGGCGTGTGAACATGTCGGCACTGAATGCGTACGAGTGCTCCTGAGGACTCGTAGGATTTGTACTTGCCCAAGACAAATTCTGGTTACGAGAAATATTCGTGAATGCCACTTTCTTCGTAAAAACCGCGTAAGTAGGATTTACGTACAAATCTGTTCCTAAGAACCGTTTGTGAATGAGGCCCAGTATCCTTAGTAACGGAGAGACAGTATCCATAGTGACGGAGAGACAGTATCCTCAGTAACGGAGAGACAGTATCCTTAGTAACGGAGAGAAAACAGATTTCACTTTTGCTCATTCGTAAAAACCCGACAGAATTGAAAGAAAACACAGTCTAATAAAACTTTCAGTTCAAACACACTATTGTTGACCAGCTTTGATACGATACATCCCGGAGCTGTCAGTTATTATTTCTATTATTAAACAACGACAAGCGGCTGTTGAGTTCTCTGGAAACTCCTGATCTGGAAACACCAACTGCACAGAACAATTCAGCTGAGAAGCGAGAGTGCTAACCACTCAGCCACTGTGCGTATAATAGTAGCAGTAGCAGTAGCAGTAGTAGTAGCAGCAGTAGCAAGAGCAGTAGCAGTAGTAGTAGCAGTAGTAGCAGTAGCAGTAGTAGCAGTAGCAGTAGCAGTAGCAGTAGCAGTAGTAGCAGTAGCAGTAGAAGCAGTAGCAGTAGCAGTAGTAGTAGCTCTCTGCTCCTTCTGATTAGTTTTATTTACGACTGCCTTTGTTCTGCTTCAGGATTAGGACTCGGGTTAAAGCTCGGCGGGTGGCAGCTACTGAACCATAACCTCTGACCTCGGAGAGAGACCAGAGAGAGAGCAGATGGAGAGACCAGAGAGACCAGGGAGAGAGACCAGTGGGACCAGAGAGAGACTAGAGAGAGACTAGAGAGAGACCAGAGAGACCAGGGAGAGAGACCAGTGGGACCAGAGAGAGACCAGAGAAAGACCAGAGAGACCAGAGAGAGACCAGAGACCAGAGAGAGACCAGAGACCAGAGAGAGACCAGGGCGAGTCCAGAGAGAGACCAGAGAGATCAGAGAGAGACCAGAGTGAGACCAGAGTGAGACCAGAGTGAGACCAGAGTGAGACCAGAGTGAGACCAGAGAGACACCAGCTTTAATCCAGTCTCTAAAAGTTGAATTTTGTCTAGTTTTTATAAAGTTTTTCTTGCGGTGTCTTGAAGCAGATGTTGACATTCGGCTCCAAACATTTGTGCCTCGTTACAAACACAACACAGTAAATTATTCGTGCATAAAGACGTTAACCTCCGCCGTAAAAGCCACATGTGTCGACCGTTATTCACGCGCTTTTGAGGAGCGAAGAGGGTCCACAGCAGGGGCCAATCAGACGCAGGCATTCATCTTCTCTTACGTTTTTACTGCCGCCAAAAGCCACGGACGGAGCCACAAAAACGTCAACGCTTCAAATGAACTCCTCACAAACTCTTCTCTCATAAATCTGTTTTTTCATCCGCCAAAATAAAAAAAAGAGTGGATAAGTTTCTCAATCTGGAAGTTCTCGGAGCGGGAGGAGAACGAGAGATGTTAAGGCCAGAGCAGTCGATTTGACGGTTTTTAGATTTGGGAGTGTAGTTATTCCATTAGTGCTTTTGTCATTTCAAAGGAGAGCGTGGTGAAGCTGCTGTGGGGGGATTTCAAAAGGGGGGAGTTTATGCAAGGAAGCCCAGGAATTTACAGGAACTGGAGGATTTTGCCGAGAAGAAGAGAGAGACCAGAAAGAGACCAGAGAGAGACCAGAGAGAGACCAGAGAGAGAGCAGAAAGAGACCAGAGAGAGGCCAGAGAGAGACCAGGGAAAGACCAGAGAGAGACCAGAGAGAGGCCAGGGAGAGACCAGAGAGAGACCAGAGAGAGACCAGAGAGAGACCAGAGAGAGACCAGAGAGAGACCATAGATAGACCAGAGAGAGACCAGAGATTGACCAGAGAGAGACCAGAGAGAGGCCAGGGAGAGACCAGAGAGAGACCAGAGAGAGAGCAGAAAGAGACCAGAGAGAGGCCAGAGAGAGACCAGAGAGAGAGCAGAAAGAGACCAGAGAGAGGCCAGGGAGAGACCAGAGAGAGACCAGAGAGAGACCAGAAAGAGACCAGAGAGAGACCAGAGAGAGACCAGAGAGTGACCAGAGAGAGACCAGAGAGAGACCAGAGAGAGACCAGAAGAGAGACCAGAGAGAGACCAGAGAGAGACCAGAGAGAGACCAGAGAGAGACCAGAGAGAGACCAGAGAGAGACCAGAGAGAGACCAGAGAGAGACAGTCAATTTGACTGTTTTAATTTTTTGGAAGTGTAACTATTCACGTATGTCCACTAGTGCTCTTCATAACTTCATGACTTGTTTCCATTCTTTTTTTCTAGGGCAGTATTTTTATGGAATGTCTATTTTGCATTCAAATGCTTCTGTGAGGTTTTTTTCAGTTTGAACGTTTGGCACCGCCCCCAACTTGCTCACAGGATTCTCATTTAAAGAAACCCAACACTTTCAGCCATGCTGTTCTGTTCACTTTCAGACGCTAGAGGAGGCGTGGCCTAGAGGAGGCGCGGCCTAGAGGAGGCGTGGCCTGTCCGTAACAGCGCCGCTCCTCGTTCTGTGATTGGACGAGAACTAGCACGCAAAGTCTCTACTCAGCACTTTTATACGGCCTGAATTCAGACACAGCTGAAGCAATGAGCTAAAGTTTTATATTAAATTACAAATTATAATAAAACTTGTTTGTAGTAATACACATTTTTATGAACTCACTAGAAAATAAATCAGGTATAGTTCCTTTAAAGATCCTGGTCCTGGACTGGTTCTGGACTGGTCCTGGTCTGAAAAGCCAGTGCTAGTGGTAATTAATGCTAGTTGCCATAGCAACACACTGTTGACTTGCAGCATTTAACCTTTCAACAAACTTTATTTCAAGTTTATTTAACCAGTTTAAGCACTTACTAAATATTATTAAAGTTAAAATCAGAAGAAATGACTTAATTTTAATTGAAACTGGTGGAAACAAATTCTGTTGTTTTGAACAGGAGCAGTCGAAATGACGGCTCTGGGAGTTCTAGTTTCAGAATCCTGGAGTCAGAATGACTGGTCATCCAGAGGGCGAGTGTTTAGTTTAACATGAGCTGAAATCACATTCAGAGAAAATAAAATGTTTTGATTGTTCAGTTCCTCAGTGTAGGGTCTGTGTCCACCTGAAGCTTGGAGCTGAAATCTACCTTTTTGGGGCATTTCATTTGGTTTTAGACACTTTTACATCAAACTGCCTCTCAACCACTTGGTAAAAACATATATTAACCTGAGCTCACACGTCGTGCATGTGTGCAATAACTTCAGCTAATGTCAGAATGTGCAATACAGAACCACATGTATATAATACAGAACCACATGTATATAATACAGAACCACATGTATAAAATACAGAACCACATGTATATATAATACAGAACCACATGTATATATAATACAGAACCACATGTATATATAATACAGAACCACATGTATATAACACAGAACCACATGTATATATAATACAGAACCACATGTATATAATACAGAACCAAATGTATATATAATACAGAAGCACATGTATATAATACAGAACCACATGTATATATAATACAGAACCACATGTATATAACACAGAACCACATGTATATATAATACAGAACCACATGTATATAACACAGAACCACATGTATATATAATACAGAACCACATGTATATAATACAGAACCACATGTATATATAATACAGAAGCACATGTATATAATACAGAACCACATGTATATATAATACAGAACCACATGTATATAATACAGAACCACATGTATATATAATACAGAAGCACATGTATATAATACAGAACCACATGTATATATAATACAGAACCACATGTATATATAATACAGAAGCACATGTATATAATACAGAACCACATGTATATAATACAGAACCACATGTATATAATACAGAACCACATGTATATATAACACAGAACCACATGTATATAATACAGAACCACATGTATATATAATACAGAAGCACATGTATATAATACAGAACCACATGTATATATAATACAGAACCACATGTATATATAATACAGAAGCACATGTATATAATACAGAACCACATGTATATAATACAGAACCACATGTATATAATACAGAACCACATGTATATAATACAGAACCACATGTATATATAACACAGAAGCACATGTATATAATACAGAACCACATGTATATATAATACAGAACCACATGTATATAACACAGAACCACATGTATATATAATACAGAACCACATGTATATAACACAGAACCACATGTATATATAATACAGAACCACATGTATATAATACAGAACCACATGTATATATAATACAGAAGCACATGTATATAATACAGAACCACATGTATATATAATACAGAACCACATGTATATATAATACAGAAGCACATGTATATAATACAGAACCACATGTATATAATACAGAACCACATGTATATAATACAGAACCACATGTATATAATACAGAACCACATGTATATATAACACAGAAGCACATGTATATAACACAGAACCACATGTATATAACACAGAACCACATGTATATATAATACAGAACCACATGTATATATAATACAGAACCACATGTATATATAATACAGAAGCACATGTATATAACACAGAACCACATGTATATAACACAGAACCACATGTATATATAATACAGAACCACATGTATATAACACAGAACCACATGTATATAATACAGAACCACATGTATATATAATACAGAACCACATGTATATATAATACAGAAGCACATGTATATAACACAGAAGCACATGTATATAACACAGAACCACATGTATATATAATACAGAACCACATGTATATATAATACAGAACCACATGTGTATAACACAGAACCACATGTATATATAATACAGAACCACATGTATATAATACAGAACCACATGTATATAATACAGAACCACATGTATATAATACAGAAGCACATGTATATATATAATACAGAACCACATGTATATAATACCGAACCACATGTATATATAATACAGAACCACATGTATATATAATACAGAAGCACATGTATATAATACAGAACCACATGTATATATAATACAGAAGCACATGTATATAACACAGAAGCACATGTATATAACACAGAAGCACATGTATATATAATACAGAAGCACATGTATATAATACAGAACCACATGTATATAACACAGAACCACATGTATATATAATACAGAAGCACATGTATATAACACAGAAGCACATGTATATAACACAGAAGCACATGTATATATAATACAGAAGCACATGTATATAATACAGAACCACATGTATATAACACAGAACCACATGTATATATAATACAGAAGCACATGTATATATAATACAGAAGCACATGTATATAATACAGAACCACATGTATATAACACAGAACCACATGTATATATAATACAGAAATACATGTATATAATACAGAACCACATGTATATAACACAGAAGCACATGTATATATAATACAGAAGCACATGTATATATAATACAGAACCACATGTATATAATACAGAACCACATGTATACATAATAGAGATTTTATACTTGTTTCTTTATTCTTCTAAAGTTTGAGATTTTATTTTATTGTTCATTATCTTGTGCTCTTCAGACTGATCTGTAACTGCTGATGCAACACTGACATTTCCCTGTATGTTTGGGCCCTTACCATATAAGGCACTTCCTGATTTCCTCTTCAGACGATGAGAGCAGAGCAGTGAGATTCCAGTGAAAGGCGATCTCCCTGTGAACGCCTCCTGCTGCTGCACCTCTGCCGCTGTGTCCTCGGGCAACGCACCTCACTCACCTGTGACAGTCTCAGAAATTTACACCACAATCCAACGCTGCAGGAATCACAGCAGCTTCTATGGCTCCTCCCACTTCAGTCCATCAGTGCAGGAGGCCAAGGGACATCGCCACGTCCCCAAGAGCCAATGGGAGCAGAGCCTGGTTCTGACACTTCCTGAGCTGGAGGTGGAACCCCAGACCAGTTTTCAGAGTTTTGCAGTGAACTGTTGATCTGGGGTCATTAGGTCGACTTTTAGTGGGAGGAGCCTCAAAGAGTGGGAGGAGCCATAGACACCCTTATAATTTGGTATTAATATCTTTAGCTTTAGTCCTGCTTTAGACCTCCTTTAGACCTGACCTGGACCTGCTTTAGACCTCCTTTAGACCTCCTTTAGACCTGACCTGGAGCTGCTTTAGACCTCCTTTAGACCTGACCTGGAGCTGCTTTAGACCTCCTTTAGACCTCCTTTAGACCTGACCTGGAGCTGCTTTAGACCTCCTTTAGACCTGACCTGGACCTGCTTTAGTCCTGCTTTAGACCTGCTTTAGTCCTGCTTTAGGCCTGCTCTAGTCCCGCTTTAGACCTGACCTAGACCTGCTTTAGTCCTGCTTTAAACTTGGCCAGACCTGGTCCAGACCTGATTTTGTATTAATTTCTTTAGTCCTGCTTAAGACCTACTCTAGTAGTAAGTAAGTAAGTAAGTAAGCTTTATTTATATACCGCCTTTCACAGACCAGAGTCACAAAGTCCTGCTCTAGTCCTGCTTTAGACCTGCTTTAGACCTGCTTCAGTCCTGCTCTAGTCCTACTTTAGACCTGCTTTCGATCTGCTTGATTCCTGCTTTAGTCCTGCCTGCTTAGACCTGATTTAGGCCTGCTTTAGACCTGCTTTAGTCCTGCTTTAAATCTGATTTAAATCCTACCCTAAGACCTGGTCTAGTTCAGTCCTGGTTCAGTCCTGGCTCAGTCCTGGCTCTGACCTGGTCCAGTCCTGGCTCAGTCCTGGCTCAGTCCTGATTCAGTCCTGGTTCAGTCCTGGCTCAGTCCTGGCTCTGACCTGGTCCAGTCCTGGCTCAGTCCTGATTCAGTCCTGGTTCAGTCCTGGCTCAGTCCTGGCTCTGACCTGGTCCAGTCCTGGCTCAGTCCTGATTCAGTCCTGGTCCAGACCTGGCTCAGACCTGGCTCAGTCCTGGCTCAGACCCGGTCCAGGCCGGTCTGCTGGTGCTGCTGTAAAAGTGCTCTGAGCTCTCTCTCACAGGGATAATGTGGCTCTGAGGAGGAGGGTGGATTACACTCAAGTTCTCACTGAAATTCCGTTGAAAAAGTAAAAAGTTCACGTTTCTCTTTTCTCCAAACCTCGTCTGTCGTCACATTGTCAGTCTGTAATTAGTGCAAACACGGTCAGAACCGGTCCTGGTCCAAACCAAACCTAATCCCGGGCTGTTTATTGACCCTCGGAGGGCCGGAGTCGCTAACGAGGAGCTTTCCGAGCCACGTCTGTGTTTTCGCTGCCTTTGAAATAATACCAGAGTCAAACGTCGAAGAGTTTAAGTTTACGACGTTTCGGTCCCGAGATACAAGCTCAATATTTACCCTGCGCAAAGAAGCCCTCGGAAAACACGGAACAGTCTTTATGAGGGAAGTGCTAGCTTAGTGTTAGCTTAGTGTTAGCTTAGCGTCGGTCAAGTCTGCGATCGACACTAAAGTTTAAATGCTTTGAAAACAAAAGTCTGGGTCTGGTCTGAAATGCAGCCTCTTGAGAGAGAGAGGCCAAAGAGAGAGACCAGGGAGAGAGACAAGAGAGAGAGACCAGGGAGAGAGAGGCCAAAGAGAGAGAGGCCAGAGAGAGAGAGGCCAAAGAGAGAGACCAGGGAGAGAGAGGCCAAAGAGAGAGAGGCCAGAGAGAGAGAGGCCAAAGAGAGAGACCAGGGAGAGAGAGGCCAAAGAGAGAGACCAGGGAGAGAGAGGCCAAAGAGAGAGACCAGGGAGAGAGAGGCCAAAGAGAGAGACCAGGGAGAGAGAGGCCAAAGAGAGAGACCAGGGAGAGAGAGGCCAAAGAGAGAGACCAGGGAGAGAGAGGCCAGGAGAGAGGCCAGAGAGAGAGACCAGGGAGAGAGACCAGGGAGAGAGACAAGAGAGAGAGACCAGGGAGAGAGAGGCCAAAGAGAGAGACCAGGGAGAGAGAGGCCAAAGAGAGAGAACAGGGAGAGAGAAGCCAAAGAGAGAGACCAGGGAGAGAGAGGCCAAAGAGAGAGACCAGGGAGAGAGAGGCCAGAGAGAGAGACCAGGGAGAGAGAGGCCAAAGAGAGAGAGGTTAGAAAGATTAGAGAGATTAAAGAGAGAGAGGTCAGAGAGAGAGAGAGAGAGGTCAGAGAGAGAGAGACCAAAGAGAGAGAGACCAGAGAGAGAGAGAGTGGTTAGAGAGAAAGAGACCAGAGTGAGACGCCAGAGAGGGAGAGAGACCAGAGAGAGAGAGAGACCAGAGAGAGGGGTCAGAGAGAGAGACCAGAGAGAGAGAGAGAGACCAGAGAGAGAGAGGTCAGAGAGAGACCAGAGAGAAAGAGACCAAATAGAGAGAGGTCAGAGAGAGAGACCAGAGAGAGAGAGACCAGAGAGAAAGAGACCAAATAGAGAGAGGTCAGAGAGAGAGACCAGAGAGAGAGACCAGAGAGAGAGAGACCAGAGAGAGAGACCAGAGAGAGAGACCAGAGAGAAAGAGACCAAATAGAGAGAAACCAGAGAGATGTATGATATAAAAATCATAAATGATTCTCTGATCTGTTGTTGGTGAATCAATATCTTTGTAAAATCTTTCAACAAAACGACTGATTTAGGGAGAAACAAAACTACACTGAAGCTGAACCTCGACCACAACAAAACTAAAAATACAGTTTCATGATCCTCCATTTACTCCCGTGACACTAGTAATCAGAGGCCAGAACTACAGCCTCAGCTTCACACATTTAGTATTCTTCCAAAAGGCAGATTGAAAAGCCACGGTTCCAGACCAGAGACCAGGTCCAGCTCTTCACCAGGGGCAGAGGTACTTCCTCAGGAGCTGGTCCGGTCTCTCAGGTCTCGTCAGGGCCGGTCCTGTCTATTTGGAGGCTGGGGCCAAAGCTTTTATCAGGGCCCCCTTTAACCACATCTGATTAGTCCTACACAGTGGTTTCATCTTTTATATTTCACATGTTCGTCTACACCAGGCATGTCCAAACTCAGGCCCGGGGGCCAAATGCGGCCCTCAGTGTCAGATCATGTGGCCCTCTGCCTTGCCAACCCAAAGTTGTCTATGAGATCATTAATACAAGTTCACTGTGTCATCCATCCAACTTCAGCTCAGCCTGTATTGACATCGTTCTAAAGCCCAGTCCTGTTTTCAGTTGTTATTTGTACAGACGGTGCTGACGCGGGTTTTGATTGTGTCAAAAGCCACCGTTAAAGATGCTAATGTAGCTGGAGAGATGGTAAACATGTGTCATTCAGCCAACTTCAGCTCTGTTGTAGATCATTTTAAAGCTCAGTCAAGACAGTTTTTCAGTCTGAGATGTCGGCCCCTGAACCAGTCTGGTGAACTGAAGTAGCCCTCTTACTAAAAAGTTTGGACACCCCTGGTCTAAAGCAGTGTTTTTCAACAACTGTGCCGTATGATATTGTCTGGTGTGCCGTGAGAAATTCGCTAACTTTGTCTAAAAATAACTGCATTCACTATTGACAAGCGCAGACTTGTCTTGAACTGTGGCGTAACCACGTAATACTTTTTCAGGTCAGTATGTGGCAGCAGAGAGCAAAGTACTTTGAAAAGAATTGAGAACGACAAGTGGTACGAAAAGTATAAAGGCAAACCACTCACACATACGATCACCATATTGGCAAGAGTTTGCTTGGAAACTACATTTGAGGTTCTTCCAAACACCTAAAGCAATCTCGAAGTACACAAAGAACAAGAACCTGGGAGAATGTTGGAGGAAGTGCGGGGAGAAAGAGGTGGACTACAGACATATTTTTATGACTTGTACGAAAATCCAAGACTATTGGACCGAGGTGAAATCAAATATTACACTAGTACTTAGACACATAAACCTACACAGCGATAAAACATTATTACTGGGTATATTAACTCAGAGAATGAAGAGAAGAGAGGAATTACCTGTTCTGGATAATGCGAATAACCGCCCTGCAACCAATGTTAACAAGTGGCCGGGTGGCGAGAAATGTAAGAATTGGACGCGACCAACCAACGCAAGAGGCAGCGGGGAGAATTCTGGCGAGTGAGAAGTGAAAGTGATTGAGACGTTTTTGAAAAGGAATTATGCCATTTCTGAACAGGATTCACATCCTCCGCTCTGACCCCGGGGCAGCTGTGGCCCGTTTTGTACTGACAGCCGCTTTGACAACAGCTCAGCGAACGCACATCTGTAACATGGTGCCGCACGCGGACCCGCGTGGACAGAACCATCTGCGCGGTCCTTGACTCGTGTTCAGGACCATCTCCTGTGTTTTTGCCGAAACGCAAAACTCCTGATTTTAAAGCTCGGATACCTAAATTTTCCCCATGCATTAAAGTGGTTCTCACCCCCGCTCCTCGGAGCTTACGTCACTCACATTTCCTGTTCAAATCTTCCTCTAAATGGGCGTAGCCTGGAGGACTAAAGGGGGCGTGAACGAGACTGGGCCGTTTACATTGCTCTGGGCGGGGGGCTGCTGACGTCAGGTCCAACTTGCAGACGTCAGGTCCAACTTCTGTGCCAGTGTTGGCGCCAGATTCAAAATTCAAATGTAGTAATACAGGTCGCCAGCAGATGGCGCCTCACAGACGGTTTTAGGCAGAAAGATTTACTTTCAACTAATTTGCACCAAAGTGACAAGATTATGACCAGGATATGTAGACAACACTATTGGACACTCATTTATACCATTTATCAGCAAAAAAAAGTGGATTTGAGGGTGAGTTGTCCTTTAAAAATGCACGTTATTTGAGCAAAAAGTAAAATGTTGTGAACAAATCAAACAGAACACACAG
>OZ035841.1:4587734-4818354 GCA_964034765.1 Knipowitschia caucasica
GCTCAGATGAAGAGTGAGGATGTTCTGACTCATGGTTTCCTCTTGGAACAGCTGTGAGTGTGTGGGAACGAGCCCTGCAGCAGTGCATTCTGGGACAGTGAGCGTTCGGAGCCTAGGGCCATGGCACAAGTCTCAACAGAATCAGGAACAATGCACTCTCTCTAGTCTCTCCATCTCCGGTCTCTCTCTCTCTGGTCTCTCTCTCGCTCTCTGGTCTCTCTCTCGCTCTCTGGTCTCTCTCTCGCTCTCTGGTCTCTCTCTCTCTGGTCTCTCTCTCTCTGGTCTCTCTCTCTCCGGTCTCTCTCTCTCCGGTCTCTCTCTCTCCCTCCGGTCTCTCTCTCTCTCCGGTCTCTCTCTCTCTCTCTCCGGCCTCTCTCTCTCTCTCTCCGGCCTCTCTCTCTCTCTCTCCGGCCTCTCTCTCTCCGGCCTCTCTCTCTCCGGCCTCTCTCTCTAGTCTCTTCTCTGAGTTCTTTACGGCCTGCACAGTGTTGAAAAGCCGACACGGGTCCCACATTTGTGATATTATTCCTGGCCAATCTTTGTCTTTCCCTCCTCTCTCCCGAATGGAAGGGTTCACGGTGTTATGCGGTACCAGGACACAGAACCATGCCGTAAAGTTGAAAGTCCATAATAAAAGTCATATTTATGTCTCCGTCCTCATGTTCCTCTCCTTCATTAAAACCCCGGGGCTCGGCACACGTGGCTTTGCTCTGGGTTCCCGTCGGTGAGTTGAGGCTGTCGTCGGCCGTTTCTCTGCAGCAGAACTCACTTAAGGAGTGAAAAACATGAGCACCAGGCCAGAGCGCCGCGGTGTCGGCTTTCAGCTGCAGGCCACGGTTCTGCGGCCGCGGCGTGAAGCAAAGCAAAACACGCCTCCACTTCTGTGGATTTATGACCGCTACTAAAGATGTGTGTGCTCCGACCCAGGCCCAGTGCTCGCTATGAGGAAGAGGAGGAGTGGTAGTCGTAGCAGTACCAGCTGTGGTAGTAGTAGCTGTGGTAGTAGTAGTAGTAGGTGTGGTAGTAGTAGTAGTAGAAGTAGCTGTAGCTGTAGTAGTAGTAGTAGTAGTTGACGCTGTAGTAGCAGTAGTGGCAGTAGTAGTAGAAGTAGTGGCAGTAGTAGAAGTAGTGGCAGTAGTAGTAGAAGTAGTGGCAGTAGCAGTAGTTATAGTAGTAGAAGTAGTGGCAGTAGTAGTAGAAGTAGTGGCAGTAGCAGTAGAAGTAGTAGCAGTAGCAGTAGTAGTAGTAGTTGACGCTGTAGTAGCAGTAGTGGCAGTAGTAGTAGTAGTAGTAGTAGAAGTAGAGGCAGTAGTAGAAGTAGTGGCAGTAGTAGTAGCAGTAGCAGAAGTAGTGACAGTAGTAGTAGTAGAAGTAGTGGCAGTAGTAGTAGCAGTAGCAGAAGTAGTGACAGTAGTAGTAGCAATAGTAGAGGTAGTGGCAGTAGTAGTAGAAGTAGTGACAGTAGTAGTAGAAGAAGTAGTGGCAGTAGTAGAAGTAGTAGTAGTAGAAGTAGTGGCAGTAGTAGTATTAGTAGAAGTAGTGGCAGTAGTAGTAGTAGTAGTACTAGAAGTAGTGGCAGTAGTATTAGTAGAAGTAGTGGCAGTAGTATTAGTAGAAGTAGTGGCAGTAGTATTAGTAGAAGTAGTGGCAGTAGTATTAGTAGAAGTAGTGGCAGTAGTAGTAGTAGTAGTAGAAGTAGTGGCAGTAGTAGTAGTAGAGGCAGTAGTAGTAGTAGAAGTAGTGGCAGTAGCAGCAGAAGCAGTATCACTAAAAATCTCGCTTTCCTCGAGTCATTTGCATGTTCTCTCTCTTTTCTTTGCCGATGCAGGAGGGACTAAGGGCAGCGGTAATGATCCCGGACTCACGACATTCAAAACCATTTATGGACTTTATCAACAAAGATATCGACAGAGGTCATACTGCTGTGATGTAGGGCTGTACAAAGCTGCTGTCATTTGCATGTTCTCCTCACCCGTTGTGCGTGACCAGACACTGCCGCAGTCCCAGCTTCCTGAAGATGTCCACGGTGATGTCCATGGCCGTGTGGTCGGTGACGGTGAAGGGGCTCAGGTCCATGATGGAGCGCAGACGCAGAGGGGGCGGAGCTTCTGGAGGCTGCGGCGGAGCGTGCTCGGTGAAGACCACGCGGGACGCACTGACCACGCCCTCTTGGCACTTACGACCGTTATCTGAGAACGCACACACACACACACACACACAACACACACACACACACACAAACACACACATACACAAACACAACATAGAGAAAACATGTCAGCTTTAGTGTGTGTCTCAGTGTGAGCAGAGAGGAGAGAGGGAGGAGAGAGCAGAGAGGAGAGAGAGGAGAGAGGGGGAAGGAGAGAGGGGAGAGAGTAGAGAGGAGAGAGAGGAGAGAGGGGGAAGGAGAGAGGGGAGAGGAGAGAGGGGAGAGAGCAGAGAGGAGAGAGGGGGAAGGAGAGAGAGGAGAGAGGGGAGAGGAGAGAGCAGAGAGGAGAGAGAGGAGAGGGGGAAGGAGAGAGAGGAGAGAGGGGAAAGGAGAGAGAGCAGAGGGAGGAGAGAGAGGAGAGGGAGAGAGAGCAGAGAGGAGAGCAGAGACAGGAGAGGAGGGAGGAGAGAGGGGGAAGGAGAGAGTAGTGGGAGGAGAGACAGCAGAGAGAGGAGAGGAGAGAGGGGAAAGGAGAGAGCAGAGAGAGGAGAAGTGAGAGAGGGGAGAGAGCAGACAGGTCAGGGAGAAAGAGCAGAGAGGGGGAGAGGGGAGAGACAGGAGAGGAGAGAGGAGGAGAGAGGAGAGAGCAGGATGAGAGAGAGGAGAGAGATGGGAGAGAGGAGAGAGGGGAAATGAGAGGGGAGAGGAGAGAGGAGAAAGGAGAAAGGAGAAAGGGGTGAGAGAGGAGAGGGAAGAGGGGCGAGAGAGAGACAGGAGAGGGGAGAGAAAACAGAGCAGACAGGTCAGAGAGAGAAGAGAGCAGAGAGGGGACAGAGAGGGGACAGAGAGAGGGGAGAGAAGAGAGCGAGAGAGGGGAGAAGAGGGGAGAAGAGGGGAGGGAAGGGGGAAGAGGAGAAAGAGAGAGAGAAAGAAGAGGAGAGATAGGAGAGGGGAGAGAGGAAGGAAGAGGAGGGAGGGATGGGAGAGACGACAGAGAGAGAGAGAAGCGAGGGTAGAGAAGAGAGAGAGGGGAGAAAAGAGAAAGAGGGTAGTGAGAGGGGACAGACAGGGGAGAGAGGAGAGAATAGAGAGGAGAGAGAAGAGCGACGGGAGAGGAGAGAGAGAGGCGAGAGAGAAGAGCAACAGGCGAGGAGAGAGAGGAGGGGGGGAGAGAGTGAGGAGCGAGGGGCCACAATAGACAGAAAAAGAGAGGTATTCATATTGAACAGAATGTTCATACAGAATGTTCATACAGAATGTTCATACAGAATGTGAGCACAGAACGTTCATACAGAATGTGAGCACAGAATGTTCATACAGAATGTGAGCACAGAGAGAGTCCAGATGAAGATGTTTTGACAGAGTTGTGAAGTGAATGTGTTTGAGTGAGACTGACCGATGGAGATGAGCAGGTCTCGTCTGAACACCAACCCGACCAGACGCTGAGACTCCTGGGAAACCACCACAGGGAAGCCGCTGTAGTGTGTGCTCTCCACCAGGGCCTGCAGGGGGCGACAAACACAGTCACACAACATTCCTTCACTTCCATCGTACCGTGTTGGAGGCATTATTTTAGTTTTTCCCACTGGGTCTTTTAGAGTTCTCCCGTCCCGATCCAGGACCATCTCCCCTGCATTTCCTGTCTTTGAACGTGTTTGATTCTCTGATCTATGTTGGAGAATCTTATGAAATAACTTCTGCTGTGATTTAAGGTTATACAAAAATACATTGAATTGATAATTGACAAATGTGGATGTAATTAAGAGGACTTGGTAAAGTAGTGGTGAAAGTTAATATTGAACATAGATAATGAAGAGTAAGGGACCCAGGATGGAGCCTTGTGGAACACCAACCCCGAGGTCCCAGGCAACAGAGTCCTTGGGGGCCCCGATATCGACCACATAACCAGATTTTGTAATCCTACAAAATCTAATCTTTCCATTTGGCCCTGGGTGTTTATATAGTCTATAAACACGGAGGGCCAAGTGAAAGATGAGGCTCTTAGCTTTAATCTGCAAAAAATGGCTTGTTTTTACCTATTACTGTCCTTGAGCAAACTGTCATAGAATATAATGTATATAGTTTAATCCAAAACTTGGGGCCCAATTGGATTTAAACCCGGGTCATCGCGTCTCAACGTTACCACTCGACCATTATGTCAAACTGCGATTGTTTGTCTCCAGGCAGGGCTGTTAATGAAGAACGTGGCAAGTTTTGCATCAGACGACAAGTTTTTATCGCCAACTCGTCACTGTAGGTAGCTGTTGTAGCCTGGACAAGTCGACCGCTTGTGTCAAATCAGTCGGCCCTTGGGGGCCCCCTGCCAGTTTGGGGCCCAGGCAGCTGCCTGTCTTGCCTGACGGCAAAGGACGCCTCTGGCCAGCAGAGAAAGAGATGGTTTCACTTGTTTATTTCTATTCTGTCTGTTATTGGGGTGAATCCGGGTGAATATAGTCATAATGTGTAGATTTATTGAAGCCACTGAAGAAGTCTGGACCTGATAAACCTGCTGCTGTTATACAGAACTCTGATGATAGATTTTCCGAACACCTTCGTGTGGATTTCTGGCAGAATTGGCCAATATTAAACCTCAAACTTGGATCGGCTGCAGTGGCTGATGCACTGGGACTTTGAGAAGAGAATACATTAGAAAGTTAGGTTTCTGTGGTTTTGTGCGTCCGAACAAAGAGACGCACAACAAGGTGTTTGTATCCTCCTTGTTTAATAAGTCCCCAATCTGAGTCTTGTAGTCACTGTTATATAGGTTTTCACTCTCCGAAATATGACAAATCAAGACACATTTAGTCAAATATTTTTGAGTTGACTTAAAGCTGGAGTACATAACTTTGAGACCACAACAACGGACTAGTTCCTGGCTCTAGACAAGCTTTAAAACAAGAACCATGTGAGTGCTGAAATCAATATAACATTTTGAAATGTTTTTGCGGTGTTAAAAGGGAAAGTAGCTGTAAACCCCTGATTTGGACAGAAGGGGCAGGGGCCTGTTTAAAGAACATGTTTAAAAACTCTGTTACCTCGACTTCCCCCAGACTCATCCCGTCCTGTGTGAGCACGGCCAGAGGAGGGTCCGACCGCCGCGGCCTCATCACGTCCACGGCCAGAGAGTTGTGCTCAAACTCCTCTTTCGCCTCCAGGAATGGGTACCCGTTCAGCCGGATGTGAGCCTGCAGCAGAGAAGAGAGTTTAGAAGACTGGGAGCAAACATGGACCGCTCTAGAGGTATTTTGTGGCCCCCATATGCAAATAGGTCGGGTTATACATTGTTTTAAAGCTAATTTTATGAAGAAACACATGTATTCTGCCATAAACATTGGACCCTGAATGCAATTAACAGTCCCAGTCTACACCCTGGACTCTAGACCTGTGGACCAGTCCCAGTCTACACCATTGACTCTAGACCTGTGGACCAGTCCCAGTCTACACCCTGGACTCTAGACCTGTGGACCAGTCCCAGTCTACTCCCTGGACTCTAGACCTGTGGACCAGTCCCAGTCTAGACCATTGACTCTAGACCTGTGGACCAGTCCAAGTCTACACCCTGGACTCTAGACCTGTGGATCAGTCCCAGTCTACACCCTGGACTCTAGACCTGTGGACCAGTCCCAGTTTAAACTCATACCTCGTAGATTCCCTCTCGTCCGAAAGCGTCTGCGACCCACTTGCTGGTCATGGTCGCAGCCATCAGAGGAACGATGTACTCTAGTCCTCCGGTCAGCTCGAACATGATAACCACAAGAGACACGGTCATACGAGTGACGCCACCTGCAGGACACACAAAAAACTGCTGTTAGTCTGAAGAAAGATCAAAAGTCTTCAACTTCTTAGAAAACATGTCTCTTTTACAGAGATGTAAGATTTGCACGGGTTCCTGCTTTACAACAGTTTGCTTCAGTCACTGGTTTTCACATGTATGTACTTTTGTAGCCTGGTTCGGTTGGAACATGCTCCATAATCACAGCACAATGGATCAGTTTCAGACTCACATTGCGACCAGAACCGTGAGGATGACGAACTCAGACTAGTATTTTAAGTCAGTGAGAGTCAACTTGTATTTATGTGAGATTGTGCAGACTGACCAACACAAATCCAGCTGTAGGGACATTTGGGGTACCGCAGGGATCAACACTGGGACCCACATTATTCATGAAATAAAGTACATGCAAAGTATCAAAATTGGTAATACAATATTATGAGGTTGTATAATGCAGATCAGAGAGAGGTGTATGGTCAGAGTATTTGGGCCTGTGTGTGTGTGTGTGTGTCTGTGTTTGTGTTTGGTGTTGTATGAGTGAGAGGGGTTGGAGCCATACGTATTTAAAAAGGTGAATGGGTACATGTGTAAGTTTTATATACCATTTTTTTTCGAATAACATTTTTTTGGGTTCTCAGTCCGATGAGTCAAACAGAGCCTAAAGAGGCAGAATGGGGGCGGTCCTCTTTTTAAAACTTTTCTGTCTGAAAAAGCTGATCTAAACTTGACTCCCCCGCACTCCTTGTCAGACGGACTTAGTTGGTTCATTCCAGGCAGACGAGATCATACAGTAAATGTTGGTTGTTTTGTTTTAAAAAAAATGTTATTAAGTTGCCTTTACTTTAATTGTTCTGTTGCTGTCTGAAGAAAAAAATAAATTAAAGGCCAATAATACATTAATGTGACAACTACTGATAGAAGCAACTGTGACATGGACTGTACTGCATTGTTCTACTGCTGTGGTCTGAAAGTTGCGTACCCCAGCTTTAACATTACAAGTACAACCTTCGAAGCTGGGGCTGTTTCAAAGACGATCCTTCTCGATGTCCTCATCTCACACATGCCCATTTGTCTTCCTCTGTCTCAATACAAACCTCATCCAAACATCTGTGATCGCCTTTTCACCAGATTCCACTTTCTAACTAGAAGCTGCTGCTGTTGTTTCCGCTGCTTCGCGACGAGAAAACGGATCGGTTCACACACGCGTTTGTTTAAAGTATTAAAAAAAATCAAAGAAACACAGAGCTGATGTCCCAGAATCCTCCGACTGTGGCGTAATCAAAGGCACTCGCCACATGCTCGGATCCAGGACAGAATTAAACTGGAAACCCAAATATAAACCAACGTCGCTCAAGTTTATTCTGCGAGAAAAACACTGAGAGATGTTCTACACAGAGTCACCGACAACTGAGGAGTGAAGAGAAGTTTGACAAACGGGAAAAATAAAGAATAATGGACATCCTTCATCACATCAATATACAGTGCCTGGCGAAAGTATTCGGCCCCCTTGAACCTTTCAACATTTCGCCACATTTCAGGCTTCAAACATAAAGATATAAAAATTTAATTTTTTGTCAAGAATCAACAACAAGTGGGACACAATCGTGAAGTGGAACAAAATTTATTGGATAATTTAAACTTTTTTAACAAATAAAAAACTGAAAAGTGGGGCGTGCAATATTATTTGGCCCCCTTGCGCTAAAACTTTGTAGCGCCACCTTTTGCTGCAATTACAGCTGCAAGTCGCTTGGGGTATGTCTCTATCAGTTTTGCACATCGAGAGACTGGAATTCTTGCCCATTCTTCCTTGCAAAACAGCTGGAGCTCAGTGAGGTTGGATGGAGAGCGTTTGTGAACAGCAGTCTTCAGCTCTTTCCACAGATTCTCGATAGGATTCAGGTCTGGACTTTGACTTGGCCATTCTAACACCTGGATACGTCTATTTGTGAACCATTCCATTGTAGATTTGGCTTTATGTTTTGGATCATTGTCCTGTTGGAAGATAAATCTCCGTCCCAGTCTCAGGTCTTTTGCAGACTCCAACAGGTTTTCTTCCAGAATGGTCCTGTATTTGGCTCCATCCATCTTCCCATCAATTTTAGTCATCTTCCCTGTCCCTGCTGAAGAAAAGCAGGCCCAAAGCATGATGCTGCCACCACCATGTTTGACAGTGGGGATGGTGTGTTCAGGGTGATGAGCTGTGTTGCTTTTACGCCAAACATATCGTTTTGCATTGTGGCCAAAAAGTTCGATTTTGGTTTCATCTGACCAGAGCACCTTCTTCCCCATGTTTGGTGTGTCTCCCAGGTGGCTTGTGGCAAACTTTAAACAAGACTTTTTATTGATATCTTTGAGAAATGGCTTTCTTCTTGCCACTCTTCCATAAAGGCCAGATTTGTGCAGTGCACGACTGATTGTTGTCCTATGGACAGACTCTCCCACCTCAGCTGTAGTTATCTGCAGTTCATCCAGAGTGATCATGGGCCTCTTGGCTGCATCTCTGATCAGTCTTCTCCTTGTTTGAGATGAAAGTTTGGAGGGACGGCCGGGTCTTGGTAGATTTGCAGTGGTCTGATACTCCTTCCATTTCAATATAATTGCTTGCACAGTGCTCCTTGAGATGTTTAAAGCTAGGGAAATCTTTTTGTATCCAAATCCGACTTTAAACTTCTCCACAACAGTATCTCGGACCTGCCTGGTGTGTTCCTTTGTCTTCATGGTTCTCTCTGCGCTTTAAAAAGAACCCTGAGACTATCAAAGAGCAGGTGCATTTATACGGAGACTTGATTACACACAGGTGCATTCTATTTATCATCATAAGTCATTTAGGACAACATTGGATCATTCAAAGATCCTCACTGAACTTCTGGAGTGAGTTTGCTGCACTGAAAGTAAAGGGGCCGAATAATTTTGCACGCCCCACTTTTCAGTTTTTTATTTGTTAAAAAAGTTAAAATTATCCAATAAATTTTGTTCTACTTCAGGATTGTGTCCCACTTGTTGTTGATTCATGATAAAAAATTTAAATGTTATATCTTTATGTTTGAAGCCTGAAAAGTGGTGAAATGTTGAAAGGTTCAAGGGGGGCGAATACTTTTGCAAGGCACTGTATTGAAAGTTTGGACCGCAGCTCTTGGATCTGGTCAGTTTCTGGACTCTGACTTCTAAACATACTAATCTGCTCAATCTGCTTCATTCAATCGTTTCCAGTTTGAACTTGTGGCGCCACCTGCAGGTGAAAGAGGGGCTGATGACACAGACTGGTTGCCTCTGTTCGGTCACCATGCCCCAGGGCAGTTGTGGCTACAGTACTAGTTCATCACCACCGTGTATAGAATGAATGAATATAACGTGCGTCTTTGAGCCTCCCAAAAACGCGCTGTATAAAACCAAAGCATTACATCCGCTCTTCTATGGCCTGCTCCACTTTCCTCTGGTGTTGTTGTGGTCTGGACGGCAGCTGCGTGGTGGTGCAGCTGATCTGTTTTGACATAAACTGGGTGATGTGGAGAGGGGAGTCTGGGCGCTGGGATCCGCGGTGAGGCGTAAACACGGTCTGATGTGGTGTGAAGCCGCGGTGCGATCCCCGGTCAGTGTGAGGGCTGGTCCACCACTTCATGCTCAAACTATGTGCTGCTGTGAGAAGGAGCTTTACTGACTGTTTGTGGTTTCAGCAGCAAATGCAACGCGTTAAAATGATCGTAAAATTATCCTCATTATAGTTTGTGTGGGATAACGGATGAAATAAGACTTTGAACAGTCCATTTTCTAAAAGATTTAACCCCGTTTTAGAGTTATTCGAGTTATTCCTAAAAGACTTGAACATGACCCATCCGTCAGAGAGACTGGATCAATCTTTCAGCGCGGGCCCTTTTGATCCTCTTTAATCCTGGGACCAGACTTAAAACCCGGGGGACAGCGCCTTTTGGCCTTTTCTGGGGCTGGACCAAAGCCGTGGAATGCTCTGCCCCCCCATAATCAAACTGTTCCCTCATTTTGATTCTTTTAAGTCTCGTAAGTAAGTAATGTTTATTTATATAGCGCATTTTTACAGACCAAGGTCGCCCAAAGCGCTTTACAATGTTTAGAGTTCAGATACTGTTCCAATCATTCCACGTCTTAAGTATGCTCTGGCTTTTAACACTGCGTAAATTGTATGGTCCTTTTTTGTTTCATTGCTATTTGTTTTTAATGAAATTGCTGTTTTACTATGGATTTGTTTTAATATGGATTCGTTTTAATAAGTATTTTATTATTTGGAAACTGTTTATGAAATGTGCTATATATATATATATATATATATAAAGTGGATTGGATTGAACTGGGTTTTTCAGAGTTCTTTCTTGCTGATGCAGGAGGGTCCGAGGACAGTGGTGATGATCCAGGACGTTTCAAGACGTTTCAGGACGTTTCAGGACGTTTCAGGACGTTGATCTCTGCCCCTTAAGGACCAATGACTATATGTGTTTTTTTATCCGCGCATGTCCTGTGTTTGAGCGGTTTGATTCTCTGATCTGTGTTGGTGAATCGACAGCTTTGTAAAATCCCCCGAGATGTTGTGATTTAGGGCTGTACAAAAATAAATGAAATTGAAGCAGAAGAGAAATAGATCAAGGGCGTATTGTCATTTCCTGAACGTCCACAAGTTTAAAGAAGAAATATTATAGATTATTTCTATCTATTACAAATGACAATAACACAATTCACTTACTTTCATGTTTTAGAAAGTGAAATGATCTCGTATTCAGTAAGATATATGGTGAAACGAGTACGACGGGTATAAAAGGAGGTGGTTCTTACCGAGGCAGGCGGCCGCTCCCACCATGGCGTACAGCCCCGGGGTGATGCAGTCGGCTCCAGGGGAACACCAGCCTCTGAAGATGATCCAGTCGTGGTGGAAGTACGCCAACTGCTCCATGGCCACGCCTAGCAACCGCCCGGCGATGGCCCCCACTGCCATGGAGGGGATGAAGAGACCGGAGGGCACCTGGGCAGAAAGGGCCAAGGTCACTGCTACGGTCACAAAGAGCTGGAACATTTCTAGTGCATTTCTACGGGAAGATCAGCTATATTCAACTAGAGGGAATTTATTTTATTGTAATTAAATTGTATAATAGCCAAGCATCCAATGTGTAAATGTCTCCAGTGTGAGAGCAATAAAGTCTATTTTATCTCATACATATAAACGTCATAAGGAAACATTTTTTCAACATATCTGTTTGTAAGTAGAACAAGTTCCCCATCAAAGCTTACTTCATGTTATTAAAGGTCCACATTTGAGCCTGTGGACAAAACAGTCTTGTGCTTTGGGCTCTTTAGTCTGGTCCAGAGATATCTCCTGTACATGTGATGGAGGCGCAGGGCCAGTAGGGGGCGTGGTCTCAATATGCAGTAAGCAGTGTGCTTTATGAATGTGATTGAGGAAGGACACAGATATTCAAGTGTTTTAGTCAAGATTATGCTAATATGTACTTACCTAAACTGTTTTAAGTCCACATTGTAAAGCCAACATTCAAAGTTAAATTCCTGTTAATTCCCAAAGAAAGTTTCCATCTTTGTTTAGTCTTTCTTACTGTCTACTGGTCCAAACAGATGCACTTTACAAATGTCACTATAGACCTCACTTTAGGAACTCCATCACTTTGTAAAGATCAATAAAGTTGATCTTATCTTTAAAGTTGGGGAACGTAACATTAAAGCTGGTAAGCATAAATTATACACCACAAAAACAGAACTCCTTAAGTCCATGTCATTAGTCGTTTTTAATTACCATTATTGTTTATTTGGTCGGGAAAGAGAATGTTAATGAACACACCTCTCTCCACTCATTCCACCTTGAACTATAGTGCAGGCTTTTAGTGGTAGGAGAAAACGGAGCACCCGGAGGAAACCTACGCAGACACGACCTGGAGGTGGAATTGAACCCAGGACCTTCTTGCAAGCTCCAACCACTGCGCCACTGTGATAGGTGTGTTTGTGTTTGTGTTTGTAGTGTATAGATATGCGTGTGTGTGTGTGTGTTTGTTTGTGTGTGACTGTGTGTGTGCGTGTGTGTGTTTCACCTTCATGCCAAAGGTGATGACTGTGATGGACATCTTGAAGACCAGAGCCAGAGCCAGCTGCCACAGAGCCGTGTAGAGTCCAGCTCCGGCCGGACGGTCTGCCAGGCTGTTACTGTCCGACGTGTTTGTGTTCATCTGAAAACACACACACAGACACAAAGACACACACGTACACAGATCAGGGCGAACTCGTGGCAGCTGAGGTGGTGAGAGGATATGGTAAGCAGTAAAAAAAGTAACCTTCTACTTTACTTATCCTATAAATAAAGTCACTTTTACGTTACTTTTGTGTTACCGTCATTCTCCACTACAGTCTATGATATCCACTGAAAGCTGTCAAACCCACAGAGACGCGTCAAAACCATAGACTGTCCCTGACTTTGCCTTGAAACTGGTTCAGCACATGGTCGGGTGTGAACGCCCCTTAACACTCTGAACCAATGGGAACCTGGGAAACCTATTGAGCCAATGAAACGCTTCGACACACTGACCGGCTTGTTTTGATACACGTTCCAACGCAGCGTTTGGAAGCAGTTTGTTTCAGAAGTTTGTTTCTGAGTCTACTACAGAAAGACAGAATGTGGATTTATTGTTGTTATAATAAACAAATACAGTACATATGTTCACTATGTTGTCATTTATCTTTCCATTCAAACAACCATTTACAGAAGAATATGGCATCATTTTGCAGATAGTTCAAAATGCGATTAGTAAGATTAGTAAGTAATCTTTATTTAGATACCGCCTTTTCACTGCAGATCTGAGTCTCAAAGCGGTTTACAATTGTTAATTTTTGGGCATTTGTCTCTCACTCCACACAGAGATGGGAGCGGGGTCGCCAGTACAGGAGGCGCATGCTAGAACTATTGGACATATTTTTAGTGGTAGGGGAAACCGGAGTACCCGGAGGAAACCGGAGTACCCGGAGGAAACCGGAGTACCCGGAGGAAACCTACGCAGACACGGGGAGAACATGCAAACTCCACTCAGAAAGGCCCTGGTCCGACCGGGATTCGAACCCAGGACCTTTTGCTGAGAGGCGAGAGTGCTATCCACTCAGCCACCGTGCCGCCCCGGTTAATATTTAAGCTGTAATGAACTCGATTCAAAATTGTAATAGTTTGACAGTCCTAATCAAAACAAAAACACAAAAACACAGGGAATGTCAAACAATAAGATAAACCACATGCACAAACAAACAGATGAACACAGCAACACAACGCTACACGACATTCCTCTGAAGACTCAAAACTCAACATTATATCATCAACCTTTCTAGGTAGCCCTGCTCTTAGCTAGCGCTCAGAATCCACGGTGCCGTCGAGGTTAACCAATCGAGTCATGCCAAGGGCTGTCAATCATCGGCGCTGATGCTCGGAGCTGCGCGCATGCGCAGTTGTTTGTTTTCGCGGAGCCTCCGAATCAAGGCTCTGGAACTACATGAAAACTGAACATTCTGAACATCCCGCTGAGGTACTTATGTATATTCTGAACCTATATCCATAATCAGATCCTCTGCAGGTGTGTCCTATAATGTGCAATTCATGATAATAGCACTTCCTGGTTTGCCGCGATCGCTTTTTTTTGTACATAAAAACTTTTTTTTCATTAAAACGTTCACAAATAATTATGAAAACCTCCGTGCATGAGTATTAATAATGTATATGTATAATGTGTTCTCTGATTAACATTTCAAAGTGTTACGGAAACGTAGGCGTAGACCAATCAGAAAGGAAGGGGGAGGAGCTTGCGTCGTTTTTTTCAAATCAAGTACCTCTCTGTCTCTCTTTCTGACAAACTCCAGACAATCACTTTAAGGAGAATAAAGGAGTAGCTCTCATAACAAACCTGTACTACAAGGGAGAAACAGCCCCATCTCCTGGTGAAAATCACATCTCCAATGATATTCATATTAAAGCTGGGGTGTGTAACTTTCAGACATCACAATGGAACTCTGTAATACAAGACATGTCTCTAGAACTGTTTGTTTCTATCACTAGTTTTCACATCATGTGTTTTTGGCCTCCATCACATCTCGAGATCAGCTTTTTCAGACCGAAAAGAGGAAAAGAGGATCAGCTCTTACCCAATAAGTCAAATAGTGACTCAGGGTTCATTCTGAAATAGCCTGGCCTTATCCATCCGTACACTCCGCTCAATCATCATTTCCTGCATGTAACGTCTGGGTCTGGTCCCTGTGTCTGCGATTACAATCTGTTGAATTCCATCTGACCAATCAGCGAGTGCGGGGGGCGGGTGTTGTAGTTAGATGTGGGCGACGTCAAGAGTTTGCATCGAACGGGCCGGTTGTGGTTTGGCGAAGAATGCGATAGTAAAGTAATCCGGTCTGATTCTTTCAAGAAATTGAAGCCGGAGCAAGAGGAATGTTTAGCAAATGTCATTGCTGCAAATATTGTGGCTCGACTCCCCACGGGCTCCGTTAGCGGCAAAGGAGATGGCTAAAGCTAGGCTAAATGCTAAATGCTATCGACTCATTCGGGCACATTACAAATGTCACAGTAAACTCAGATCCATTCGTCTATATCTGCAAAAGGAGTTAACCCCTCCCACCTGTTAATGGAGCAAATCTAGACCTTAGTACCAATGTAATTTGTACTGTGGTGTGGTACGACCAGCCTAATAGTGACACAAAAGATAATGTTGCCTGTCTCTAAATTGTTCACAACATTTTACATCGACAAGACTCTTTCTGTTGGACAAACTACACATCCCCCAGCTTTAAGCCTAGTTTATACTCGCGCGGCGCGGAGCTTACGGAGGTGACGTGACGTCACTTGCCCAACGCGTTGGTCACCGCAAGGCCCTTACGTTGCCTGCCCTGCAGCATCGAAATTTTCTAACTACGTAAGGGTCGCCGCAAGGAATCTCCGCTGTGATTGGTCCGTGTGTGTGTATTGGAAGGAAGCACGGAGCGGCTGCAGCAGGAGCATGGACGAGGCACTATGGAGCAGACTGCTTTGTGCTTCGAAGGAAAAGCAGTTTGGGCTCAGAGCCTGATAAACAGGAGACTGTGGACTATCTAACATAAATATAACTTATATCTAACATATATATAACTTATAAACTGTGCAGTCGTTTGTTTTGCACTGTTCCTGTCTTTGTTTGAATCGTAGCTGCGTTTGTTGCTTTCCTCCTGCACTCGTAAATCGTTTATGTCAGATATTTACCACTATTATTGTTTTGCTGTTTGTGCTGAAAACTATTTAATAATAACTATGTTTCCAACAAGAACTGTGTCTTTATTCACAGAATCACAGTTGAAATGACTTATAAAATAATGAATCCATAAAACTATCACACAAACCTGCAGTAGAAACACATGTAATGAACTCAAACAGCTTTGTTTGCTAATGTTGTTCTGAAGAGGACAAAGTAGCAGCGTAAATGGGACCGCTCCTGTGTGATCGCCCTCATGTGGTTTGTTGTGGGATTACAACATTCTCCTCAAAACTCCGTAAGGGGAACGCGCCAGTATAACATCAATTGTGCTTACGTAGGTCCACCGCAACCGCTAACGTAAGCCACGCCGCGCAAGTATACTCTAGGCTTTAGTTTCTGCAGTTTTAGCACGGAGGGTCCTGTGAGGGGGCCTACCTGCTTGTATCCACACAGCTGGGAGGAGTCCAGCAGAGAGCAGTCGTTGAACAGCTCTGAGATCAGCTCTGCTCCGCTCATCCGGGTGTAGCTGTTGGGGAAGGCGATGACAGCCGTGAGCGCCGTGACCACCAGGACCTCCAGCACCGGGTAGTGCCCCAGACGGGTGCTCTTTCCTGGGGAGGGACAGGACACACACAAGGCCAGAAGGTTAGCATGTGATTTTGTGTGTTAGAACTCCAGGTCAGGTCTGAGAGCTAAATACAGACCCTATACTGCACAAATGATTAAATATGAGGTAATAATTTAATTTGGTGTTTTTTACGAACTTCTAAATGAAGCTGGAGGCAAGTCAGCTGGTTTCTCCAAAAGGACATTCGTTTCAACAAACCCCTCCTTGGTACTTGTAAAGAGCATATAAGTGTGATGTCATAATGTTACAATGACATCACCACCGTGATCTTGAACTTTAGTGAGCTGAGAGCCTAGTTATTCGTTAGCATGTCACTAGCATGTCATTAGCATGTCATTAGCATGTCACTAGCATGTCACTAGCATGTCACTAGCATGTCACTAGCATGTCACTAGCATGTCACTAGCATGTAACAACGGAGAGCCAATGTTTATGCAACTTTTTGTATCAGTTTTTCAGTGGGTCTAAAGAGGACAATGGTTGTAGCTCGTTCTTCCATAAATCAGCCGTCTCGCCGCACAAAGACCTCACAAGCACAATACGTCTGACTCTCTCCAGACCCTTGTAGCTCGCTGTGCTTCTCACATGGGTCTGGGTCTTCACAGCGGATGAATTTCAGAAGACGGGGCTTTGTAAAAAAATCCTTGTATGTGATTGGACAAACCACTTGTCTGTTATCTTGAATGACGTGTTCCTTCAACCACTCACATCGAAGCACAGGATTCAACAGACTTTGTTGCAGGTTGTCAAATGCCGGCAACACATTCCAGCCCAAAACCCGCGAGAATGCCGGTTAAAAAGCTATCATGATTCTGTTTTTTGTCTTTGTGTATTCATTGACTACAAGTTGCTTGGAACAAAAGTATGCGGGAAACCACCCAACCTGGCAACCCTGCTGCGCAGTCTTGTGATGAGCACTACTTAAACAGTAATTAAACCAAACTTTACACGAACATTTTACTCTTAAAACACACATATAACATAGAACCATCGACATCTCGTCAAGCCATCTTGGCTTGATTTGGCTGAGACGCACAAGAAGGCCGTGCAAACCAGACTTAACCCTTTAAGCGCCAAAATCGCAACATTGCTCACTTAAACAGGCTGTATCTAAAAATGTGGAGCAGAATCTTGTTAATACTTTTCACCAGGGGTTAGTGGACATGTGTGCCTGTAATATGAGCAGCATTTGTGGGTGTGGTTATATTGAAAGTTTTTGAGTAAATTGAGTTCGTAAAACACCTGCGGCGCAGCGGTGCGGAGGCGAAGCAGCAGCGGTAGAGCTGAGAGGAGCCAGAGCAGAGCAGAGGGAAAGAGTGTTTTTGATTTACTCACGAGGTCTTCAGTACCAGAGAAGTACTTGGTCTGGTACTGGCTCACTCAGATTCAGAGGAGGAAGACACACAGGTGTCCAGTGAAGCAGACACGGACATTATTAGTGACGGGGAGACCACGCTCCATAGTCCACAATCAGCCTCTGTGCAGCGGCTGCTTGTCCTCCGTGTGGCCGCGGTAGAAGCATTCTGTGAACGCCAAGCAGGGGCCGTGGTCGAGGGGACAGGGGGATCATAACACCGGGCATGTGGAAGAAAGTAGCGGGGGAGCCGCGGGAAAAAAAACACATCGCACATCAGAAGTGTTGAAGAGCCTGTTGTTTCTTGTTGAGACGATCTGACATGTTCTGAGCCCATTCATTTCATCTCTCTGTTTCTAAACGATAAATCCTGGAGCCTCATTTCCACTGAGAAAAATAGTAAGCCCAAAAATATTGAAACCAATCTCCAGTTTTGAAATCTTTTCCATTTCCATTTTCCAAAAACCTTGATAAGGTCACAATATGCAAATTAGATGACGAATCAACTTCCATCCCAAAGTTTGGTTAAAACTGAAGATATTTCTAGTTTACAGTATGCCTTTATCTCAAACCATTTTAAAGTTATAGCCTTTTGAAAAAACTCTGGCGCCTAAAGGGTTAACACCGGCGATCCTGATTGGCTGATTATTTTTTGATCTCCTGAATGAGTTTGCATTGGCATAGATCCCAGACCCCTGTGTTCAACGAAGCGCCTCTGGTGGAGCACGGCGGAACTACAAGGGTCTGCAGAGAGTCAGGCTACAATACTCCTTCAGAGCCAAACACTCACGTCTCTTGCACCAGGCGATGTTGGCGCGTATGAACAGCGCCCCCCAGAGGCCGCCGAAGATCCCCAGCAGCACAAAGGGGGCCAGCTCCACCAGATGCCATGGAGCGTGGAACTCGACGTAGAACAGGACCAGGCGACTGTTTCCAAACGGGTTTATGGAGCGCAGCGTGAAGGCGGCCACCAGGGCGGCGAAGAAGGACCTCCAGAGGGTCTTCAACGGGAAGTAGTAGCTGACCTGAACAGACACATTTACTGTACATCAGAAACACTGCTGTAATTTACACATTAAAAATAATATTCATATCATTTAACATATAATATAACGTTCATGTGACATCGGCATGTTCCACAGAACCTTAAGTTTCACATTGAGTCAAAAGTCAGATTCTAGTCTTCGTTTAGAGCCAATTTATAGATTTTTAGATACAGGTCAACTCTTGGTCTCATGAACCTTCTACAGAATGGCTGAAGCTAAACACAGCTGCAGGTCTGTGGCTGATGGAACACCGTTGGGACACGGTGCAGAGAGAAAACTGCATTTTTACTGATTATATTTCAAGTCAGATTTAAATAATGACGACGTCAATGAGGCCAAAGAAATCAAACTGTGAATTTACAACTGGATCGTAAAACAACCAGACAGAAACATGAGACAGAGAGGACTGGTTCATCATACAGTCTGACAGCACTGACCCAAACCTGGACCTGAACCAGACCTAAACCTGGACCTGAACCCAGAGACCAGACCTGAACCCAGAGACCAGACCTGAACCCAGAGACCAGACCTGAACCCAGAGATCAGACCTGAACCCAGAGATCAGACCTGAACCCAGAGACCAGACCTGAACCCAGAGACCAGACCTGAACCCAGAGACCAGACCTGAACCCAGAGATCAGACCTGAACCCAGAGACCAGACCTGAACCCAGAGATCAGACCTGAACCCAGAGATCAGACCTGAACCCAGAGACCAGACCTGAACCCAGAGACCAGACCTGAACCCAGAGACCAGACCTGAACCCAGAGACCAGACCTGAACCCAGAGACCAGACCTGAACCCAGAGACAAGACCTGAACCCAGAGACCAGACCTGAAACCCAGAGACCAGATCTGAAACCCAGAGACCAGACCAGAACCCAGAGACCAGACCAGAACCCAGAGACCAGACCAGAACCCAGAGACCAGACCTGAACCCAGACCTAGACTAAACAGGTAGAAACATGAGACAGAAAGGACTGGTTCGTAATGCAGTCTGACAGCACTGACCCAAACCTGGACCTGGACCAGATCTGCACCTAGACAGGCCTGGCCCTTGACCAAGACCTGAACCTGGACTAGACCAGGACCCAGACCTCGGCAAGGACCTGGACCAGAACATGGGCTCGAACCTGGACCAGACTTGAAGACCAGAAGACTTAAAGACCATAGAGAGGGTGACCCTTTTCTACGGTTGTGCAGCCAGGTTTGGTGAAGGCAGGGGTCGTTATTTGCCGCTTGCGGCTATATTTCAGTAGCTCAGTTGGTAGAGCATTGGCCTTAAGGCCAGAAGGTCGTGGGTTCAGTTCCCACCTCTGCACCTTCTCCACCGACTCCCACTGATGACTGCTGTCGTTGTGTCCTTGGGCAAGACACTTAACCCCACTTTGCCCAAAGCCCCCACTGGAAGATCTCAGCTCCTGTGGACTCACCACCTGCAGAGGGTCAGTGAGGGGCTGGTGCTATGAGACTTGGGTGGCATCTCTGACTGCCACCCCCCTGACCCAGAAATGGATTAAAGGGCAGAAAATGGATGGATGGATGGATGGCTATATTTCTCAGTTGTAATCTGGTCTCTGGATTCACAGCAGTGATATACTGCAGTTTGAAGAATGTTTCTCACCTCCTCCAGACTGAAGAGCACTCCCCCGATGGGCGCTCCGAAGGCCACGGACACTCCCACTGCTGCAGCCGCCGACAACACCTGGAAACACATCGCTCAGCTTTAAACAGAAACACATCGCTCAGCTTTAAACAGAAACACATCGCTCAGCTTTAAACAGAAACACATCGCTCAGCTTTAAACAGAAACACATCGCTCAGCTTTAAGATAAGATACTTTATTGATCCCCCATAGAAAAAAAATCAGGAGTCCAGTAGCAGCAGAAACACTTCCAACCATACAAACAAACATTTATGAACATTGCATTTATTGCATTTGCTGTGTTTGATTTTCTGATCTGTGTTGGTGAATCGACAAAGTCCTCCGAGACAACACGGTTGTGATTTAGGGCAATAGAAAAAAAAGGATTGAATTGAAATAGATTTCTCCCTGGTCTGACCTCTCTGCGTTTGGCCTCGTTCTTCCGGTACTTGGTGAAGAGGTGGCACAGGATGTTGGCGCAGCAGCAGGCCACGTGCACCAGGGGGCCCTCTTTCCCCAGACTGAGGCCAGACGACACGGCCAGCACCAGAGTGATGGTCTTTGTGATCAGGGTCCACTTCCCAAGATAACCACGAATGATGAAGCCACTCAGGATCGTCTTAATCTGCAACAAAGTATCACAAACACTTTCTGAATAAGTCTTCTAAAAGTCATGAGGCAAGAGACCAGAGAGAGAGACCAGAGAGAGAGACCAGAGAGAGAGCCCAGAGAGAGAGCCCAGAGAGAGACCAGAAAGAGACCAGAGAGAGAGCCCAGAGAGAGAGAGAAGAGAGAGAGCCCAGAGAGAGAGCCCGGAGAGAGACCAGAGAGAGAGCCCGGAGAGAGACCAGAGAGAGGGACCAGAGAGAGAGCAGAGAGAGAGAGAGAGCAGAGAGAGAGCCCAGAGAGAGAGCCCAGAGAAAGCCCAGAGAGAGAGACCAGAGAGAGCCCAGAGAGAGACCAGTGAGAGCCCGGAGAGAGACCAGAGAGAGAGAGAGACCAGAGAGAGAGCCCAGAGAGAGACCAGAGAGAGACCAGAGAGGGACCAAAGAGAGACTAGAGAGAGCCCAGAGAGAGCTCAGAGAGAGCCCAGAGAGAGACCAGAGAGGGACCAAAGAGAGACTGGAGAGAGCCCAGAGAGAGAGAGAGAGAGAGAGAGAGCCCAGAGAGAGCCCAGAGAGAGAGAAGAGAGAGAGCCCAGAGAGAGACCAGTGAGAGAGCCCAGAGAAAGAGAGACCAGAGAGGGACCAAAGAGAGACTAGAGAGAGATCAGAGAGAGAGACCAGAGAGAGACCAGAGAGACCAGCGAGAGACCAGAGAGGGACCGAAGAGAGACTAGAGAGAGAGAGAGAGAGAGAGAGACACCAGAGAGGGACCAAAGAGAGAACAGAGAGAGAACAGAGAGAGACCAGAAAGAGACCAGAGAGAGACACAAAAGAGAGACTAGAGAGGGAGAGCCCAGAGAGAGAGAGCCCAGAGAGTGTGAAATCAGAGAGTGGGAAATCAGAGAGTGAGATCAGAGAGAGAGAGTTCTGCTTTAAGCTTCAGTGAATAGTATTCCTCACCTCTGGGATCCCGGAGCCGCAGGCGTAAGGAGCAAAGGCTCGGACCAACGTCACGGCCAAAAAGGCGAAGACCAGAGCCCAGAACAGGTACATGAGGTAGTTCAGGACGTAGGCCAGCGCCCCCTACAGGACACACAGCAGAGTGAAGCTTACACATAAACATGGAAAAGCAACACATGGTGTAACATCTGAAGGGTTCAGACAAACAGATGAAGAATCCCAGAATACATTTGTTTAAACTTTCCTTTGCTGATTTGATATGGATATGTTCTCTGTACGTTTTCTTAGTGCTATATTAATACATTTCCTTTAATTATTCAACTTATCTGTTTTCAGTTGACTTTTAACAGTATAAAGTCCCAAAGTTTCTTCTTGCTTCCGAACTCAGAGCGCAGGGTCCACCACTCAACAGCAGATGGAGCCGTTACACCAGTGTGAGCTTCAGCCTCAAACTGCACCAGTGTTTGACATTAGGGGCTGTGGATTTTTAAATATACATAAAATGTATCTGGGCTATTCCCAGCACTGCACATTTATAGCCGAGGAGTGCACAGATTACCACGGGCTCTTTGCTGACTGAACAATCAATCTATAATAAAGGAATGCTCCTGTAATCTTATTTATTTGAAAACAATTCTACACAATGAATTTATTTGGTGATAATCTGTGACATGATGGTGCCATATGAACCGGCTCTGAGGAGCACAGGGACTGGCCTCCTGCTGGGACTCTGAGGAGCACAGGGACTGGCCTCCTGCTGGGACTCTGAGGAGCACAGGGACTGGCCTCCTGCTGGGACTCTGAGGAGCACAGGGACTGGCCTCCTGCTGGGACTCTGAGGAGCACAGGGACTGGCCTCCTGCTGGGACTCTGAGGAGCACAGGGACTGGCCTCCTGCTGGGACTCTGAGGAGCACAGGGACTGGCCTCCTGCTGGGACTCTGAGGAGCACAGGGACTGGCCTCCTGCTGGGACTCTGAGGAGCACAGGGACTGGCCTCCTGCTGGGACTCTGAGGAGCACAGGGACTGGCCTCCTGCTGGGACTCTGAGGAGCACAGGGACTGGCCTCCTGCCGGGACTCTGAGGAGCACAGGGACTGGCCTCCTGCTGGGACTCTGAGGAGCACAGGGACTGGCCTCCTGCTGGGACTCTGAGGAGCACAGGGACTGGCCTCCTGCTGGTGCCCAAGTTTAGAACTATTTATGAGGAGGGTGCATTTCAGATTTATGCAGCTAAAATCTCGAATAATCTTCCTGAAAATGTGAGACAAGCTTCTACTCTGACAATGTTCAAAGCCAGGTTAAAGACTTTTATGTTTAGCTCTGAAATAAATAAATAAATTTTATCTTTACTCTTTCTACTGCACGGTTGATATTCATTATTTTAATCCCTGGTGTGATTTGGATGTTTAATGTTTATGTTTTTAATGCCTAGTGCGTGATTTTAATGTTTATGATTTATTATATATGGGTTGGGAAGCATTTTGTGTGAAGGAAAAGAGATTGATTGATTGCTACGTTTTTGCCACAGTGTGTGTACATCCTCCTGTGGACTCACAACCTGCAGAGGATCAGTGAGGGGCTGGTGCTAAGTGAATTGGGTGCAGCTCTGACTGCCACCCCCCCGACCCAGAAATGGATTAAGGGGAAGAAGATGGATGGATGGATGGTGTGTACATGTGTGTTAAGTACTACACAATGCTCTGTTCATGCTGCTTTTAACTTTGTATTTTAACTTTATATCAACTGCATTTTAACAGTTTTTAAATCTAATCGTATGTAAGGCGCCCATGAGTGTCTAGAAAGGCACCCAAGAAATAAAATGTATTATTATTATTATTAACTAAGTGTAAATATTTGATAGTGTGTGTGTCCCATTACCTCGGACTGTCCTGAGATGAGCTGTGCCCACGTCTGCCACTGGGGGCAGCGGTCTCTCTCCTGGAACGTGGTCTCGTTGGACGTCCAGCAGCAGTGCTCGTGATTGAACCAGAACCCGACCAGACACACGCCTTCTTTGAGGTCCGTGAGCCAATGAGCCGCAATGTCTATGCCCCCCGCCAAGGCCCCTGCAACATGGTACAGTTATGCCGCTTTTCCACAGTATCAGCACGGAACAGTACAGTACGCTTCAGCACGGTTATTTAGCGTTTCCACTAGTGGATGGAATGGGAGATTTGAGTACTTTTCCGTACTGCCTCAGCCGTGGTTCCATCCCCATAGTACCCGTGCCATGACGTCACACTGCCTTACACTGATTGGTCAACGAGTGTCGTCACTGGAAGAGACATCTGACCCTTTGGGAAAAACAACTCAACCGCCATCTTTAAAACAGGCTGCTCTGCTCGGCTCTGCTTCGGCTTCATTACGTCCTCCTCACTCCAGAGAAATGGAATTGCACAGAAAGCCCCAAAAGTCCTGGTCCTGGTCGGTGGAAGAGGTCCACACGTTCCTCTCTTCAGGACAAAGAAAGAATTCAAAGGCAGCTCGAGGCTCAACACAGTTTTCAGGAGATCACTCTGGATTTGTGACTAGTCTGTGGTAATCCTGAAATAACTGGCTAGCTACGAACCCCCTAAAGCTCTCACTGAAATGTATTTACTGTGTACATGCTCGATTGTCTGTTGTACACAGTGAGCTAGCTACATTTAGCTTCATTTAGCTATCGATAGCAGCTAAGCTAACGTCCTCCCTGTGCTACTGTGCTTTATCTCGTATCATCTGCAGTATCCACGTGTTGTCATTCTGTTTTGTGCTTGTATTTAAGTTGTTGTGTGTATATTTGTATGAGAATCCCTTTCCATAAGTGTGGAGATTACCAACGAGTAATGAGTGACCGGAGTATTCTCATCTGGACCTGGTCTGGACCTGGTCTGGACCTGGTCTCAGACATACGTACTTTTGACTTTGTAAACTGTTGGTTTTGCACTTTACTTTTGTTTTAAATAAATCTGTGATTGTATCAAGACTGTGTTTCATTCATTTATTATTATTGTAGCTGAGGTTTGGGTATCGATTGTTTGTCTGGTCTCGGAGTCTGCTGTAGTCCGGACCCGAGTCTGGACTAGCCTAGCTTAGCCTAGCCTAGCCTAGCCGCTAACTCGCTACCCCTATGGCTGCCGCTGTCTCTCCCTCGGTCCTTTACTGCTCGAGTTGCCATATGACGAGTTTAAACCCTGGATCCTCCTCTGATGGCAGTGATAGTTGTGTTAAGTGTAGTATTGTAGTAGCTTTGGAATCCAGGGTCAGTGAGTGAGCAGAGTCTCGAGCTAGCGCTAGCATTAGCTTTAGCAGTATCCTCGGACATGCAGCCCTCCTCCTCTGCTACACAGGCTGCTGTTGCTACAGGTCCATTCAGATTGTACAGAGCAGTCAGCACCATTGACTTCACAGTTTGAGTCATTATTTTAAGAAATAAGCATTTTCAAAAACTACTCGTGCTGTGCTGAATTTTCTATTAAACACTTGCTCTGATGTTATAATAAATCCATGCACCGCACCAGTACTAGTTACGCGTCACACGTAAATGACGTGGTCTGACAACGCTGAGGACATACTGGGGGTGCTATTTTTGATGGAAAAGCACGCGAACTGGGCCATGGCGCGCCGTGTAGAGTCAACACTTACCGTACTAGGACTGTGGAAAAACGGCATTAGAGACCATAAAACCAGGCTCTTACACATGGTAGAGAATGCAGAACCAGGCTCTTACACATGGTAAAGTAAGAGACCTCAGAACCAGACTCTTACACATGGTAAAGTTAGAGACCAGCTTTAAGAACAAGTTAAAGTTTCCACCAACCCTACTTGGTCCTACCGTACTCGGCTCTCTGAGTGCTAGTTCTAGGTACTTTTTAGTTCCTGTTTGGTCCTGGCTTTCTAGTAACAGGAAGTCACAAACTAGGAATTTGCCTTGGTATAAGTAATATTAAATAAAACAGTGAAAATTATCTATAAAAGGCAAGAATAAACCATATTAATAAAACTAAAAAAATACTAAAACAAAAAAATACACACAGTAGACATTCTGCAGATTATCCACAAGTGTAACGATTGTAAAAGACTGGGATCTAGTGATGAGTCAAGGGTTCATGGGTCACACCGCAGAGAGGACGACACTGTTCTGAACGCTAAACATGATCATTCTTCTGTCCACTTCTCAAACTGTGGTACAAGCAGATTTCTCCAGGCTTGGGGCGAGTTCCTGTACCTGACATGAGTCCCACCAGCAGCATGAGCAGCCACCCAGAGAACGCATCACTGATACTTCTGAGCAGAGCCACCGTGGACTGACGGCTCTTCTTCGTGATCTGGGAAAACATGGAACGAGTTCGGGTTTGTCCAATTTCATCGAATAAATAAATAAGTCATCCAGAACATTCACACTGCAATATCTTAAATCGGCTTCTTCCACATTAAGACTATGGTGCTATGGTGATGTCACACTTGGTCAGTCCACTTCTAGTATACGTCTATGGGAGTTCCGCAGGGTTCCATGTTAGGTCCAGTTCTTTTTAACCAGTACATCAGAGGTGCCCAACATATTTTACTCAATGAATACCTATAAATGTAGGTCCAGGTTCACTGTGTGACCTGGACAGATCTGTTGCTAAGGCGGTTGCTAGGACAAGCTGGAGTTTCCATGCAAATTAATCTGATTGGTCAACCTCTCGGCTTTGTTGGCGCCTTAGTGCTAGGATGGATACACAGTGGCTTGCAAATGTACAAATACAAATGGGCAAAACCTTCAGTCTCTAGATGTGCAAAGCATGTAGAGTCATACCCATACCAAGATCTACTTTTACAGCAACCATTGAGCCGTGATCCATGTTGGCAGGAAATAAATATTTAAAGCTGAGGCTCGTAACGTTTAAACCACAAATCTAGTTCCTGGCTCTAAAACCGTTTCTATCATAGTTTTGACTGAATCTCTGGGTCCCTAACGATACCATACAATACGTGATACAAACATGATACAATAATATCGTGATGAAGAATACTGTGATTAACGATACATTTCTCATACAACTGTCAAAGAAAGAACACGATCTGCCTCGACATCAGGTGTGTTCTAACTGTTTAGACTGTTTTTGGTCTGTTCTGAGTTTTAAAATAAGTTATGTCCACATTGATTACTTTAAGTCACTTGCACTCGGACTAAAAACCTGCACTGCTATTGCTACTGTTTCTTTAATTACCACTTTTTTATTGTACATAATATATCCTGAAGAGACTATATTTTTTGCTTATAGCATGTTTGTACACTTCTTTTGCACAATCTGAGTGATTCTATCTGTGCCAAATGTGACGTGTACATTTCTCCGGTGTGAGATCAATAAAGTCTTATCTTATGATCAATGTCGCTTTCTCATCAGCAACATTAGTAAGATGAATTTTGTGACACAATCAAAAACAAATAACAGTTTATACAAATAAAAGTCAACAGTTTGATCCCAGAGACGGAGCTTATTTATGATTAAAAAAAAACGACTTTCTGTTAGCAAGACCGAGGGCCCACGAACCACCACATGACGGCCGCATTTCTACATTATTGCAACATGCTGAACAAATTATCACTTTTAATGAACACGGGTTAGGATTTCATTTTGTATGTCCATGTATATAGTATTGTAAAAGTATTCGGGTGTGTTTTTCTGATCAAAAAGAGTTCAGTGGTGCTCTGATTGAAACAAACCAGAAGAGGAAATATTGCTGCTTCACTGTAGAGACTCACAGTAAAGACAACACGCTGGTCTGATGCTGGTCTGATGCTGGTCTGATGCTGGTCTGATGCTGGTCTGATGCTGGTCTGATGCTGGTCTGATGCTGGTCTGATGCTGGTCTGATGCTGGTCTGATGCTGGTCTGATGCTGGTCTGATGCTGGTCTGATGCTGGTCTGATGCTGGTCTGATGCTGGTCTGATGCTGGTCTGATGCTGGTCTGATGCTGGTCTGATGCTGGTCTGATGCTGGTCTGATGGTGGTCTGATGGTGGTCTGATGGTGGTCTGATGGTGGTCTGATGCTGGTCTGATGGTGGTCTGATGGTGGTCTGATGGTGGTCTGATGGTGGTCTGATGGTGGTCTGATGCTGGTCTGATGCTGGTCTGATGCTGGTCTGATGCTGGTCTGATGGTGGTCTGATGCATGGTGGTCTGATGCTGGTCTGATGCTGGTCTGATGCTGGTCTGATGCTGGTCTGATGCTGGTCTGATGCTGGTCTGATGCTGGTCTGATGCTGGTCTGATGCTGGTCTGATGCTGGTCTGATGCTGGTCTGATGCTGGTCTGATGTGTTCACAACATTTGACTCTCTCGGTCGGACAAACTACAGGTGTTGTTTATGAGACTAAAGTAATGTAGCCCAGCTTTAACTGTGTGCTGCAGTCGTTTCTCTCACCTCTCTGTGGCGGTCCCGGTCTCTGCTCTTCTCCCTCACCCAGTCGATGGTGTTGAAGTCCTCGTAGGTCCCCACACCGGGCAGAGGCTCCTGGGGGTCCATGGAGGGGCCCCTGGTCTGGCCTGATCCTCGAGGACTGGAGCTGAAGTGGTCCTCCAAGACTCCTGCAGAAAGAGAGAGAGAGAGAGACAGTGTGTGAGAGCGCGACACAGAGAGCAAAAACGCAAGCGAGAGTGACAGACAGAGAGACAGAGAGAGAGAGACAGAGAGAGAGAGAGAGAGAAAGACAGAGAGAGAGAGACAGAGAGAGAGACAGAGAGAGAGAGACAGAGAGAGAGAGACAGAGAGAGAGACAGAGAGAGACAGAGAGTGAGAGACAGAGACAGAGAGTGAGAGACAGAGAGTGAGAGACAGAGAGAGAGACAGAGAGAGAGAGACAGAGAGAGAGAGACAGAGAGTGAGAGACAGAGAGAGAGAGAGAGACAGAGAGAGACAGAGTGAGAGACAGAGAGACAGAGAGTGAGAGAGAGAGAGACAGAGAGAGAGAGACAGAGAGAGAGAGAGAGAGTGAGAGACAGAGAGAGAGAGACAGAGAGTGAGAGACAGAGAGAGAGACAGAGAGAGTGAGAGACAGAGAGACAGAGAGAGAGAGACAGAGAGTGAGAGACAGAGAGTGAGAGACAGAGAGTGAGAGACAGAGAGAGAGAGAGAGAGAGACAGAGAGAGAGAGACAGAGAGAGAGACAGAGACAGAGAGAGAGACAGAGAGTGAGGAGATGAGAGCAGCTTTGAGTGTGGACGAACGGGTCGCACTGGTTATGAAGGAATGAGGACCAGCCATACTGTGTTCAATGTTGAAAAGGAACGAATTTATTTATATTGCACAGTCATACTTGAACTGCAGCTAATTATGCTTCACAAAAAATACAATAAAATACGAGAAAAAAAGGATGTAGCACAAATGTACAAAAACACAATATCTATGTTTACAACGTTCAAGCAGATCATATAATCAGACAGCAGAATGGGCCTCTCATTTGGGTTGCCAGATTATTTGGTGAAATTTAAGTTCCTCTGCATTTGACCAATCCTGAATGCCACTGAGCCTCTGTCAGGAGCAGCGGCCATCATGGAACAACTCCTGGGGCCATTTTCAAATGTTGATGCTCTTCAGGACCAGAACTGGGGGTTTTACGTGTTGTACATGTTTTTTAGTGACAGGGGAAACTGCAGCACCCAGAGGAAACCTACACAGACACAGGGAGAACAAAAGCGAAAGTGCTAGCCATTTAGCCACTGTGCAATTTAGCTGTTTTTGGCTCTATATACACTAAAACATAAGTATCAAACATAACACACAGCTTCAATCTAAACCCCAGCAGGTGGTTTACATCAGTACTCAGGGCTGAGGAGCCACATGTGTCTCAGGAGGAAGACTCTGGCAACAACAGTGTGAATGTATTAACCACTAATAGTAAACATTACATACAGCCCCTATATACAAGTTAAATTCCTCATCGTAAATGGAATGTGTCATTGATTTTTTACAGTGTTTTGAGCCAGTTATGATCCAATCCCTTACAGTTTAAATGTCCGCAACAATAAAACTCAACAGTCACAAGTTTAGAGCTGTAAACAATGATTAATCTTTAGAAATGTGTTTACATCAGCACAAGAGGTCACTCGAGGAGGAACGCCTCAGGGAAGGGTTCAATGTTGGTTTAAAATGCAAAAAACACAATTTGTCAACAGAAAAAACAGTAGCAGTAGCAGCAGTAGTACTAGTAGGTCATATTAGTAGCAGTAGTAGTACTAGTAGTCGAGGTAGTAGTAGCAGTAGTAGTAGTAGTAGTACTAGTAGTAGTAGCAGCAGTAGCAGCAGTAGAAGCAGTAGTAGTAGTAGTAGCAGTAGCAGTAGTAGCAGTAGCAGTAGTAGTAGCAGTAGTAGCAGTAGTAGCAGTAGCAGTAGTAGCAGTAGTATCAGTAGCAGTAGCAGTAGTAGCAGTAGCAGTAGCAGTAGTAGTAGCAGTAGTATCAGTAGCCGTAGTGTAGTAGCAGCAGTAGCAGTAGCAGTAGTAGCAGCAGTAGCAGAAGTAGTAGTAGCAGTAGCAGTAGTAGCAGTAGCAGTAGTAGCAGCAGTAGCAGTAGTAGTAGCAGTAGCAGTAGTAGCAGTAGCAGTAGTAGTAGCAGTAGTAGCAGTAGTAGCAGTAGCAGTAGTAGCAGTAGTATCAGTAGCAGTAGTAGTAGCAGTAGTAGCAGTAGCAGTAGTAGCAGTAGCAGTAGTAGCAGTAGCAGTAGTAGCAGTAGCAGTAGTAGCAGCAGTAGCAGAAGTAGTAGTAGCAGTAGCAGTAGCAGTAGTAGCAGCAGTAGCAGAAGTAGTAGTAGCAGTAGTAGCAGCAGTAGCAGTAGTAGTAGCAGTAGTAGTAGTAGCAGTAGCAGTAGTAGCAGCAGTAGCAGCAGCAGCAGCAGTAGCAGTAGTAGTAGCAGCAGCAGTAGCAGTAGTAGTAGCAGCAGCAGTAGTAGTAGCAGTAGTAGCAACAGTAGCAGTAGTAGCAGCAGCAGTAGTAGTAGCAGTAGCAGTAGTAGCAGCAGTAGCAGCAGTAGTAGCAGTAGTAGTAGCAGCAGCAGTAGCAGTAGTAGTAGCAGTAGTAGTCATAGCAGTTCCAGTTCCCAACCTTGAGTCTAAAGCAAACATGGTGAAGAAATGCTGTGACCTACATTTCTCAGATAAGACTTTTAAGAAGCCGAGATAAAGACAAAGCTAGATTTCAATAGTTCTAAAGTCCTGAAACTCAGAAAAATGACCCAATTTTGACCATTATAAAGAACTTTAAACCAGCAGCTCTGAAAACAGTTTGTGGATGACGAGGAAGAACTAATATCCTGTAAACATTGACAGAATCCGAGGAAAGAACAATATTTTGAGGCCGTTTTTCTCGTCAAAAAACTTTAAAAAGCTAAGTTCCGTCCTCTCTGTGGTCCAGACTCACCGGGGTCCACCAGCTCCTCCTGGTCCGAGCCGCTGGTCCAGAACCTCCACAACTTCCAGCCCATGATCCCGGCTCTCAGTCTGACATGGTTTTGTGAATGAAGCAGACCTTTGCTCAGTGAGCCGTGTGGGAGGAGAGTTGCATTGTGGGAGGTGTAGTCTGGGCTCACGGCAGGTTCCTCGAGGTCAGGAAGGAAGTCCCAGTCGTTTCCAGAAAAGTGGCAGATCTCGTTTTTTATGATTCTTAGAACAATTACACATAGACTGTCACAAAGTTCCACATCTTCTTTATGAGCACATTTATTCTCTGATGTCTCTCTACTCTGTCTCTCTCCCTTCAGTCTCTCTCTCCCGTCTCTCTCTCTCTCTCTCCCCCGTCTCTCTCTCTTCCGTCTCTCTCTCTTCCGTCTCTCTCTCTTCCGTCTCTCTCTCTTCCGTCTCTCTCCCGTCTCTCTTCCGTCTCTCTCCCGTCTCTCTCTCCCTCCCGTCTCTCTCTCCCTGTCTCCCCTCTCTCTCTCTCCCGCCTCTCTCTCCCCCCCCGTCTCTCTCTCTCCCGTCTCTCTCTCTCCCGTCTCTCTCTCTCCCGTCTCTCTCTCTCCCGTCTCCCTCTCTCCCGTCTCTCTCTCCCTCCCGTCTCTCTCTCCCTCCCGTCTCTCTCGCCCTCCCGTCTCTCTCGCCCCTCTCCCCTTCTCTTCTGTCTAGTCTGGGCTCACGGCAGGTTCCTCGAGGTCAGGAAGGAAGTCCCAGTCGTTTCCAGAAAAGTGGCAGATCTCTTTCTCTTTGTGATAGTTTAAGCTTCATTGTTCCAAGAATCATAAAGTTCCATATCTTCTTTATAAGCACATATATTCTCTGATCTCTCTCTGCTCCATCTCTACTGTCTCTCTCCGTCTCTCTCTCCCGTCTCTCTCTCTTCCGTCTTTCTCCCCCGTCTGTCTCTCTCTCCCGTCTGTCTCTCTCTCCCGTCTGTCTCTCTCTACCGTCTGTCTCTCTCTACCGTCTGTCTCTCTCTCTCTCCCGTCTGTCTCTCTCTCTCTCCCGTCCGTCTCTCTCTCTCTCTCCCGTCTGTCTCCCTCTCTCTCTCCCGTCTGTCTCTCTCTCCCGTCTGTCTCTCTCTCCTGTCTGTCTCTCTCTCCTGTCTGTCTCTCTCTCCTGTCTGTCTCTCTCTCCTGTCTGTCTCTCTCTCCTGTCTGTCTCTCTCTCCTGTCTGTCTCTCTCTCCCGTCTGTCTCTCTCTCCCGTCTGTCTCTCTCTCCCGTCTGTCTCTCTCTCCCGTCTGTCTCTCTCTCCTGTCTGTCTCTCTCTCCCGTCTCTCTTTGGTCTCCAGTCTGTCTTTTACCAAGAAAACATCCAAATAAAACTTGTTTGGGGTCTTGTGACAAAAGGTGGAGGTTCACGGGTTATGAAAACTTCTGATGCCTCTGTAAATATTAAATTACATCATGTTTATGAGGCCTTTCACCCGCAGCTCTGAGCAAAGGTCAGACCAACATCAACATCACAGAGAGAGAGGGAGAGACCAGAGAGAGAGAGACCAGAGAGAGAGACCAGAGAGACAGGGAGAGAGAGAGATCTGAGCAAAGATCAGAATAACATCACAGAGACCAGAGAGAGAGAGAGATCAGAGAGAGAGAGACCAGAGAGAGAGACCAGAGAGAGAGACCAGAGAGAGAGCAGAGAGAGAGAGCGAGAGAGAGAGCAGAGAGAGAGAGAGAGAGCGAGAGACCAGAGAGACCAGAGAGAGAGAGGGAGACCAGAGAGAGATACCAGAGAGAGAGATACAGTGCCTTGCGAAAGTATTCGGCCCCCTTGAACCTTTCAACATTTCGCCACATTTCAGGCTTCAAACATAAAGATATACAATTTTAATTTTTTGTCATGAATCAACAACAAGTGGAACACAATCGTGAAGTGGAACGAAATTTATTGGATAATTTCAACTTTTTTAACAAATAAAAAACTGAAAAGTGGGGCGTGCAATATTATTCGGCCCCTTTACTTTCAGTGCAGCAAACTCACTCCAGAAGTTCAGTGAGGATCTTTGAATGATCCAATGTTGTCCTAAATGACTGATGATGATAAATAGAATGCACCTGTGTGTAATCAAGTCTCCGTATAAATGCACCTGCTCTTTGATAGTCTCAGGGTTCTGTTTAAAGCGCAGAGAGAACCATGAAGACAAAGGAACACACCAGGCAGATTCGAGATACTGTTGTGGAGAAGTTTAAAGCCGGATTTGGATACAAAAAGATTTCCCAAGCTTTAAACATCTCAAGGAGCACTGTGCAAGCTATTATGTTGAAATGGAAGGAGTATCAGACCACTGCAAATCTACCAAGACCCGGCCGTCCCTCCAAACTTTTATCTCAAACAAGGAGAAGACTGATCAGAGATGCAGCCAAGAGGCCCATGATCACTCTGGATGAACTGCAGATAACTACAGCTGAGGTGGGAGAGTCTGTCCATAGGACAACAATCAGTCGTGCACTGCACAAATCTGGCCTTTATGGAAGAGTGGCCATTTCTCAAAGATATCCATAAAAAGTCTTGTTTAAAGTTTGCCACAAGCCACCTGGGAGACACACCAAACATGTGGAAGAAGGTGCTCTGGTCAGATGAAACCAAAATCGAACTTTTTGGCCACAATGCAAAACAATATGTTTGCCGTAAAAGCAACACAGCTCATCACCCTGAACACACCATCCCCACCTCAGCTGTAGTTATCTGCAGTTCATCCAGAGTGATCATGGGCCTCTTGGCTGCATCTCTGATCAGTCTTCTCCTTGTTTGAGATGAAAGTTTGGAGGGACGGCCGGGTCTTGGTAGATTTGCAGTGGTCTGATACTCCTTCCATTTTTGAAGCCTGAAATGTGGCAAAATGTTGAAAGGTTCAAGGGGGCCCAATACTTTCGCAATGCACTGTACCAGAGAGAGACCAGAGAGAGACCAGAGAGAGAGAGAGAGACCAGAGAGAGACCAGAGAGAGAGACCAGAGAGATGGAGATCTGAGCAAAGGTCAGAATAACATTAATATCACAGAGAGAGGGAGAGACCGGAGAGCAAAAGAGAGCAGAGAGAGATCTGAGCAAAGGTCAGAACAACATCAACATCACAGGCAGAGAGAGAGTGACCAGAAAGAGAGAGAGAGAGACCAGAGAGACAGGGAGAGAGAGAGATCCGAGCAAAGATCAGAATAACATCACAGGAGACCAGAGAGAGAGCAGAGAGAGAGCGAGACCAGAGAGAGAGACCAGAGATAGAGATACCAGAGAGATACCAGAGAGAGACCAGAGAGAGAGACCAGAGAGAGAGACCAGAGAGAGAGACCAGAGAGATGGAGATCTGAGCAAAGGTCAGAACAACATTAATATCAGAGAGAGGGAGAGACCAGAGCGAGACCAGAGAGCAAAAGAGAGCAGAGAGAGATCTGAGCAAAGGTCAGAACAACATCAACGTCACAGACAGAGAGAGAGAGACCAGAAAGAGAGAGAGAGAGACCAGAGAGAGAGAGAGGCAGACCAGAGATAGACCAGAGAGACAGGGAGAGAGAGAGAGAGAGAGAGAGCAGAGAGAGAGAGTGAGAGAGTGGGAGAGCGAGAGAGCAAGAGACAAGAGAGAGAAACTAGAGAGAGAGCAGAGAGAGAGCGAGAGAGAAAGCAGAGAGAGCAGAGAGAGAGCGAGAGAGAGAGCAGAGAGAGCAGAGAGAGCAGAGAGAGCAGAGCGAGAGAGACGAGAGAGAGATAGGGAGACCAGAGAAAGATAGGGAGACCAGAGAGAGACCAGAGAGAGATGTGGGACAAGGACCAAAACACGACACTATTTTATTTATTTATTTAAAGGGACAATGCATATTAATGAACATGTAAATGTAAATATGCCAGAATTAGCCAATGGCTACTTTCCATCTGTAGTCCCTGGCAGATCAAGAAAAAACAAAGACTAATATACGACATTTAAAAGACAAAAGATCATCACACAAATCATCCACACAATTAAACTGGAGACATAAAACAAAGATACTGGTCAGTGGTTACATGTCTGATTCCCCTTCAGCCAACCTTTAAGTTTAGTTTTAAATACTATGAATGTAGTACAGTCTCGAATTTCTGCTGGGATGCTGTTCCATACCGTGGTCCCTTTCACTGACAGCACCTGTTGACTAAACGCTGTGCGTCTATAAGGAACCACACAGTCACTTCTGGTGGTGGCTCTGGTCACTCTACCACTTGTACTGGATATGAACTTAATGAATTCATTCAAGGATGGTGGAGAGAGTCCATGCAAAATCTTATAAACTGAACAAGCCATTTTAAATGTTCTAAAATTTTCAAAGTTTAGAATATTATATTTTTCAAGTATTAAGCAATGATGAAATGAATATGGTTTTTTATCAAATATTTTTAAAGCTTTTTTATATAGAGACTCAATTGGTTTTAAAGTAGTCAGACTCGTCAGTGACCAGTTAGTAATGCAATATTCAATATGTGAAAAGATCATACAATGAAGAAACATTTTAGCTGCATTTTCTGGCAGTAATGTTCGGATTTGTCTAAAATTACGAAGATTAAAATTTACAATTTTACAGATATGCTTAACATGATTTTTAGAAGATAACGTTGAGTCTAAGATAACACCAAGATATTTAAACTTGTCCACAATCTGTAGCTCCTCACCTTTTATAAATACATTTGAGCTTATTCTTGCTGTTGGGCGTTTGGAGAAAAACATACACACAGTTTTCTTTGAATTCAGTAAAAGACAAGACTTACTGAGCCACTCATCAATGCAACACATTGCTGAAGTCAATTTTTCGGAGACTTCGGCATTAGATTTTGCATTGGTAAAAATGACTGCATCATCTGCATAAAGCTGGGTATGGAAATGTGGACAAATATTTGGTAAGTCATTAATATATAATGAAAACAGTATGGGTCCAAGTATGGAACCCTGTGGAACTCCAACCTGACAGTTTAGAAACGTAGATTTGATACCACTGACTGTCACACAATGAGTTCGAGTTGACAGGTATGACTTCATCCAAGTTACGGCTTGTTCTGAGAAATTAAACTTTGTTAGTCTAGGTAATAAAATTTGGTGGTCAACTGTATCAAATGCTCGCTTTAAATCAAGAAAAACAGCTCCAACAACAGGACAATAATCTAAACCATGTTTCACTTTTTCTAAAAACAGATTTATCGCACTTTCTGTTGAGTATTTGGCACGAAAACCAAACTGCATGGGATGCAGAGGCGTATGACCCTTGTCTAAATGAGTTGTCAATTGTTTAGCAACCCATTTTTCAATAATTTTTGAAATAATGGGCAAAATGCTAATTGGCCGGTAATTATTTACATTATTCTTATTCCCTGACTTAAAGATTGGAGTAATTGTGGCAACTTTCCAAGCTGTTGGTACAATAGAATGTCTAATTGATATATTTATCATACGAGTGATTGGACACACTAAAATATCTTTATGAGCCTTTATAAAATTGGCATCTATCCCATAGACGTCCTTTGCTTTAGAGTTTTTCAAACCTTTTATAATTGATGCTACTTCAGTCTCATTAATTTCTGCTATTGTGAAAATAGGTAAGGACTCATTCACCGGATAGGTGACATTTTCATGTAATGTAAAAAGTTGCGAAATTTCAGAGACTGAGTCTTTAAAAAAGTTATTAAATTCCATTGCCACAGTGGCTGGATCTTTCACCAACTGGCTTTCAATTTGTAGTACTACTTCACTGTCTTTGTTGGCCCCTCTGCCAGTTATTTTATTTATGGTTTCCCAGACCTTTTTGCCATTACCATTGGCAGACTCAATAACTGACACATAGAAATTTGCTTTAGCTTTGCGCATTACTTGAATGACTTTGTTTCTAGCTGATGTGAATAGTTGCCTGTCTGAAATGAGTCCAGTTTTGAGAGATTTTTTAAGTAATATGTCCCTGGTCTTCATTAGTTTTCTGCATTTTTCACCAAGCCATGGTAGGCTTGATTTACTGGTTTGATTTTTCTTCAACCTTTTTGTGAAGGAAGCTATGACCTCACTGATTTTGGAGTGGAAAGTGATCATGCGGTGATTGAAACATCACCGCATGCAACAATTTCATTCCAATCCGTGTCCTTCATGGCTCTTTCTAGATTTTGTAATTGATTTTTTGGGATAACATTATAAAAAGAAGAGCCATGATCAGATGTACAGGATCTTTTAAAACGCATTTTAGTTAGTTTCCTTGTAAAAAATATTGCGTTATGGTCAGAAAGACCAGTTAAAAAATTATATGTTTTTATGATTCGTTCAGCTTTATTTGTAAATAGTAGATCTATTGTGGTTTTAGATTGATTGGTTACACGAGTTGGCATTTCAACTAATTGGACCAAATTAAAAAGGTCAGTTACCCGTTTTAAGTTTTTCCTCTCTTTCTTATTATCCCAGTTAATGTTAAAATCACCAATTAATATTATCTCTTTATTTGGACTGCAGGACTTCAGAAGCAGCTTCAACTGATCATAGAATTCTACATTAGTTGAGGGTTTTCGATAGATGCAAATAACCTGGAAACTCATTTCCTTAGAGAGTTCAATATTTACCCCAACGCACTCGAGTGCAATTTCCTCAGGCCATATAATCTGTGAACATTTAAGTCTATCTCTTACATAGATCATAACCCCCCCTCCTCTACCTTGATCCCTGTCCTTTCTAAATACATTGTATCCTGCCATAGTTATGGCTGCCTCAGGTGAAGAGGTTGTTAACCAGGTTTCTGTGAACCCAATAAATTTGATTGAATCAATAAATGTTCCATTTGTTCTCGTTTTGGTATTATGCTTCGAACATTCAAGTGTCCACCCAGTAGACCTCTGGGCTTAAAAATTGGGTCCCAAATAGTCCTTGATTGATTCAGTGTCTGAAAGAATTTTTGTGTACAATGTCTCTTCAAAATTGGATTTCGTTTTTTAGAGAGATTTCCATATTGCAAATTAGCAGTTACACACTCCATCCATCCATCCATCCATCCATTTTCTACCCTTTAATCCATTTCTGGGTCAGGGGGGTGGCAGTCAGAGATGCCACCCAAGTCTCATAGCACCAGCCCCTCACTGACCCTCTGCAGGTGGTGAGTCCACAGGAGGACGGCTGCTCTCTGAGTGTGAGCATGGCCTTGATCTTTCAGTGGGGGCTTTTGGGCAAAGTGGGGTTAAGTGTCTTGCCCAAGGACACAACGACAGCAGTCATCAGTGGGAGTCGGTGGAGAAGGTGCAGAGGTGGGAATTGAACCCACGACCTTCTGGGCTTACGGCCAATGCTCTACCAACTGAGCTACTGTCGCTACTGGCGCAGTTACACACTGCGAAGGCAATTTGGCCTGGCTACCTCTCATCTGGTCTTCTGTATTGCTGATTAAGGAATTAAAGTCTGTGATTAAATTTGTCTGACCTGATGAAGCCATCTCCTCCTTGGTGGTGGTTAATCTGGCAGGCGTTGAATGTACTCCAGATACAGGTGGAGGAGGCCCAGCCAGCAATGGAGGAGGCCCAGCTAGCAGTGGAGGAGGCTCAGGTACCAGTGGAGGAGGCCCACGAAGCAATAGAGGCCCAGGTAACAGAGGAAGAGACCCAGGTAACAGTAGAAGAGGCCCAGGTAGCAGTGGAGGCCCAGGTAGCAGTGGAGGAGGCCCAAGTAACAGTGGACGTCCAGGTAGCAGTGGAGGAAGCCCAGCTAGTAATGGTGGGCATTCCATAAGCTCTGGGTGCAGCACAGTGAGTATTGGGTGTAGTCCAAGTAGCAGCTGTAATCCCTTTGTTGGTGCAAGAAATCCAGTTTGCTGATAATATAGGGGAGTTAGCCGTGTCTGTATAGCATCCATGTGGTCCAATGAATGAGGGCCAGGATTTATCTCAACATCACCCGCCAGGAGCAATATCATCATGAGATGTACAATACCCAAAAAAGGTTTAGATGATAGTCCATTTTTACCTGGAGGTGGTCTTGCATGGCCATCATCCAGTACTTTTGTGAAGAGAAAGTGGTGAGTCATCTTGGCAGGGCAGAGAACCTGATTTTTGTCCATTCTTCGGGGACATGTTAAGCACACCAACAGGTATAGAGATACAAGAACAAGTAACAGATAGGAAAATGACATTTGCCATGGTCTTTCTATGCTTTTAAAAAGCTTTTGTGGAGCACACACAGGAGCTGCCAGACTGTGTGACTGAACCACGGCGGCCATCTTGTACACTGGCCTCAGACGCACCAGAAGTTCCACTGGAGTCTGATCATAAATAAAAAACAAAAGTAAATAAATGTCCCCCACAGAGAGAACTGAGTGTGAATATAATATAAAGTCCAGTGAACTTGTGACGGAGCGGGTCCGTCTGAAGTTACGAGCGCGGACTGAGTTTTAAAGTAAAGGCTGATTTTAGTGCCGCATGCCCCGCACGCACACCTACACCCACACACACACACACGCACACCTGCACGCACACACGCACACACACACTCACGCACCCTTTTTCCCTCCGTTCCATTCATGCGTAACATCCACACGCATCATCCATACTCTTGTCCCTCTCTTCCCTCAGTTACTAGTTCGCCCAGGGGTGCACACTTGTGCGGGCTAGAAATACATGTAAGCATACATCCATTCCCGTACTGGTCTGTCGCGCTCCTCTGCTTCTGTGCACGAGGATCAAGCCAGGACCATACTTCCTGGTGGGTTAAATGCGCCCTGGAGCGCGGGGAATTGTCCTCATGTGATGCGCATAATAAACATACATGTTTTGACTGTTTGATGAACTAATGTTCTATGATAAAGTATAATTGTCTGTGTTGGACCATTAGGGAAGGGGCCTATATAGTAGTGTTCTGTTTATAAGTCCTGTTTGTAATAATGTATCTTGCTCAATGGGAGAGGCAAAGGGGACTATAAAGGAGAGTGTCTGGCACCCGTCAGTCTGCCGCGGGTCACAGAGGACTCATTAAAGGTGACCTATGTGTCCGAGTGGACCTGTTGATTTTTTCTGCTAAAGTCACTGTACATATGCTCTGCCTGCACCAATTTTTATGCACTTTGGGGAAAATAAAAACACGAATAATCACGGCAATCCGAGCTCGCCTGTATTTTTTCTGAAGAAACCCACGACAGAACTTTACAGTCATAGACACTGTGGAGGTGCAACCACTGCTAAAGATGGACTTTATCAACATTTATGGTCACGGGTCGACTGCTCCTTCTGGACCAACGGCTCTACGCTGATCGTCATGTCTGATTCTCTGATCTGTGATGGAGAATCGACAGTTTAGTAAAGTCTTCAGAGATACATGAAACTGTCTGAATTGAATGCGCCTTGGCTCTCATGTCTCACCTTTTTCTGTAATCGTCTGCAAAGCTCTTAGTGTTTCCGACTTCACAAGCACTTTGTTCGGCCAAGTGCAATGTACTTCTTCACCACATCAGCACTTTAGTCCATGTATGTACTTTGTTGCATATTGTGTAAATACTGTTTGTAAATGTGGTCTTGTACTAGTATGTTGATTTGTATCCTCGCACTGATGGGACTGTGCAATATTACGGCACATTCTAATGTCAATCTCTTTTTTTTTTAACCTTTTGTTTATCACAGGTTAATCTTAGAACTCAGAAGTGCAGTTAGCGATTTTGTTAGCTTAGCCGTGGCACCAACTCTAAAACCACTTCTCCCTCCCCTCCCTCTCCACCAAACCAAACATCCAGCATTCTCTTTTCTTTGTCACAACAGGGAGAGTCCGATTGCCCCAGTCCGATTGAGTTTATAGTTTAGTTTAAGTAACTCAATCCCAGACCGACCTGCACCCAGTGGGGGGACGTCGTCTGCGGCCAGGTCCAGCTCAGCGGAGCTCAGGTCCACCAGCTCGTCATCATCGTCTTCATCATCAGAGGGATGAAGACGCTCCAGGTCTGAGGCTGCAGCCATGAGGACGACTGAGGAGAGAGGAGAGTATGAGAAAAACACACTACGTGCTGCGAGGACCCAAGACCAGAGAGAGACCAGAGAGATAGACCAGAGAGAGAGACCAGAAAGAGAGACCAGAGAGAGAGACCAGAGAGAGAGAGACCAGAGAGAGAGAGACCAGAGAGAGAGAGACCAGAGAGTGAGACCAGAGAGAGACCAGAGAGAGAGACCAGAGAGAGAGAGACCAGAGAGAGACCAGAGAGAGAGACCAGAGAGAGACCAGAGAGAGAGAGAACAGAGAGAGACCAGAGAGAGACCAGAGAGAGACCAGAGAGAGAGACCAGAGAGAGACCAGAGAGAGACCAGAGAGAGACCAGAGAGAGACCAGAGAGAGACCAGAGAGAGAGACCAGAGAGAGAGACCAGAGAGAGACCAGAGAGAGAGAGAACAGAGAGAGACCAGAGAGAGACCAGAGAGAGAGACCAGAGAGAGAGACCAGAGAGAGACCAGAGAGAGACCAGAGAGAGACCAGAGAGAGACCAGAGGGAGAGAGACCAGAGAGAGACCAGAGAGAGACCAGAGAGAGAGAGACCAGAGAGAGAGACCAGAGAGAGACCAGAGAGAGAGACCAGAGAGAGAGACCAGAGAGAGAACAGAGAGAGAGAGAGAGACCAGAGAGAGAGACCAGAGAGAGACCAGAGAGAGACCAGAGAGAGACCAGAGAGAGACCAGAGAGAGAGACCAGAGAGAGAGACCAGAGTGAGACCAGAGAGAGAGACCAGAGAGAGACCAGAGAGAGAGACCAGAGAGAGAGACCAGAGCGAGACCAGAGAGAGAGACCAGAGCGAGACCAGAGAGAGAGACCAGAGAGAGACCAGAGCGAGACCAGAGAGAGACCAGAGACCCGGGAGATTCAAGTGCGGAGAGAACAGCGTTGTTTTAGAACCTTCATCCCCTGACCCAGATGTAAGCAACAGCCTTAATTCCACATTCTTCTCTGCACCGTTACATTTACAGCCATTTTTCATACACCGCATTATAAAGGGTTAAACAATGAGGCAAGTTATCTGACAAAAACATTTAAAGCTCAGGTACGTAAGTTTAAAACCCCAACACAGGAACTTTACCATTAGTTATCACACACATAACCTTTTGCCTCTGTCACCTCTTTAGATCAGCCTTTTCAGACAGAAAAGCAAAACGAAAGTCCTCCCACCTTCACTCCTCAAATCTCCTCTCAGCCCAAACAGTCAAATAGTGACTCACAGGGCTCCTTCTTATACAACAGAAAAACATGTTTTATGATCAAATGAAGACTTCATATGGGTCTGACTGGTTGACAACTGTTGCACAAACTACATGTGTTATTTGTGAGACTTAAGTTTAACCTCAGCTTGAACTTTAACTAAAATCCAGCGCAAATGTTGAATAACTGCAGCTGTCAGGCCCATAGCTCGTTAGACACAAGAGCGGGTTTATCTACCGCCATTTCCGTGTATTTACTAACCAACTATTTACTATTTTAATCTAATTCCACACCCTGCAGGATCAACTTAGCCCGATCACGTAATTACCCTGTTTTAGCTTTGTTAGCCCACAGATACACCAACAACACACACTTTGTACAATGCATTTCAAAACAATAACAGGTTTAAAGTGTTTTTTTTTTTTACCAGCGCTAAAAGTGGAGACGGACCAGTGGCGTCTTGTGACTTGGATTATTGGATTTTCGTCAACACGGTCCACTGCAAAGCTGACGTCATGCTCCAAACAGCTCCGATCCAACTTCTAAAAACACTAAACAGGGATGAAAACACGAGAAAGCTCTAAACGGAGTCGAATTTAACCTCAAAAATTTGAAATTGTCCCAAATGTGTCGCGTTTTGAAGCAAGAAAAGTGTAAATATGGCAATAGCGGTAACACTGCCTTCTACTTCCGGTTAGGTCCGTGAAAATCAAGTATTCTAAATCTATACGCCATTTTAAGTTCATATATTGAAGTAAAACGTAAAAGAAAAGTTTTAGTAGTCATAATTAATAATATAATGTTTTCAAAAGTGTTAAAATACGTCCGTTTAAGCGTTAGGTTATATTTGGTTTTATTGTGGTGACAAGTGAAGGATCCGGTTTGCGCCGTTATGCCACAGATGACGTGACTTTCCCGGATGTGTTCAGGGATGCAGTCGATCGCCGAGTGTCTGCGGCGGATGTAGGTCAGTGGACCAGCTCGACTTCTCTGGGATCTACTACAGCAGAATATTTATGTTTTCGGTCAAGTCTATCAGCAGCGAAAGTAGGGTATATCTAAATGACGCAATGCACATCTAATTAGTTGCCTATTTGACTGTATGCAATTACTTTAATTAATTATATAATAGCACATGTATTTCGTTTTGGCACTCAGAGTCCTCCATACATAAAAGGTCACAACCATATATTTTGGGGACAGACGACACATAACTACTCTGTGTATTACTTTTTGTGATGCAACAGTGACATTTTCCCATTTCTGTGCCTATATAAATAAAGTTTACTTACTACTTTCAGTCTGAAAAATGTCTATTGCAGTATTAATGTCTTAAAGCTTTGTCCGTACTGAAGTAAGAGGATGATTTAAATACTAAAGACTCACTCACTGTTGCTTATTATTTCAAACTGAGCCATAAGACAAAATGTGTGTGTGTTATATATGAAAATTATGTCTGAATACATATAAGTATACCTATATATGTGCTTTCAGAGTGTGTATTTGAGGTGTGTGTGTGTGTGTGTCAGTTCTCTATACATACAGTATGTATTCGAGAGATGAATCTTATAAATTATGAAAATAAACTCTGAATTTTATTACTTTTCCCGACTGTGACTATATTCTCATATTTTGACTTTAAAGTGAAATTATTATGACTTGAATCTCATAGCGTCTGCAAAAATAAAAATACCCTCTGACGTAATCGACCTCCTTAAAAATAATAATATTCATATTTACAGTCTATGTAAACAACTCAACAAAACATGAACAGTTGTTGAGTCCAACAGCGCCTCCTGGTGGACAGGTATGAACTGCAGACGTATCAGGAATAAAAACACACTTTGAAGTCGTTGAAAATACTGTCATCATTTATGCCTTTTCTCTGTACAAAAGTTTAAAGTCAGAAAACGCACAAGAAAAACATTTGTACAAAAATATTCAGACAAAAAGAGCGTTTAGTGTTTTTTATCACGTGGCAAAAACAGAATAAAAGATTGGAATAAAGCCGTGTGCAGTTTAACATGGAGCTACATACAAACATGGGGGAGTGTAGGAAAATACAGCTAATTACATTTTTTGTAGTTTTATTTGTGATTTAAAGGTTAGAAAAAAAAAAAACTGGGCAGATTTGAGCTGCTTCACACAAACATTCATTTTGAGAAATCTATATTCTGTAATTTTAAAAATACTAAATAATGCATTCCAAATAAAAAAGATGATAATGTATTTTCAATTAGAACGATGACCATTTGAGTTTCGAGCCACATAACCTTCATAGTTATGATAGATGTATAATTAAAACCGCAAGCAGGGTTGGAGGCCCGTCGCACCCTGGGTCACTGCAACTGCTGTGGAAAGGCCAAGGGTCAAAATCTAGAAATTATTCTCAAATATACTTTTCCAATTTGAGCTGAGCGTCTAATACATTTCCACAGTGACTAAAAATGAATATTATTTTAAGAGTATAATAAATCCATTCACATCAAAACCGGTTCATAAATGGATTTTTGTGTATGGACAATAAGCAGCTCAAATTTCCCCAGTTTCTTATATTTATAATTATACTGCAAAATTATTCTCTAATTATCACAAATATTGTCATTTCAAAATAAGAAATTCAACCATTTTTGGAAGTATTTCTTGACATTTTACCACAAATGTTCAAATCAGTTCAAAATATACAACAGATGCACTTCATAGACCTCTCATATTTTTACATCCAAATGCAGTCGTTTCAAATATACACAAAGTGAAGCGTGTCGACCCGCAACAAGACATTTAACTGTTAACATTTATTAAAAAAGCAGCGACTTTAAAACAGAAAATAGTGTTTATTTTGTGGAAAAGTGCGAAACAAGTCACAAACGCACCGCGGAAATGTAGAAGTTTGAGACGGACTTGTAGGAAGAAGAATGGGCCAAAACATTATATTTATGGACATTGGTCTCTGCCCCTTATAGAGCATTGATTCTCTGATCTGTGTTTGCAAATCAGCAGCTAAAGCCCTCCCAGATAACTACTCTTGTCATTTAGGGCAGTACAAAAATAAATTGAATTGAAGAAACAGATTTGGACCGCAATTGAGCTGTAAAACAGCACATTTCAGTTTGGGCGAAATTTGGGAGAATGGAACCAAAAAACAGACCAAAGTTGGACCAAAATGAGATTCAAACTGGACCAAATATAAAACGCAAACACAGCAGGAATGTTGGTTGAATACTAAAGCGGCAACAGATGGAAAATGGACCAGGACTGGACCAAAAATTAAGTTTTGCCTGGGCCACAGATGGACCAAGATTTAAACCAAAATTGAACCAAAAACCAAAACGATTTGGGTCAAAACTGGCCTTAACCTGGGTCATCCAAGGACTATGGTTCGGACCAAACTTTGATCAAAAAAGTATCTAATTTGAATTCAAAACAGACCAAACTTGGACCAAAATATCAATGTAAGACTTTATTCTGATAGTGCTGTGGTTCACAAAACTGCGCACCTCCTTTAAACAGTCACTGGTGCTGAAGTTGTGGAAGATGTGGACCAAAAATGATCCTAAAAAGTATTTTCGGAGAATGTTCAGTGAGAATGTCATAGATCAAGAAGGCTAATAATTATCTTCAGAAGAATAATGCAGGAGGAGGAAACACACGTGAATTACAGTGGAACATATTGGGCCAAACTGGACCAAAACCAGCCACAACTGAACCATAAAACGTCTGGAACTGGACCAAATATTTGAGCAAAAATGGAGTCTGAACTGGACCACGGCTGAACAACATTTGGACCAAAACCTGTGAAATGTCTCTTTTGGACCTCAGTCTCCTGATCCGGGAAAAAGTGCTTCTGATGGACTTCTTTGTGATCTGGTCTCGGCCAATCAGAGCTCAGAACCTCCCTCCTCCTCACCAGGACCCATCAGCTGTTTGTGGTGTGAAGGCCACCAGGGGGAGCTCAAACTCTGTAGCCCATGGCCCAGGCCCAAGCTCCCGTAGTCCCTGGAGCTGATCCTCCTTCACCAGGGGAAGCTAAAACTGCCCATAGCCCATGGCCAGCCCAAGCCCGGTCCCCATTCCCAGCCCCAGACTCTCCCGTAGCCCCCGGAGCTGCTCCTCCCCCAGACGGATCTTGTCCTCCAGCTGCTTCTGTTCGACCAGTAGAGCGGCCTTCATCTTCACAAAGTGACTGCGGAAAAAATATATGATTTTTTTATTTGAACAGGATTAATTCTGAGCAGAAGCAAGAAGTTCCCTCCAGCCCCAAACTCAAGAACAATCAGGCTTCTCATATCAACAAAATAAAACAGAACAAGGACACAAAAGTAAACAAAACAAACATAGAGAGAGACCAGAGAGAGACCAGAGACTCACCTGTAGTCCCGGTGCTGCTCTGGGGTCAGGCTCCGGCCCAGGACTCTGCTGACCGCCTGCTCTCTGCGGTCCACGTGTTCTTTTAAGTCCTGAGCTTCAGAGAGCTGTCGCAGGAGCTGACGCTTTTTCTCCTGCAGAGGGAGCTATACACACTCACAAAGAGAGAGAGACACACACACACCCATACACAGAGAGACACACCCACACAGAAAGAGACACACGCACACACAGAGAGACACACACACAGACACAGAGAGAGAGAGAGACACACACACACACACACACACAGACACCAGAGAAAGTTAGGTTGTTTGTGTGTTTGTGTTACTAACATTTGTAAATACATTGTAAATATGTAGGAAAATAGAGGTGATTGTGTTTTGAAAGAAAGTGTAAAAAACTACAGGAAGTCGACTGGAATCGCACTTTAAATCCATGCTTAAGACGCACCTTTTCTCTTTGGCTTTTAATACCAGGAAGAAAGACACGCTTTCAGTTTTCATGTGTGTATATTTCTATATTTTTATGTCAATGTCAACCTTATTTGTATCGCACATTTACAACACCACCAGCTGCGCAAAGTGCTTCACAGCCATGAAACATAACAAAAAATGTGTTTGTGTTTTTATCGTGCTGTTTTGATTGTCTGTACAGCACTTTGGTAAGTCGGGGCTGTCTTAAATGTAGTCTACAAATAAAATGTGCTGAAAAGTGTTTAAAGTGATTGTCTGGAGCTGTCTGAAAAGAGAGAGGTACATGATTCGAAAAAAACGACCTAAGCTCCTCCCCCCTCCTTTCTGATTGGTCTCTACGCGTTTCCGTAACACAAAAAAAGCAATCGCGGCAAACCCAGAAGAAGCTATTATCATGAATTGCACATTATAGGACACATCTGCAGAGGATCTGATTATGGATATAGGTTCAGTATATAAATGATTATGGATATAGGTTCAGTATATAAATGATTATGGATATAGGTTTAGTATATAAATGATTATGGATATAGGTTCATACATAAATGATTATGGATATAGGTTCAGTATATAAATGATTATGGATATAGGTTCAGTATATAAATGATTATGGATATAGGTTCAGTATATAAATGATTATGTATATAGGTTCAGTATATAAATGATTATGGATATAGGTTCAGTATATAAATGATTATGTATATAGGTTCAGTATATAAATGAGGCTTGATTCGGAGGCTCAGTGAAAACAAACAACTGAGCATGAGCAGCTGCGAGCATCAGCGCCGATGATTGACAGCCCTTGGCACGACTCGATTGGTTAACCTCGACAGCACCGTGGATTCTGAGCTATAGCTAAGAGAAGGGAAGGCGGGACTTACCTGTAATATTAGAATTCATAAAATAACTTATTTTATATCAACATTTAAGGCCAGGAGGTCAGTAATTCATTTAGAGTTCCAGACTATCACTTTAAGCCGTGACATTTCTTTGTTTTACCGTCAGTGTTTTTACAACCCCTGTTTTGTGTTACGTAACGTACACTTTGTCATTGTGCGCTTGCTACAACATTCAGTCTAAACAGCTGGTCTACGGTTCCTTCTGTGGTGCGGGGTCGGTCCCTGGTCTGGTCCTGACCTTCTCCTCGTGGTCCGGGTCCAGAGTCTCCAGCGTGGTCTCGACCCTGAGCAGGCGCCCGGACAGCGACAGCAGCAAACTGACCACTTTGTCCAGGTCCCCGATCAACATGCGGAACTTTCCCACCTCGTTGGGCTTGCACACGCACAGCACCAGCGCCTCCACCTGGACACAAGCGGAACCAGCCGATGACCAAAGCAGACTCCATCAAAGAGACTCAACCAAAAGCTCTTTCCCTAAATCCTGCTGGGTCCAGGTTTATGTGAATTGAGCCCTAAACACAATAAGTATGAAATGAACTGGAGAGAGAGAGAGAGACTGGAAACTGGACCGCAGACTCTCCTCATCTTCCTCTCCTCACCTCCTCTTCTCTAATCTCGCTCATCCCCTCCTTTCCTCTACCCTCGTCTCCCCTCCTCTCCTCTTTCTTCTCTCATCTCGGCATCCTCTCTCCTCATCGTCTCCTCCCCTCCTCTCACCTGATCTCTCCTCTGCCCTTCTCTCCTTCTCTCATATCTCCTCTCCTCTCCGCTCAAATCTCGTCTTCTCTCCCCTCCTACTACCTGATCTCTCCTCTACGCTCTCCTCCACTCCTCCTACTCCTCTCACATCGTCTCCTCCCCTCCTCTCACCTGATCTCTCCCCTCCTCTCACATCTCCTCTCTCTCCTCCTCCTCCTCTCACCTCGTCTCCTAGCTGTGCGTTCGCTCGGATGTCGTCCTGAAGTCCTCTCTGAGCTTCTCTCAGAACACTCAGTTTCTTCCTCAGACTTTCCATCAGCTGCTTCTGAAATCACAGTGTTCAGATAAATGAATAGAGAAAGACGCACAACAGACTCGCAATATTATTGAATTGTGGCCCAAATATTGCAATACTATTGAACCGTCCCTCCTCTCCCCCCTCCATACCTTGTACATCAGCTCCTCGGTCTCCTCCCTCTCCCTCCTCTCCGTCACCTCCTTCATCTGTGTGAGGAGCAGAGCTTTGGCTGTGGAGGTGCTGTAGTAGGAGGAGCAGCTGGAACTGGCTCCGGAGCGTCTGCACAGACACACACACACACACACACACACACACCATGATCACAGTGTAAGGAGTTTGAAAGCAGTGCGTTCAGGCAGAAGGGGTGGCTCCTGACCTGTCCAGGCTGTCACTCTCGTAGGTCCCCCTCCACTCGCCCTCGCACCTCTGGGGGAACAGCTCCTCCAGACTGCCCCTGCTCTCTGGACGCTCCTCCCCCAGAGAGGAGCCCAGGGGTTCAGGAGCCAGGTCCAGAGAGGAGCCTAGAAGGTTGGGGGCCAAGTCCAGAGAGGAGCCTAGAAGGTTGGGGGCCAAGTCCAGAGAGGAGCCTAGAAGGTTGGGGGCCAGGTCCAGAGAGGAGCCCAGGTGGTCGGGTACCAGATCCAGGCCGGGTGCCAGGTCCAGGTCTGTCTCCAGCACAGTGACCGGCAGAGCGAGGCAGGCAAGCTCAGAGCTGATCAGAGCTGGAAGAACGGGAAAGAATTTAGGGATGTGTCTGTGTCTGTCCTATGAACAAACTGCCAAAAAGTGATTTTCTGCCAAAATAGTGGCCTAAAGACTCAAGTCGACTTAAGCCTGGTTCACACGAGACGATTTTAAAATTGTCGGCCGATTTTTCTCCGTGTTAGACCCCACACGGGGAGATTAAAAATCCTGCGTCTAACCACTTTGGTCGTGCAGTGTGTGGTGCGTAGCCACACGGCAAGATCACGCAAGCCACAAACATCACACACGAACCGACACCCCCCCCGAGCATTCCCAGGTCAGACGGAAATCTCACAAAATCTCTCGAGATCAAGCGTGACTTCAGAGTAAACAGTCATGGCGGACGAAGAGGATGCTGCAGTGGCGATAGTGTGCAGTTTGTTGTTAACAGAGAAGACACGTAATCCAAAGAAAAGGCAATGGTCAAAGCCATGCTGCTGTGTTTTGGTTTTTTTCCGGTGTTTCCTCACCGCCTTGTCACCTCGTCTTCTTATTGGCTACACGCCGTAGTCATGGCAACGCGCTCGCTTGTCCTCGGAGGACACCACACACAACAAGAAATCGGGCCAAAACAATCCAACATGTTGGATATCCCCGATTTGAGATCGGGAGCAGTCCCGATGTCCTTCCGAGCGACGAGTGCAGTCTTAACACACCACACACGGCAGGATAATCTGTAAGATTTTGTTACGGAAATCGGAGCGTTTCTTAAGATTGTCGTAAGGGGTAAATCGGGTCTAAATCGGCCTAAATATCCTGCCGTGTGAACCAGGCTTAATCGATGGACCAGGGGATGTTTAAGCAGCAACTTAATATAATACATCCATAAGAAAAGATCAGACTGCTGCCAATGCCATCCATTCTAATCTGTGGAACTATGCTAATATGAGGGTCTATGCTAATATGAGGGTCTATGCTAATATGAGGGTCTATGCTAATATGAGGGTCTAAGCTAAAATGTGATTATATGCTAATAAAAGGGTCTATGCTAATATGTGATTATATGCTAATATAAGGGTCTATGCTAATATGTGATTATATGCTAATATAAGGGTCTATGCTAATATGTGGGTATATGCACAGACTTACAGTTTATTGGCTCATTGGCCGCGATTAGGTCCTCCTCCTCCGGGAAGTCGTCAATGTCGGTCTCCAAAGGCATGTCCATGCTAAGGGTGGGGCTCGCTCTGGTCTCTGCTCTGGTCTCTGCTCTGGTCTCTGCTCTGGTCTCTGCTCTGGTCTCTGCTCTGGTCTCTGCTCTGGTCTCTGCTCTGGTCTCTGCTCTGGTCTCTGCTCTGGTCTCTGCTCTGGTCTCTGCTCTGGTCTCTGCTCTGGTCTCTGCTCTGGTCTCTGCTCTGGTCTCTCGCTCAGGAAAGACCAGACCTGCATTTGTTTGATTTAAGAAGTGGATCATCTCCGAAAAACTGAAGAGAAATAAGACAAAAGTAGGTGAGAGATTTTTCTTTTCTCATATTATTTAGACAGAAGGGGTAAAGTGTGCTGAACACATCTCACCTTTCGTCCAGATCGTCTGCTACCGAAGGCGGAGGCGGTGGAAACTCTTCTTCCTCGTCTTCTTCTTCTGAACTTCCTGCGGTCTTCCACTGGGGCGGCTCCACTGGGCTGAAGGCACTGAACGAGACGCCAACAAGCTCCGGTTTCTGATTGGACGAATCCGACCGATCTCTAATATGATCAGCTCTTTGGACTTCGGGATTTCTCTCTGGATTGTTTGATGGGTACAAAGGATCGGTTTGGACGCAGAAATAAGTCCGGCTCCGATTGGCCAGTTGATCAGAAGGTTGAAAATGATCTCCGACTAGAGATGGGAAAGACGGTTGGGTTGTTGGGTCCTTGTGTTGTTTTTGACTGATCTGTAAATGTTTGGTCTGTGCTTGAGACGCAATCTGGGAGCCACATGGTGACATCTGAGGTAGATTTTGATGGTTATATTCATCATCTTGGAGAATTCTTCCTTGATCATATTCAGAGATTTTGCATTGACGCTGATCCGAGGGGACATCTTGTGCGTCAAATGGCGTTCTCTGGAAGGAGTTTTGGTCGTAGCAATGCAGAGTTTTGGCATTTCGATTTTCATGTTGCAGCTGATTTGAAGGGACGTTTTGGGTTTCAAATGGAACATTCCGGAGCTGTTTCTCGTGTTCAAAGTTTACAAGTTGGTGGTTTGTCTGATCTTGGTTGACTTCATGATGTGAGTCTTTGGTTTTTGGTTCATCAAGGAGAACAGTCGGATCTTCAAACGCCAAAATTGGTTGACCGTAGTGGGAATTTAGGTGGTCGTACGGAAGATTTTTGACATTCCGATGGTCATGCTGAGAGGTTTTCAAATGTGGCTGTTCTTGAAAGCCTTCTTGATGATCTTGGAGTAGTATTTGCCGATTATTCTGAACGCTTTGGCCCGCTCTGTTGACATTTTCGCGGTCAACATATCTTTGATGAAGCTTTTGATGGTTGGACTGCGACCATTCAAAGCTTTCTTGATTTTGGGTGGAATACTGCTGGACATACTGATTGTTTTGAACATTCAGCCCGTCTTTGATGACCATTTCTTCATCGTTTTGCGAGTTTCTGAACGTTGGCTGATCATAATGGAGACTTTGAACTTCGTTATAAAAATTCTGGGAAAGACTTTGCTGCTTAAACTGTAAATTCGCTAAGTTTTCTTTGTCTTTTGATATATTTCGTTCGTTAAGTTGTGCTTTTACAGATTTCCTTTCACTTTGGTCAACAATTCGCTGGCCGTACTGTGAATACTGGGATTTTGACTGATCTTGTGACACACATTGGGCATCGTAGAGTGATTTCTCAGCCAGACTTTGATGCTGTTGATGCAAACTCCCAAAGTTTTCTTGCTCTTGTTCTTGCTCTTGATGGTTGCGTTTGGAGTTTTGAGACTGTAGCAGATCTCCGAGGACTTTTCCGTAGCCGTATTGTGAATTCGGAAGTAGATTTTGATCGTTACGTAGAACCTTTTGAAGTATTGGTTGATCGAAGGGCATATTTCCATGTTCCTGTTGCCAGTTGTCGACCTTTGGCTGATCGTGCTGTGTGACCTGGGACAACCTTTCGAGATTGCTTTCAACAATTTGTTGGTGTCTTTGATTTTGGGAAACATTCTGTGATTGTGTCTGGTCTTGAAGTTCATTTAAAGCGTCATATGGTGAATTCATGGGAAGATTTTGCCGTTTGGACTGAACATTTTGGCGATTTGGTTGTTCTGACGCAACATTGGGATACTTGTAGAGTGAGTTTTTGGCTTGGTGGTTGTATTCTGACTTCTGAGGCCGGTTTGCAAGGCTGTACTGCACATTTCGGACGTCTGCTTGATCTTTGGGTTGGTTTCTCTGGTCGTGTTGCGAGTTGTCGGACTGAGGCGGATCTTGGGGCACGCTGCAGTGGTTATGTTGTGCATTCGGGGGCAGAGTTTGGTGACAGGGGCAGTTGGAATACTTGTTTTCGTGGCTGACGTCTTGTCTCTGAGGTGGGAGGCTGTAGGAGCGCTGTCTGGACGGTTCAAATGCAGTCTGGCTGCTTGAGACCCCTGAGAAAACAATGTAAAGATGTGAGATGATTAAAATAAGGTATACAACTATCAAACTAATTATTTTCCATATTATTTAGTGAAGTTAGCGTTAGTCTTTTTTTTGTTGCTGTATTTCAGTTGCGGTTTTAATGACCAGTTTTAGCACTGGTAGTTTTTAAAGTGAGTAAAGGTAAAACAAACATTATAAATTACTTTATTTTAATGAATCTAGTGACAAACTTCTTAGAACTCCATTGGTTTGATTGGGAGCAGTGTGGTCTGAAAGTTACGAACACCGGCTTTAAGGTAATGTATGTAGTTCCATTTACCGGAGAGGCTTTGATCAGCGGAGCAGCTGTGATGCGAGGACCTCCGCTGGTGGAACTGATCCCACTTTGGCGGCGGAGGTCTGGGAGGAGGCTTCTTCCGTCTCTCTGTGGTTTCTGTGAATGTGCTGTCGTGTTCTCGGACTCCGCTCAGGGTCTGGGTCCAGGGCCGGGTCCCAAAGCTGAGGTCCGACTCAGACATGGCCCTGGAGCGCAGAGGGGCAAAGACGGGAGCAGCGGGGCCGGACTCGTGTCTCCTGTGTGAGAAGTCTCTGCAGAAGATTTAGATTCAGATTCAGAAAACGTTATTGTTCCCAAAGGGCAAAGTAAAAGATCAAACAGATGTGAGCTCAGTGTGAGGGAGAAGTCTTCACCTCGTTCGTCAACTGGTTCCCAGGCTTAAAACGTCCTAATCTATGGAATCTCTTTACAAATATGTGCTTATAAAATTCAGGACAAGAAGCTTTGCCGATATGATTACTGCCCGCCTGTGTGTGTGTGTGTGTATGTGTGTGTGCGTATGTGTGTGCTAGGGTGGATTATTTCTGTAAAAGAAAAGTGCTCACTAACACACATTTAGACAGATTTCTTAACAATAATTGAGAGAAATGAGAAAACTTAGTTCAGTTCTGTAAGCTAGGCCCATCCCGTTCAGAACAGAACATCTTTGTCATAAAACGTTTGGTCGAAACCACTCACATACTTTCCACAGACATTTCTCCTGATGTGGAAGTGGTCAATCAGCTGTAAATACTTCCGGACCACATTCCTCTGTCACTGATCCGATTCTGAGGCTAAACACGGATCACTTTAGTAAAACGCTTTTGGATTATTACTGTTTGAAGCAGACGATGGAATACTGGGCTCAATTATGAACGGAACAAACTTGTGGTGTTTCCCACTCAGGACTGAGCTGTGGCTAAAGGACAGAAAAGAGAAAGGTTCTATAGTTGTAATGGGAGGAAATGTTTTGAAATTTCAAAACGGATTTCATAAAAGCAAGAAATCCACTGAGTACATGTTTCTCCCATTTATGGCTCAGACCTCTGTAATTACACTTATTTCAAATTTTCCTATAACTTGAGATACATTTTGCTCTGGGTTAGTCCAACTTCAGTCCATTTTCAGACAACTGTGCTGTTTATTCTGTTCTTTTTACATATATTGGTTCATATTAAATTTGTTTTAACATTTAGTCACATTTTTGGTTGTTAATTTGACCCGTTATAGTCACAACATGTCTGCTGAGGACAAAATGGCGGTCACAAAGAAGCAGGAAGTGGCTCACCTCTCCGTCAGGCTGAACTTCCTGCCGAGTTTGGAGGTTTCCTGTGTCCGGGCGGAAAACTTCTGCAAAACACATCATCAAAGTGTTAAAAGCACAAACGTGTGGACAAAGTGTTACCATGGAAACGGCCGCAAAACTCCACCAGAAATATACAGATACTTTACAAGATCACAGACCTGCAGCTGTGTTTATCTCTATCCATACCAGGACCGTCTGGAACAAGGCTGTGCATACAGTTATCTAATTTAAAGTGAAAAAAAAAACACCCCTGGCTAGAGTGCATTCTATAGAGATGGACTGATGTATTGGGCCAATGTTTCTCAAAGTTTTTGAATAGGTTTTGAATCTGCATTTGACTTACAGTAACAAAGAAGGAGAAGAATGTGGATGAATGAATTATAGTCTATTATCATAAGTCAGACTATAAGAAAATGAGCAAATAAGACACATACGTAGATCCCTGCGTCCTGTGAGGGCTCATTCTAAATAAAACTCCTGCAGCCTTCACCCGACAGACTGGCTTCGAGACCATGGGAGATGTTTTCTTAATCCAAAATTATTTAAAATATCAGGGAGATCTTTGGCACTGAGCTGATTTCCTGAAACATGCAAACGAGTCATAGATACTAAACCAAAACAGATTAAGAAGCTAAGATTGTGTCGGATTCTGATAAAAACACGATATTGAGCCAAGAAAAACTGAGACGGCGTCTTTAAATATATTTATGTAACAGATCTGCAGAAAACGTAGAGAAAATCCAGACGAAACACGACCACGACAGAGGTCAAACGTGTGGGAGTGAGTGAGTGTGGGAAGCAGAGAGACTGGAGGCCTTTCTGCTGACAACTCACGAGGCTACAGACCATTGTCCTGATCATTCTACCGACCACTCTACAGACAACTAAGACTAAGATTAACACTATTTAATAGATTTTAAAATGGGGTACTTTTAATTATGCTGCAAATAAGAAAAGAAAAGGTTCCAGTATTGACCCCTGAGGCACCCCAAAGTAAAAGCCAAATATGCTTTATAAGTAGTTTATTTCAAAAGTTGCCAGTACAACTCTATGGGAAAGTTGCATTCAAATAAAATTGACACATGTTTAAATGTTCCCCAGATCATGAATTGATAGTGATTAGATTCACAAAGCCGCCAAATAATTCTTATGTCACAATGTCTGCAGATGTGTTTGAGTATTGTTACCACTTCGAGACACCTTTATGAGAAAGTAAACTTCTGACACATACGATAGTTACCAGGAAACAAGTTTTAGCTGCCCGCCAACACAATGTGAAAGAAACTCTCGTCCTTGTGACTAATTATTAGTTAACAGAAAAGTATAAAATGGTCTCACCTCTTTAGGAGAGAGTTCATGCTGGTGCGATGAACCCTTCACTGGATAAAACGCAGACTGGGAAACGTTGCTGTTGAAACCATCCCTGCTGTAGTTTGGTCGAATTTCTCGTTGACTGGATGTGAAATACTCCTCTTGACTTTCTCTGTCTATCACTTCTGACCCTCTTCTGTCCATTTCTCGAATATCCATTTCGCAATCTTTTCCCCATTGGTGGATCCGCTCACTGTTCAGTTCTCTTGAAGCAAGTTTTTCCATTTCGCGCTGTCGCAAACTTTCCTTTGCATTCACCGATTGTCTTCTGGCCTCCAACAATCCGTCTTGTCTGTAACCTCCTTGATATGAATACCTTCTTTGAGATTGATAAGACCCGAAAGGCACTTTCGAACTACATGGCTTCGATTTCAGGTGATCTACCGGTTTTGTAACCCCCGTTTTACTCGTCTCCTCGAAGAACTTCATCCGATCCGCAAAGGGCAAAAGATCGGACTCTTCCATCCTCGAGCAGGACAGCGATCGCGGGTACGTTGAGGTTGACGTAAATGCGCAAACTCCGTGTCGGGAAGCCGCCGCACTTTCTTTTTGTCGTGGTTTTGGTTCATTTTCAAGCTGCAGTTTGTGTTCTGGAGTCCAACGCCATCTTCTTGCTTTACCAGCTGGAGCTGGTTCTTCAATCACTCGTATTCCAAAACTTGCAATATTTGGATCGACCTTTTGGAGCGACTTTGAGTGAGAAAAATCCCTATTCAAATCCTTGGAGCTTTCCATTGCTGTCCTATGATCTTCCATAGCAGTAGCTGTTGCCGGACACGCAACTTGAGACTTAATTTCCGGAAATTCCAAATCTCCCTCTTCATGAAAATCAGGGCCTTCCTCGTGCACAATCTCCCCACTACAAAGCAACCCGCCAGGGCCATGACTGCTCTGAAGCTGGGCCTTCTTTCTCTGGATCTCGTTCCGCAGATTAGTGGCAAAACGCTCGTTCCGTCTGCGGTTCTTCCTCAGATTTCTATTTGTTTTCTTCAAGGTAGCGCTCTGGTCTTCCGTCATTTTCTTTTCCACCAAGGCGTCAACGCTTTGGGCTGAGCTAAGCGGCTCAAAATTGCTCCCGTTAACTTGCTTCAAATTATTCTTACATACAGACAATGCGAGCGTATCTTCAGGTACGCTTACAGACCTTCCCCACTGGACTTGTTTCTCACAATTTACTGTCAAAACATTTCTAAATTCTTCCATTTCTGGCCCATCTTCTAAAAACACAGAGCCAGGAGTTGAACAACGGCTTCCGCTCCATACACTGGACGAAGTTTGCAGGTTAAGCAAAGCATCTTGGTCTTTTTCTAGTTGGGACCAGCTACTCGACGGTAAATCGGTAGCCTTTGGTTGGTTGAAAGCCTCCGTTGGCGCATTATCAAACTGTAATAATTGCATTTGCGTCGCTAGCAGCTTCTCTGGGGCGCTGTGTCTGTGCAAAACATTTGTAGAATTCCTACTTCGAGGCCTATAAAGGGATGAAGTTAAGGCTGATTTGCTTTGAGCGTAGTAAGACCCTACGCCATTGTGTTCGTCTTTCTCCACCACATGGAAGCTATTTTGAACAATTGCGCCATCTTCATAGCAGCGTTGCGCTGTGTTGAATTCGATTGGTGCAGAAGAGCAGCGATTGTTGGTCACTTTGGGCCTGCTTTTTGTTGCTCTGAAACTGTCCTTTCTTGTCGGAGGCTGCGGCGGGTTCATTTTCAAGTCACCGTTTTGTAGAAAATCGCAAACTTTCCGCTCATCCTCGTAACAGCACGACGACGGACGCTCTTTGATTTCCACCGGTTTCTGTCTCTGTCTCGTCAACGATCTGGACTTCATGGCGGCAACTTGTCCTTGATCCAAACCGTGGCCGACATCGCCGATATTCCGAAGCAGGTTTTCCATGGATTCGCGCGAGGTCACCGTTGCGTAGTCCGAAGTGTTGGAGCTGGCGGAGAAGGAGCTGTAGGCCGAGTCACGCTTGTTGTTGAAGAGGGCGGGGTCCACGGGCGAGTCGTACGATCGGATTGTGGGAGTGGGCGTGTCCAGGCTTTCCATGGAGCCCAGGGAACTGCTGCGGTCGGTGGAGGAGAAAGGGCGAGACAGCGGCCCCCACTGGAGAGCCAAGTCACTGCAAAGAGAGAAAACATTTATTTGACGTAACTAAAAATGCATATTTCAACTAAAAAAAACAATGAGAAATAAAAGAGCAAACAGGAAGGGGATATGACAAGGAGGAAAAATTAATTCTTTTAGAATAACTTAAAATATAAAACACAATTATATGATCAAAAATACATAAAATTGAAATAATTCTTCTATTTTCTTTCCTTTAGTATGATGTGTCTAGTTAAAACAGCTCTTCTATCTCAATTAGTTAGAATATATTTTTGTATATTCCAAAATCACAACAGCCTTCGTCTCGAAGGACCAACAACAGATCCGAGAATCGAACAGTACGAACACAGGAAATGCAATAATAACAAACACATAGAAGCCATTGGTCGTCTATGAATGAAATAAAAGTCTGAATCTGCTTTCACTCAGTCGTGTCAAGTTAAAACAGCGCTTCTTGCCATCACTTTTTAGCTTTTTTCCCACCAAATCTTTCTTTTAAGTCAAAATGTCAAACTTTAATGTCAAAACCACTTATAACTTTATAACTGCCTCATGTGGACAAAGAACACCACTGTTTATACTTTTAATGAGCTCAGAACAGCGACGTTATAACAAAAACACTATTCGCCAAACCGCATTCACTTGTAATTTGCAAATTTATTTCACGTCGTGGGGAAAACACCTGGTCGTATTTACTCAAAGGGAAACCACAAATGGAAATGGACGCTCGGAAAACAATAGTCTCTCTGCAGCTCGGTCCACAGCGAGGCTTTGTGATTTCATAAGCAGCAGGTTTGCAGACAGTCGTAATATTTCCTGAAGATTTTCATACTTCGTACACGGAGGAAAGGCTCAGAGGGACTCGCACTGATCCCACTGAGGCTCCTCTGTCCTGCGTCTGTTTGTCTTTTACAGACAAAACAACAAATGCAGAATATATGTGGTTTTTATATATTCCCCGTCAACCCAGGACAATACAATTAATAATAATGCATCCGTTTTATACAGCGCTTCTTTGGCCACTCAAAGACGCTTCACATGTCATTATTCTTTCACTCCATACACATTAGGGGTGGGCGATATGACCAAAAATTCATATTGCGGTATAATTTGGGACACAGACGGTATATATTGCGGTATAATTTGGTGTGTGAATTTCATTATAGGTCTAACAGGTTCTTGAATGAAATAGTCAAGATTGTTACTTATTTAAATGTATTGTGCAAAACTGCAATTATACAGAACATTATAAAACTTTGATTTCCAAGCAGTATTGCTGGGTTGGTTGCAACCACATGACCAAAAGGGGGCGGGGCAACCACGTGCAACCCAGCAATTTGATGACATAATGACTTATCTCAATATGTCGGTATAACAAAAATCTCTACCGTTAAACAAATTTCTATCGCATACCGCTTATACCGTTTATAACACCCAGCCCTAATACACAGCAGTAATAAGTTGCCAAACCTGCCCTGGGGCAAACTGTCAGACGCGAGGCCACCAGTCTGTGCCATCAGCCACTCCCACACCACCAACTATTCACACACACACCAGACTCATTCTAATGTGGGTGAAGTGTCTTGCCTAAGGACACAACCACAGTTTGACACTTTACAGCCGCAGCCGCCTCATTGTTGACCAGGGGTGTGATAAAAAAAAAATATTGTAAATAATTTCAAATATACACTGTGTAAGATTGTGAAAAAAACGACTGAAAATGAGCTTTAAACAGTTTGCTACAAAAACTTGAAAACCTGTTTTTATTAAGTTCAAACTACACCTATATTTGGTCTCAGTCGCAAGGCGGGTTGGAGGCCCAGTCACAGCAGGCTCTGTTGTTCTGTGGGAATTAAGCTTTAGATCGTGATTGGAGTTTATTATTACATCTCTGTAGAAAGTGAAATAATAGACACAGCGATATTAGAACAAACAGTAAGAAAAGCAAACACTTCCCCGACACACACACTTCTAATGTAGCCGTCGAACTGAACCGTGGAACTAAACCTCAGAACTCACATCAGCAGTTTCATGTCTCCGTCTGGATCTGATTTACTGCAACTTTTTTTCATGAGCAACTTTTAATAAAAATAGATTTGTGTATTTTGCAAACGCCACTCTTCAAAAGGAAAGAGGGAAGTTCCAGAGACTCAGAAGTGACCCGTCTCTGCGTCAGCCTGAGTCAGCCGCAAGGAGGATTTAAAGACGGGAAAAATGTGTTTGAAACTGACTGGACACAGAACTTGGAAGTCTGTGAGCGACTGTGGGCTGCGTCTGGGATGAGATTAAATCAATGAAAAAGTCAATTGTTTTCGAGTGGAGAGTTTCACGTGGGACGAAGATTGTGAACAAAAGGGGTTTCAACTCATTACGGCTGAACTCCCAGAGCCATCATTCTGACTGCTCCCGTCCAAATTAAGTTCTGAAAAGTGAGGCCATCAGTTTTATTCAAATTTACCTTCACTCACTTTTAATGATTGCTAAAACTGATGAATACAACTTGAAATACAGAAAAAAAACAGTTGTTGAAAGGCTAAGGCTAACGGGTAGCATGTTAACAGTATGTTGCTATGGTTACTAAAGCTTGCTCTTCTCTACTTCCCTACTCCATCTCAAAATTAAAAGCAGATTTTCATGAAAATAATGACAGAACTAAACTGTATGAAGAAACAGAAAAAGTGACAAAGATTTACATGAGCTGAGTAATTATGATTCAAAAACAAAAAGTGGTCAAGTTGACTGCTCTGGGAGTCACATATACATACAGTATACAGTCTTTTTCCAAGTACTCCATGTTTCAACAGATTTTCCACTTGAAGCTTGGAAACATAACTTTCAAACCACAAGGAAAACATACTGTATGAAATAGAATCCATGTCACTCGTTCCTGGCTCTAAAACAGTTTTGCTTCTATCTCTTGTTTTCACATATGCACATGTGTTCTGGGCCTCTGTCACAGCTTTAGATCGGCTTCTCAGCTCTTTAATAATGATAAAAATGCATTGGTTTTATGTCGTGCTTTTCTGGACTCTCAAAGACACGTCATCATTCTTCCATTCCATACAGCCACAGCTGCCCTGGGCCACACTGACAGAAGCAAGGCATCCAGTCTGTGCCATCAGCCCCTCCCACCACCACCAACCATTCACGCACACACCAGACTCATTCTAGTGTGGGGGAAGTGTCTTGCCTAAGGACACAACCAGAGTTTTGGCACTTTACTGGTGTTCCCAGAGGTCTCCCATCACTGTACTAACCAGGCCCTACCCTGCACAGCTTCAGAGGTCCGACTCAGTGGGGCCCTCTGGTCTCAGTGTGGTCCTCTGGTCTAAGTAGGGTCCTCTGGTCTAAGTAGGGTCCTCTGGTCTAAGTAGGGTCCTCTGGTCTCAGTAGGGTCCTCTGGTCTCAGTAGGGTCCTCTGGTCTCAGTAGGGTCCTCTGGTCTCAGTAGGGTCCTCTGGTCTCAGTGGGGTCCTCTGGTCTCAGTGGGGTCCTCTGGTCTCAGTGGGGTCCTCTGGTCTCAGTGGGGTCCTCTGGTCTCAGTGGGGTCCTCTGGTCTCAGTGGGGTCCTCTGGTCTCAGTGGGGTCCTCTGGTCTCAGTGGGGTCCTCTGGTCTCAGTGGGGTCTTCTGGTCTCAGTGGGGTCCTCTGGTCTCAGTAGGGTCCTCTGGTCTCTGGTCTCAGTGGGGTCCTCTGGTCTCAGTGGGGTCCTCTGGTCTCAGTGTGGTCCTCTGGTCTCAGTGTGGTCCTCTGGTCTCAGTGTGGTCCTCTGGTCTCAGTGTGGTCCTCTGGTCTCAGTAGGGTCCTTACCTGTTTAAAGATGGGTGTCGTAATTTTCTAGTTTAATAAATTACACAGAGGCCCCACCGACTATGCTCAAACTACAGATCAAGTTAGCAATCAGCGGATGTTTTTTACGAATATGTCCATGCAACACTGACGATCAAAAACACAAAGATTGAACAAACAAAAAAACATTTCCTGGGCTAGATTATACAATATTTAACACATGTGTCTTTATTATGCTAAAGCTACAGATTTTATGCTGCTTCTTTTTCATGTTAAAGTAGAGATTATTTTATTTTTGTACAGAGTCATTGTTCATTTATCTTGTGCTGTGTGCGCCTCATTCCTTCTGTGGGACCAAAGCATCTCTTCATCTTAATCCCAGTTTTAACAGATGATGTCACGTTCCACAACTTGGAGAGTAAATATGTGGTGTTTAAAGGAGGCAGATAAAGCTGGACTCTGGGGTCAGGGGGCGGGGCTTATCTCCAACACTGCTTCCTGTGTTGACTCTAGAGGCCATGAGGTCATCTCTGCGCTGGGGTGCCATGTCTGAGGCTGCTTTAGCTCTACTTTGGGCTGGGGAAAGCACATAGCCTGTACATAGATAGGGAATAGGGAAGTGCTCATGGTGAAGGTTTGCTCCAACTCGCTCTGGCTCCTGTCGGCAAGTTACATAAAAATACATAAGTAATACATTATGTATTACTTATTAGTTATTTCAAAATAATGTGTTACACTACAATATTACTGTTTATGAATTTTAATGCTTTACACTACTGCATTACTTTTAAGTTACTTTCTCAAAATATATAAAAAACAAACAATTTTTTTAAACATGCATTAGGATTTAAACATCTCAATTTCAATTAATATATGTTAATTTCAGTCTAATAATCTAAACGACTTGTTATTTACTTGTCACTATTGCTGATTCTGGTTAAACTTGGGGTAAACTGGTTAATCCTAGTTCAGTCCTGGTTCAGTCAGAAGTGCATAATTCGCGCCGCTCGTCGTGCACATATTTTCCGGCCGTTGAAAAGTGTCTCCTCCGTCTCTGACGTGACTCTGGAGAGGCTCATGTCTCTGTGGACTCTTTTAGAACGCTGTAAAGATCAAACCAGAGCTGATCTGTTCTTTACCAACACCAACCGCTGAGCGCAGGCAGAGTTAAAATGCTGTAACTCACGTCACTGGGCTTTGTATTCAGTAAATATTTTTGATTTGTAAACTGTAAAACACAGCTCCTATAACACTGTCCAGTCTATGGGAAAATGGCAACTTCTGAGCGCTGTTAAAGCTGGGGTACGTATCTTTCAAAACGGGGGTCACGTGTGTCTGGGGCCAGTTACAAACTCAAACTTAACTGTTTATTGTTTAAAAAGCAGGTTTTTTTCCAACTCAATCTACAGCTTTAAATTCTTCCACAATAGTTTTCCCACCTCTGTGTTCACCTGAATAGACCTGGGGACAAAACACGTCCTTGAGGGGCCATATTTGAAATCATTTTATCTAAAACAAGAGTGTACAAAGACATCTATGTTTTAATAATAGACATTTTCCAGATTTCTAAATATATTTCATTGTTTGATATTTCATATTTTATAATAGTCAGAGACCCACACTCTGCAAACAGACGCAGATGATGAACGTACATTTACATCAAACACATCCGTAAAAATAAAAAATCATGTATTTTTACTAGGGCTGTCAAAATTATCGCGTTAACTCACGTTAATTACATTTTTTATTAACGCGTTATTATTTTTTAAACGCATTAACGCATTTCCGAATGACCCGCCCATTTATCCATAAGAATATCACTCAGGCCGCTCTGGTTGTTGTTAGCGGCTGTGAGTGAGTGCAAGCTTTGCACGGGCTGCAAGCATGGATCTAGCTATTATAATAACAGCAGCAAGCGATTGCTCCGTTCACAAACTCAGCGCTCTGCGTACTGTAATTTCCCTGGTTCTTGTCTGTCAGGCGCGCTCTGCGCACTGTATTTTCCCTGGTTCTTGTCTGTCAGGCGCACTCTGCGTACTGTATTTTCCCTGGTTCTTGACTGTCAGGCGCGAGTGTTGCTCGTGTGTGTTTTTGGGAACTAATTATTTTAAAATAGTCTCTTTCAATTGCAAGTTTTGTAATGTGTTTGTTTGATCAATGGATAAAAATAAATGCAATTTAATTAAATGGCACCTTGGTCTGTCGTATACCTGTTTGCCTGCAGGACAGTTCCCTAAACTAACATATCATACTAAAATAGGGTGTGGTTGTTGCAACAATTAATCTACTTAGAAGTTATCCTAAATTACAGCCAGCTAAAGCTCGGTACCGCGCAATAGTTACTTTTACTGGTAACTAGTTACTTTTATTTGACGTCTCTGCTCTGTTTACCCTTTTTAAGCCTTTTAAACACGTTTTTACGGTGTATTAGTGTCTTTTGTACACTCTAGTGTTTTATTACCTTAAATGCAATGGTTCCAGAGCATCACGTCTTTTAACACAAAGACCCAATCGAAACGCGCTAGCTCGGAGGCTACCACGAGCGCACCACAGACATGGAAAGTGACACTGCAATGACCACGAACGACATTAGTCGCCTCACATTGGAGCTTCGTGAGAGGGACCGTGCCACTATTGCAGACCTCCGTAAAGAAGTCCTTCGCCTCACTGCAGAGCTGCAGGATAAACAGTCACTCGTGTCCAAACTTTTTGATGTCGCTGGCGGGCAGCACTCACGGCTTATGTCACTGAGCGCTGCATACTGTGACACTGTCGTGTGGGAGAGATCTGTCAGCTCTGGGCCCTCTTGTTCTACACCTAAGTGCCCGGTTCGGAATAAAGAGCCTGCGGACTGCGAGGAGCCATCCAGCGCCGTGGCCCATGTCCTGAGCCTGTCAAACCGCTATGCAGCCCTCTCCGCTGACATCCCAGCCCCCTCAGCAGAACCCCTGGACTCTGCAGCAAACTCTACTGCTGTCCGTGGATCCAGGTCCACTGCGAGAAAGACACTCCTAAAGGAAGCTGTCCTCAGACGAAAGAGTGATCATTCCCCTTCTCTGACCCCAGTGCATCACCACCACTTACCTTCACCGGGTCAGCAGCAGCGACCCGAGCCTGCTCCTCTCGCCGCTCCAGCGTCTCCGTGCACACAGCGTGGGTTGCCCGGAGCTGGGAATCAACACCCCCACTCCTCTCCATGTGTTCAGCAGCGCCCTGGTTCGGACCCATCCCTGGATGAGCCCGCTGGTTCTGGCCATGGACACCGAGCGCCCTCTCCGCGGCCGCGTCCACTCTTCGCCCCGACTACTCTGATTGTTGGAGATTCCATCGTGAGGCACGTCCGCTTTTTTAACGCGGTCACTCACTGCATTACCGGAGCTACTGTCCCAGATCTGCTCATCCGTCTCCCTCCTCTGCTTCACTCCCTGCCCGATACCATATCCAAGGTAATCGTGCATGTGGGTATAAATGATATGAAGCTGCAGCAGTCAGAGGTCACAAAGAAGCACTTTATGGATCTGTTCCGCCTCCTCCAGTCCTCCGGGTTATCCGTTTTTATTTCTGGTCCAGTCCCGACTGTAAACCGGGGTGACTGCCTCTACAGTCGCGTTGTGGCGCTCAACATGTGGCTCCAGTCTACATGCAGCACTTTTAACTTTATTTTTGTGAACAACTTTGGCCTGTTCTGGAAGCGTCACGTGGCCTATCGTCCAGATGGTCTGCACCCGAACAGATACGGCACCAGTTTGTTGACGGACTTCCTACGCCATGTTGTTCAGTGCTCCCCGAGGGGGGCGTGACTGTTTACATCTGAGGCTTCTCGGCCCCCACCCACCCCCCCTCCTCCTCCTCCCCCCCCCCCCCCCCTCCTCCTCCCTTACCAGCACCGGGTGAGTACTGTGGTGCAAACACTGACCCCTGTCCGTCTGGCAGTGTAACGACAGTCCTGCCACTGAACTGTGCTGACTCAGTTATGCATCTGGAACTTAACAAAGTACAACAGAGTTCACTTTTTAAACCAATAGAGACTGTGTGTGTTCCTCGCACCAGCTCAGAAATGTGTTTTAACTTGAATAAACACAAATTTAAAAGAAGGACAGCAGTTAGACGGTCCAACTCTGGAAATCTAATTCCAGTTCTTTGTAATCAATCAACTAAACCCACTGACACTGATATTAATTTTAACCTTGCTCTACTTAATGTCAGATCACTATGCAACAAATCATTTTTAATTAATAATTTTATCTGTTCGTATGATCTTGATTTTATGTTTATGACTGAAACATGGCTTGACCATAATACAGGAGATGCAGTTTTAATAGAAGCCTCACCACCAAATTTCAAATTTGAATATGAAACACGAGAAAATAAAAGGGGGGGGGGGCATAGCAGCAGTTTTTAAAGATCGTATTGTCTCCCATAGAGTGTCTCTTGGGAAATTTTCATCATTTGAGTATGTTTCTTTTAAAATAGAACAAAAGAAATCTTCTTCCATTCTTATTATTGTTGTGTACAAGCCGCCACAGTCATGCCATAGTTTCACTGATCATTTCACTGAGTTGCTTTCAGTTGTGTGCACAGTCTCTTTGCTGACTTTGCAGAAGCCAACAATGACAACGAGGACGTGAAGTTTATGGCAGTGGCTTTTAAAGATGAAACTCAGAAAGGATCAACAATCTACACATATGAAGATGGATTTGAAGCCAGTGATGATTTTGTGCCTCCTTCGAAGCCTGAAGTTAAAGTGGATGTTGTGACACATAACAGTGTGACTCTTTGTGTTAGCGCCCCCACATGGGGAGCCGAGGCAGTGACAGGCTACAGGCTGGAGTACAGAGAGAAGGAAGAGTCCAGTGCAAACGGAGAGTGGCAGCAGCAGTCAGTGGCAAACACCGGCTTAACCACAGTCACTGAACTGAACCCAGAAACAGAGTACACCTTCAGACTGAGGGCTCTCACTGAGATGGGACAGGGGCCCATGAACGTACTCACCAACAAAACTTGTCCTGCACCAGAGGGCCCCAGACGCCTCGCAGATGAGGTGAGGAAAACTTGTGAAGTCATAGAGACCAAAGGATCTCTGCAGATCCTGAAGGTTCCACTGCAGAAATATGAAATGAACATTCCTGGCTGTGCACGGTTCAACTTCGGCTCTGAGGTTCAAGGAAAGAAAACCTGCACCATAATGGTGATGGGAGCCACTGGAGCTGGTAAATCCACCCTCATCAACGGCATGATCAACTACATCCTGGGCGTGCAGTGGACGGACAAATACAGGTTCAAACTGGTGGTGGAAGAAGAAAAGTGTCAGAGTCAGACATCAGAGGTGACCGTTTACAGAATCAACTTTGACGAAGGCTTTATGATCGACTACTCTCTGAACATCATTGATACTCCAGGCTTTGGAGACACTCGCGGCATCAAAAGAGACCATGAAATCACTGAGCAGATCCGGAACCTCTTCTCCAACAGCTTTGGGGTGGATGCCCTTCACACAGTGTGCTTCGTCGCTCAGTCTGCTCTTGCTCGCCTCAGTGCCACACAGCGTTACGTGTTTGATTCTGTCCTCTCCATCTTTGGGAAGGACGTGGCTGAAAACCTCAGGGTTCTGGTGACTTTTGCAGATGGACAAATGCCTCCAGTTCTAGAGGCCATCACAGCTGCAGAACTCCCATTCCCCAAAGATGATGACGGAAAACCTGCTCACTATAAATTCAACAATTCAGTACTTTTTGCTGAAAACCAAAGTTCTGTGGTTGGCTTTGATGAGATGTTCTGGAACATGGGGAAAGCAAGCATGAAAAGCTTCTTTGATACCCTGAATAAGACTGAACCTAAGAGTTTGACTCTGACTAAAGAGGTTCTGAGAGAAAAAAAACAGCTTGAAGAGACTATGGAAGGTGTACAGAGGAAAATAAAAGAAGGGTTAGCACAGCTAGACGAGATTCTGCAAATCCAAGAACAAATCAAAAAGCATGAGGCTGAGATCGAGAGGAACAAAGATTTTGAGGTTACCATTAAAGTAATCAAGCCATTTCAGACGAGCATCGCAGGTACAAATAACTTCGTCACCAACTGCTCCAAATGTCACCAGACCTGTCATTACCCTTGTTCAAGGGGAAATGATTCAGATAAAAAAGGCTGTTGGGCAATGAACCCACATGGAAACTGCACACAGTGTCCTGGTAAATGCATCTGGAGTGATCATTACAACCAGAAGTACAAATGGGAGTACAAAGAAGTCACTGAGACAACAACTGCAGAGGAGTTAAAGAAAAGATTTCTAAAAGGGACAAAGGGGAAAGAAACTACTGAGAGTATGTTCACATTCCTGAAGAAGAAATATCAACTGTTTCAGCACGACGTGAGTGAAGTGGTTCAAGCCACCAATGCAGCCATAAACCGTTTGGGAGAGATCGCTCTGAGGCCCAACCCTCTGTCTGCTCCAGACTACATTGACCTGATGATAGAGTCAGAGAAGAATCAGAAAAGTCCTGGGTGGAAGCAGAGAGTGAAGGGTCTGGAGGAGCTGAAGCAGAAGGCAGAAATCCTCAAAAAAGTCGGCGACGGAAAACAATTCTGACTAACATTAATGTAAGTGTGAGATTTGTTTGTTTCACATGAGGTAGAAGAGAACACAACGGAATGTACAGGATATGTCTTAGTCTTACGCTGTGTTCACACTGGTGTTAAAAATACAAACAGATCCTCAAATAAGACACCTGTACAATTGAAAACAGACACTTTTAAGAATCAAGTTTTGATAAAGTTCAGCACAGATTGAAACAATGCTGTGAACATAGCCTTACTTTAATTCACCACTTAAACAGTTGTGGTTTCAATTCAACATTATTCAAATGTGCGTTTGTTGCATGTTTTTCTAATTATTGTGTTTTCCTTTTTCAGTCCGTACAACAGGAACCAGACGAACAAGAGAAACTAGGGAAACCAGAGGCACAAGGGAAACCAGGGGAGCAAGGGGAACCAGAGGAACAAGAGGAACCAGAGGAACCAGAGGAACCAGGGAAATGTAAAACCAACTAACTGTTCTGGAAAGTTTTTATTTTTTTCAAATGTTTTTAAAACTGTGGATTTGTTCAATATATATATCTATATATATATATATCTCAAGCATGTGGGTTTTTTTGGAACTGAATGACTATATGGCACCATAGACCTTATATTAGGAGTGGACTGACTGAGTACTGACGTCATCTGTTACTGTTTGCCAAATGCAAAAGAAGCCAATTTGAACATGTGCCAGCTGGAGCCGACCTTATATGGGCATTATTTCCAACTGTGTTGGCTTTGCGCCGTAACCCTAACACTGTTAGTAATGGTTATTAAAGCATGCTTGAGTTTCCCATGTGAAGCAAGGCATCTGATTTGTCAATCCTTATGGCTCATTTCTGGATTTACAAAGTCATTATCAAAGTAAAAACACCAAGATCATAGAGAGCTTAAAACCACAGATTCAAGCCCAAAATAGAGAGTGTGACACAAATGGTTACTGAGCTCGAGGAGTTTACGTTTCAATGCGAGTCAGTAGGAGCCAGAGCTAAACTTCACTGTGAGCACTTCTCTATTGGGCTTCATTGAGCTAGCGGGTTAGCATTGTCCATCTATAAACAGTCTATGCATAGTACTAAGTTACATCAATCAATGTATTGTTTTATTACATCTCTTTAAACTGAAAGTGTTTATTTGGTTTTCATCGTGTGATTTTTGGAGGGTATAACAGTAAATCAAAGAGTTTATATTTTTACAATGATCTAAGAAAACACACCACTGTTTGTGGCTTAATAATGTTTAAAAAGGATATAAAAAGTGTGTTAATGTCTGTGAGAAACTCGAGTACACGAGCAAAAGCTAAGAACAGAAACTTCACTCAAACAAAGAGCGTCTAAAGTATATTTTCCTCTTTTCAACTGCCCAAGATCAAACAGACTGTTGTATCCTCCATCCATCCATTTTCTTCCCTTTAATCCATTTCTGGGTCAGGGGGGTGGCAGTCAGAGCTACACCCAAGTCTCATAGCACCAGCCCCTCACTGACCCTCTGCAGGTGGTGAGTCCACAGGAGGACGGCTGCTCTCTGAGTGTGAGCATAGCCTTGATCTTTCAGTGGGGGCTTTGGGCAAAGTGGGGTTAAGTGTCTTGCCCAAGGACACAACGACAGCAGTCATCAGTGGGAGTCGGTGGAGAAGGTGCAGAGGTGGGAATTGAACCCACGACCTTCTGGCCTTAAGGCCAATGCTCTACCAACTGAGCTACTGTCGCCCTGTTGTATCCTGATTATTGTTATTGTTTGTGGACGATTAACTTTTAATAATTAATAATAATAATAATTTAATAATTTAAAAATATACTTTGTGTGTTTGTTTTTGATAAAGAATATGTGACATCACCTGAATATGTTTTATGAATAATAATTTTAAATGTGGTGAAAGGATTCTAAATGCAAATCATTTACAAATAAAGTTTATTAAAGACAAAATCAGAAAGTTTTATTCTGTGTTTGACTTTTGTTCAGGGTTTTCTTGAGAATATTGACTTTTCATGTTTTAGAAAGTGGAATATTTAAAGTTACCACAGTCAGAGATAAGTTTATCTAATTTTATCTTCCAGTGTAATGTACCGTTGATTAATGCTGTTTGAACCTGTTATGTAAAATTAAGGTACAAAAACAAACAACAAAATCTGCAAAATAAACTCTAACCACCAAAGAAACACGTGAGCGTCAAATATGTCCATTTTAAAAACATGAAATTGACACACAATGGAAAAACCCTAAAAGATGAATAAGTTATTTGTTATAAGTATATTGTCATTTAGAGTTGTTTGAGGACGAGGGCTTTGCTCTGGTTCAGCCCTGGAGGTGGGTCTAGTGGTGGGTCTGGAGGTTGCTCTGGAGGTGGGTCTAGTGGTGGGTCTGGATTCGGTCTGGAGGTGGGTCTAGTGGTGGGTCTGGATTCGGTCTGGAGGTGGGTCTAGAGGTGGGTCTGGAGGTTGCTCTGGAGGTGGGTCTAAAGGTGGGTCTAGAGGTGGGTCTGGATTCGATCTGGAGGTGGGACTTGATTCTCGCTGTTGTTTCTCGTCTAATTTAAGGCATGCAGTCGTGAGTCATCTTTATCCATGGCATTGTTAATCATAATGTAACAAGTTAAAAAAAACAGCGTTTAGACAGAAGGGGCTGGGGACCTGACCCAGACCAAGTCCTGACCCAGACCAAGGCCGTGCATTCCATCTCTCTCTGTGGGTCTGCTTTTCTGTCATTTGTTGAAAACTCAAGGGAGATATTTGAAAGATGTCAGTTGTAAAACATATCTGTCAGTAACGTTGATAATCATAGTGTAACGAGTTAAACAAAGTGAGCGTTTGGACAGAAGGGTTGGTTCTGACAATAGGATTATCATCATTTGGACAATGCTCTATCAGCTGTGGTTTATGTTTATGTGAACAGCAGAGAGCCAATGGAAAACCCGGGAAATACACAGGACTCATGATAATGTGATTAGGACTGTTGACGAAGCAGAATTTAAGGAGCTGGTATTTTAAATCTATCCAGGTTTAGTAGTTATAAGTTATTTATCGTCAAAACAAATGGGTAAATGAGACCCAACATGGAGGCTAACGGTTAATGCCTGTCTCCTCAGAGCTCCCGTAACAAATCAAAAGTTATTATATTATTCAAAACATGTTGCGTCCAGTTATAAGTCGTCTATGGAGTTTGTTTTTCTATTTGCTGTTAAGAACTAAAGACCTATGAAACATGAATCACTTTTATCGTTGTGTGGTCGATATATGGACAGAAAGTGAGTCCAGAGGAGCCAGAGTGAGATGGAGCTAAACTTCACAGCTGAGCACTTCCCCATCGGCCTTCATGGATTCTGGATGAGGCTGGGCTGCTGACCAAGAGTTATATTTATTAGATGTTTGTGTTTGTGCAAAAATGATTGACACAGGAGCAAACGGATCATGACGCACAAGCAGAAAACTTGTGCGTCATGATCTGAAATATTTCAGATACAAACTGTTCAGTTTGTATCTGAAATATTTTAAGATTCAAACTGTCCAATCTTCTCATTCATTAATTAAAACAGTTTATTAATAAAGAATGAGGTCTCTGTCTCTGATCTCTTTTCTCTCTTTCTGGTCTTTCATCTCTCTATTTTTGCCTTCTCTCTCTCTGGTCTCTCTCTCTTTTCTTTCTTTCTGGTCTCTCTGATTTCTCTCTCTTTGCTCTTTCTCAGTCTCTCTCTGGTCTCTCTATATCTGGTCTCTCCCTCTTTGCTCTCCTTTTGGTCTCTCTCTCTGGTCTCCCTTTCTGTCTCTGGTCTATCTGGCTTTTCTCTGTCTATCAGTTTTCTCTCTTACTGATCTCTCACTGTCTCTGGTCTCTACTCTTTCTGTTCTCTCTCTTTTCTCTCTTTCTGTTCTCTCTCTTTTCTCTCTTTCTGTTCTCCCTCTTTTCTCTCTTTCTGGTCTCTGGTTTCTATAGTTCCCACAGAAAGCCGCGAGAACTGTAGGTGCAGTTACGGGGATCTCCAGAAGGTGGCGCCACCTCCTTATATCTTTCGGCCATAACTGCGCTCATAAACTATTTTTCAGTTATAACAGTATAATAGTTTGCACAACTTTAAAGCTTGGCTACGTAACTTTTAGACCACAACAATGGATCTCTGCAAAAAAGAAAAAGAAAACATTGAACAAGTGCACATTCAACATTACAAAAATTGTGTACAAATTTAAAATTAGATTAGGAATTTAGACTATTGTAGATCATCAGTGAAGATCTCAGCTCTCAGCCCAAAATGTCAAATAGAGACTATCTGGGCTCTTTCTGACAAAAATATTACGTGTTTTTAATGAGATGAAGACCGATTGAATCACACCATTTTACTTTGACAAGACTCTTTCTGTCGGAATAATAAAAAAAATAAAAAATAAAGTTAGGTACCCCAGCTTTAAATGCTGTATTGTCTCTCGTGTGTGACGTAGATGACTAAGCCCCGCCTTGTCAGAATTCCTCCAGTTTTTCAAAAGTCTCCAAAGTCTCGCTCCTCCTCCTCCTCCTCTCGTCCTGGTCCAGTCCTGGTCCACAGTCCAGTCCCGGTCCAGTCCTGCAGGATCTGAGCTCTTCACGCCTGGAGATGGAGCCTGAAGTCCCGCTAAAACTCCCCCTGATGCCGTGCTGAAGGACCCCCAGAAGCAGCCTCTACGGGCGGCGAGAGGACCCCCAGAAGCAGCCCCGGACAGCGGCATGGAGCGGGCCACTTATGCCCACGCACAGGTCCATCTGAGCGGGGGAGCGCCCTGGGGATTCACGCTGAAGGGAGGACTGGAGCACGGAGAGCCGCTGGCCATCACCAAAGTAAGAGGAAACTGGAGAATATACTCAGAAACTAAACATATAAAGGGCTTTACTTTGGGACACATGGAGAAATGTTCTGTATAGACGCTAACCCTGTCAGAAAAGCAACGAGAAGTGTGATTATGCATGTTATTTATTAAGAGGAAAGATGTGATACCAGAGAGAGATCAGAGAGAGACCAGAGAGAGACCAGAGAGAGAGACCAGAGAGAGACCAGAGAGAGAGACCAGAGAGAGACCAGAGAGAGAGACCAGAGAGAGACCAGAGAGAGAACAGAGAGAGACCAGAGAGAGAGACCAGAGAGAGACCAGAGAGAGACCAGAGAGAGAGACCAGAGAGAGAGAGCAGAGAGAGACCAGAGAGAGATCAGAGAGAGACCAGAGAGAGATCAGAGAGAGACCAGAGAGAGACCAGAGAGAGACCAGAGAGAGACCAGAGAGAGATCAGAGAGAGACCAGAGAGAGACCAGAGAGAGACCAGAGAGAGAGACCAGAGAGAGACCAGAGAGAGAGACCAGAGAGAGACCAGAGAGAGACCAGAGAGAGACCAGAGAGAGAGACCAGAGAGAGAGACCAGAGAGAGAGACCAGAGAGAGACACCAGAGAGAGACACCAGAGAGAGACCAGAGAGAGACCAGAGAGAGACCAGAGAGAGAGACCAGAGAGAGACCAGAGAGAGACCAGAGAGAGACCAGACCAGAGAGAGAGACCAGAGAGAGAGACCAGAGAGAGAGAGAGAGAGAGAGAGAGAGAGAGAGAGACCAGAGAGAGATCAGAGAGAGAGACCAGAGAGAGACCAGAGAGAGACCAGAGAGAGACCAGAGAGAGACACCAGAGAGAGACACCAGAGAGAGACCAGAGAGAGACCAGAGAGAGACCAGAGAGAGAGACCAGAGAGAGACCAGAGAGAGACCAGAGAGAGACCAGAGAGAGAGACCAGAGAGAGAGACCAGAGAGAGACCAGAGAGAGACCAGAGAGAGACCAGAGAGAGACCAGAGAGAGACCAGAGAGAGACACCAGAGAGAGACACCAGAGAGAGACCAGAGAGAGACCAGAGAGAGACCAGAGAGAGACCAGAGAGAGACCAGAGAGAGACCAGAGAGAGAGACCAGAGAGAGACCAGAGAGAGACCAGAGAGAGAGACCAGAGAGAGAGATCAGAGAGAGACTAGAGAGAGACCAGAGAGAGACCAGAGAGAGACCAGAGAGAGACCAGAGAGAGACCAGAGAGAGACCAGAGAGAGAGACCAGAGAGAGACCAGAGAGAGACCAGAGAGAGACCAGAGAGAGAGACCAGAGAGAGAGACCAGAGAGAGAGACCAGAGAGAGACACCAGAGAGAGACACCAGAGAGATACACCAGAGAGAGACCAGAGAGAGACCAGAGAGAGACCAGAGAGAGACCAGAGAGAGACCAGAGAGAGAGACCAGAGAGAGAGACCAGAGAGAGACCAGAGAGAGACCAGAGAGAGACCAGAGAGAGACCAGAGAGAGAGCAGAGAGAGATCAGAGAGAGAGCAGAGAGAGAGACCAGAGAGACACCAGAGAGAGACCAGTAAGACAGACCAGTAAGAGGGAGAGACCAGTAGGAGAGAAAGAGGGACACCAAAGAGAGGGACCAGAGACAGACAGGGACCGAGAGACAGACAGTTACCGGAGGACAGACAGGGACCAGAGACAGACAGGGACCAGAGACAGACAGGGACCAGAGACGGACAGGGACCAGAGACGGACAGGGACCAGAGACGGACAGGGACCAGAGACGGACAGGGACCAGACAGGGACCAGAGACAGACAGTTACCAGAGACAGACAGGGACCAGAGACAGACAGGGACCAGAGACAGACAGGGACCAGAGACGGACAGGGACCAGAGACGGACAGGGACCAGACAGTTACCAGAGACAGACAGGGACCAGAGACAGACAGGGACCAGAGACGGACAGGGACCAGAGACGGACAGGGACCAGACAGTTACCAGAGACAGACAGGGACCAGAGACAGACAGTTACCAGAGACCAGAGACAGACAGTTACCAGAGACAGACAGTTACCAGAGACAGACAGGGACCAGAGAGAGTAATTGTGCAGGATAACATGGGTTTACGATGGGAGAGATAATACAGTCGCTAACTATCACCAAAGAAACTATGGTTTTTGCAGTGAAAAATACATAAATCATAAAAGTTATTATATGGAGGTATTTGGGAGGATTTTCCCCAGGGAGAGAGACCAGAGAGAGACCAGAGAGAGACCAGAGAGAGACCTCTGGTCTCATCTATGATGTCTGCTTGTTGTGACTCTATGACGTCTGCTTGTTGTGACTCTATGATGTCTGTTGTGACTCTATGATGTCTGTTGTGACTCTATGACATCTGTTGTGACTCTATGATGTCTGCTTGTTGTGACTCTATGATGTCTGTTGTGACTCTATGACGTCTGCTTGTTGTGACTCTATGATGTCTGTTGTGACTCTATGACGTCTATTGTGACTCTATGATGTCTATTGTGACTCTATGATGTCTGCTTGTTGTGACTCTATGATGTCTGTTGTGACTCTATGATGTCTGCTTGTTGTGACTCTATGATGTCTGTTGTGACTCTATGATGTCTGTTGTGACTCTATGATGTCTGTTGTGACTCTATGATGTCTGCTTGTTGTGACTCTATCATGTCTGTTGTGACTCTATCATGTCTGTTGTGACTCTATGATGTCTGTTGTGACTCTATGATGTCTGCTTGCTGTGACTCTATGACATCTGTTGTGACTCTAGATAGATAGATAGATACTTTATTGATCCCCGTAGGAGAAATTCAGGTGTCCAGTAGCAGCAAAAATAAGAATAAAATTGATCATTCTAAAAATATAATAATAATAATAATCAGCAACAGCCCTTCAGGTCACAGGAGCAGAGGTGGTGTAGCCTCTGGGTGGAGCAGGACGGGTCACAGCAGCAGAGGTGGAGTAGTCTCTGGGTGGAGCAGGACGGGTCACAGCAGCAGAGGTGGAGTAGCCTCTGGGTGGAGCAGGACAGGTCACAGCAGCAGAGGTGGAGTAGCCTCTGGGTGGAGCAGGACGGGTCACTGCAGCAGAGGTGGAGTAGCCTCTGGGTGGAGCAGGACGGGTCACAGCAGCAGAGGTGGAGTCAAAAGGTGGAGTACCCACTTGGTTCGGACCATTTTCTCTGCTCTGGTCCAAAAGTAAAATGCTAAATCCTTCATTAGCATTTTTCAAAAAGTCACCAAACAAATATTAGTCAGCCCTTTATATTCAAAGCTGTAATGAGCATTATCTTTTTTAAATAATATATTTAAAATAGTTAGTTCCCAAAGGTTTCACCCTGACGTGGCCAGACCATAGACTGTAGGCTAGCCGGGTAACAGCTAGGCTAGCTTACTAACTTGAACTCCCTGGAACTAGATGAAAACTGAACAAAGAATTCTGAACATCAGCAGTGAGTGACTCAAATACTGTTTCAATTCAACCTAAATCCATGATCAGATCCTCTACAAATGTGTCCTAAAATGTTCTACTCATGTTAATGGTTACTAAGGGGTTCACCCCGATCACTTTTTGACTCATTAAAAAAGTATTTTTGTCATGAAAACGTTACCAGATAATTCTGAAAATCTCCGTGCACGTATGTTAAGAATGTAAATGTATAATGTATTCTCCGATTAACATTTAAATGTGTTGATTGATTGATATTTGTGTTAGTGAGCGTGGCTAGCTTCGATAGCTTCTCTTGCTCAGACAGAAGTAATAAGTGACAGACGCTGAAAGCTCGTTGTGACGAAGTGTACGAACTACTGTCAGAGTAATCTTAGTATTTTACACCGGCTTGAAACTTCTCCAACAGTATCTCGGACCTGCCTGGTGTGTTCCTTTGTCTTCATGGTTCTCTCTGCGCTTTAAACAGAACCCTGAGACTATCAAAGAGCAGGTGCATTTATACGGAGACTTGATTACACACAGGTGCATTCTATTTATCATCATCAGTCATTTAGGACAACATTGGATCATTCAAAGATCCTCACTGAACTTCTGGAGTGAGTTTGCTGCACTGAAAGTAAAGGGGCCGAATAATATTGCACGCCCCACTTTTCAGTTTTTTATTTGTTAAAAAAGTTTAAATTAGGCCTGTCACGATAACAAATTTTGCTGGACGATTAATTGTCTCAGAAATTATTGCGATAAGCGATTATATTGTCGTTCTGAGATCATTTGCATCGATTACAATGATAATGCAGGTACACCTTTTCAAAGAGAAATAAACGTTTATTTTTAACGAATATTTAACGCTAGAACACAATAAATTAACAAACAACCAAAAACAATAAATAAAATAGACTCAGTCTCTTAACAAAAAATGACCAGGAATAAAACTGCTAGGACCTTTGTAAAGAAAATATGAAACAGATGCCTCAAATGTCAATAATTTCTCAGACTTTATGGCAGATTACGAGAAAGAAATACCAACATGTTGACTTTGTGTGGCTTAAGGCAGGATCTCTCAGGAGTAGTCCCACCTCCCCACACACCAGGCGAATGACAAGTGACTGACATGTGGGTTCACCAATGGGGCGTACAGAAGTCCTGCTGCGGTAGCGCCCACCGGAAGTAGCGGGGCGGGCTTTGATGCTAACAGCTAAGCTAGCGGGTTTTTTGTGTAAAGTTCTACTCCAAGAATGCAAGTCTGCAGCATCTCTGTGTTCAGAGACCTTCTAGAGACTTTATATAACAGCAGTATGTGTTCACGGAGGTGCGCCATAAGTTTATTTTATTGGTATGGTACAGTACTTCTGCATCGGCGAACACGCTAACGCTAGCTGCGCTAGTATAGTCACTAATCAAGCCTGAATGAGAACTCAGCTGCCGGCATATGTTCACAACTACTGTGTCCCCCATTGTCAATCCTGGTTAAGTCCTGGTTTAGGTCCTGTTTTGGCTGTATTTGGTATTTTTGAGTAATTTCCGTCTGCTTGCTAGACCGCTAATGTTCCCGTGACCACTTTGCGGCTCTCTGACCCGAGAGAGACGGGGGAAACAAACAAGCATGCAAATGGGATTTATCGCGGCCAGAAAAGTTATTGAGCAAATTTTATTTATCGTGCGATTAATTGATTTATTGACTATCGCGACAGGCCTAGTTTAAATTATCCAATACATTTCGTTCCACTTCACGATTGTGTCTCATTGTTGTTGATTCATGATTTATTTTACACCTGAAGTACAAGCACAGAGTGCGTTGCCAAAGGGCAGCGGTCATTATTGGTTTGAGAGTCTGTTATCAAGAAATAATGATCTGTCGAACGTTTTGAAATTACATTAAACTCAATGGAGCGTTCTCCTGCTGCTGTGAAGAGCGTGTAATACATTATGATTAAATATTCAAATATTTAAATGAATAATCTCTCCTCTGGCACGTACACGGAAAAGTAGGCGTGACTTCAAGACCAGTCAGAAAGGAAGGGGGAGGAGCGTGGGTCGTTTTTTTTTCTAGTAATCTTTATTTATCTTTATTTACTTCTCAAAGCAGTTTACAATTGTTATTTTTGGCACTTGTCTCTCACTCCACACAGAGATGGGAGCGGGGTCGTCGAACAGGAGGCGCATGCCAGAACTATTGGACATATTTTTAGTGGTAGGGGAAACCGGAGTACCCGGAGGATACCTATGCAGACACGGGGAGAACATGCAAACTCCACTCAAAAAGGCCCTGGTCCGACCGGGATTCGAACCCAGGACCTTCTTGCTGAGAGGCGAGAGTGCTATCCACTCAGCCACCGTGCCGCCATATCATGTCCCTCTCTCTTTTCTCTGACAAACTCCAGACTATCACTTTAAGGATGTTGAAGTCTATGGAAGCGTTCTTAAAATCGTCGTCATATATCGTGCTCCAGCCCTCGTCATGTCTTTACTCTGGTGGTTTCAGGACTCTGGATATTTACTGATGTAGTTTTCAGTCTCATTACAGACTTTACTTCATCAAATCACAGTGTGGTTAATAACAGCTCGTCTTCATCACTCCTCCCTGTGGGCTGCAGCCTGTGTTTAAACTGGATTTAAGATGTGAGGAGGAGGAGACTAGAGAGAGACCAGGACCAGAGAGAGACCAGAGAGAGACCAGAGAGAGACCAGAGAGAGAGACCAGAGAGAGACCTGAGAGAGAGACCTGAGAGAGAGACCTGAGAGAGAGACCAGAGAGAGACCTGAGAGAGAGACCAGAGAGAGACCAGAGAGAGACCAGAGAGAGACCAGAGAGAGACCAGAGAGAGACCTGAGAGAGAGACCTGAGAGAGAGACCAGAGAGAGAGACCAGAGAGAGAGACCAGAGAGAGAGACCAGAGAGAGAGACCAGAGAGAGAGACCAGAGAGAGAGACCAGAGAGAGAGACCAGAGAGAGAGACCAGAGAGAGAGACCAGAGAGAGAGACCAGAGAGAGAGACCAGAGAGAGAGACCAGTGACTAACAACAGCAGTAAAGTAAACCAGCAGCAGCAGAGGTGGTGTAGCCGCTGGTGAGGAGCTGCTGGTATTATTACATGTTTTCATTTCCACAGTGGTCACAGCTCTGAGTCAGAACCCTCTTCTCCGCAGGTGTTTGTCTGTGTCTGGCGCTGCAGCTCTCATGTATTTGATTTTGTTAAACTATACATATGTACAGTGACTTGCGAAAGTATTCGGCCCCCTTGAACCTTTCAACATTTTGCCACATTTCAGGCTTCAAACATAAAGATATAAAAAAAAAATTTTTTGTCAAGAATCAACAACAAGTGGGACACAATCGTGAAGTGGAACGAAATGTATTGGATAATTTAAACTTTTTTGACAAATAAAAAACTGAAAAGTGGGGCGTGCAATATTATTCGGCCCCCTTGCGCTAATACTTTGTAGCGCCACCTTTTGCTGCAATTACAGCTGCAAGTCGCTTGGGGTATGTCTCTATCAGTTTTGCACATCGAGAGACTGGAATTCTTGCCCATTCTTCCTTGCAAAACAGCTCGAGCTCAGTGAGGTTGGATGGAGAGCATTTGTGAACAGCATTCTTCAGCTCTTTCCACAGATTCTCGATTGGATTCAGGTCTGGACTTTGACTTGGCCATTCTAACACCTGGATACGTCTATTTGTGAACCATTCCATTGTAGATTTGGCTTTATGTTTTGGATCATTGTCCTGTTGGAAGATAAATCTCCGTCCCAGTCTCAGGTCTTTTGCAGACTCCAACAGGTTTTCTTCCAGAATGGTCCTGTATTTGGCTCCATCCATCTTCCCATCAATTTTAGCCATCTTCCCTGTCCCTGCTGAAGAAAAGCAGGCCCAAAGCATGATGCTGCCACCACCATGTTTGACAGTGGGGATGGTGTGTTCAGGGTGATGAGCTGTGTTGCTTTTACGGCAAACATATTGTTTTGCATTGTGGCTAAAAAGTTCGATTTTGGTTTCATCTGACCAGAGCACCTTCTTCCACATGTTTGGTGTGTCTCCCTGGTGGCTTGTGGCAAACTTTAAACAAGACTTTTTATGGATATCTTTGAGAAATGGCCACTCTTCCATAAAGGCCAGATTTGTGCAGTGCACGACTGATTGTTGTCCTATGGACAGACTCTCCCACCTCAGCTGTAGTTATCTGCAGTTCATCCAGAGTGATCATGGGCCTCTTGGCTGCATCTCTGATCAGTCTTCTCCTTGTTTGAGATGAAAGTTTGGAGGGACGGCCGGGTCTTGGTAGATTTGCAGTGGTCTGATACTCCTTCCATTTCAATATAATTGCTTGCACAGTGCTTCTTGAGATGTTTAAAGCTTGGGAAATCTTTTTGTATCCAAATCCGGCTTTAAACTTCTCCACAACAGTATCTCGGACCTGCCTGGTGTGTTCCTTTGTCTTCATGGTTCTCTCTGCGCTTTAAACAGAACCCTGAGACTATCAAAGAGCAGGTGCATTTATACGGAGACTTGATTACACACAGGTGCATTCTATTTATCATCATCAGTCATTTAGGACAACATTGGATCATTCAAAGATCCTCACTGAACTTCTGGACTGAGTTTGCTGCACTGAAAGTAAAGGGGCCGAATAAAATTGCACGCCCCACTTTTCAGTTTTTTATTTGTTAAAAAAGTTTAAATTATCCAATACATTTCGCACTCAGAGAGCAGCCGTCCTCCTGTGGACTCACCACCTGCAGAGGGTCAGTGAGGGGCTGGTGCTATGAGACTTGGGTGGCATCTCTGACTGCCACCCCCCTGACCCAGAAATGGATTCAAGGGTAGAAAATAGATGGAAATGGATGGATCTTTATGTTTGAAGCCTGAAATGTGGCGAAATGTTGAAAGGTTCAAGGGGGGCGAATACTTTCGCAAGGCACTGTAAGTGATGTTTATTTATATAGCGCAATTTTACAGACCAAAGTCACCCAAAACACTTGTTCATATTGTTTCAACCAACACCATTCATTCGCTCTCTTACATTCATACGTTCATGGTTTTAGAGGTAGGGGAAACCGTAGCACCCGGAGGAAACCTACACAGACACTGGGAGAACATGCAAACTCCACACAATAAGGCTCTGTTGCGACCGTAAAGTCATTTGAGACGATTGCTGTTGGCAGATGCTAACAATGTATTTATAAAATAGCAGTAGCAGTAGCAGTAGTAGCAGAGGTAGAAGTAGTAGTAGCAGCAGTAGTATTAGCAGCAGTAGTAGTAATAGCAGCAGAAGCAATATCAGCAGTAGTAGCAGAGTTAGAAGCAGTAGTAACAGCAGTAGCAGTAGCAGCAGTAGCAGCAGCAGTGACAGAGGGATTGTGTACTGATGCTTCTGCTGTATTGTACCGATTTGGTGAAGAGGGAGCAGCGTCTGCAGTCAAAGCTCTCGATTCCCTGCTCAGTCTACCTTCCTTCTCTCACCTCTGGCCCCTTCATCTTAACCCTGTATTTTTTATATAATTGTATTTTTAGGAGATTTGATGACAATTTTATGTCTTTACATATTTTTACTTTTGTTTGCACCTTGAGCTAAAGCTAATTGCTAATTCTTGTTACTTACAATGGAAATTCTGATCCATCAAAATGAGTTATCGTGACAGGCCTAACGTCTCCTTTAAGACCTGCCTGTTTGCCTGAGTCAGCAGTCCCAGTCCCAGTCCTAGTCCCAGTCCTTAGTCTCAGACCCAGACCCAGACCCTCCTCCGCTCTCTGTTTGGACCTTTTGTTTTGGCTCTTTCTGAACGAGTCGGCTCTGTGGGAGGGGGAGGAGGGCCTTTTGCTGCTTCACATTCCAACAGTCTCCAGCAGCAGCTTTATCAGATCAGCCTCCACATCTGAGACTGACCCAAGACTCAAACAGACACCATTAAAGCTGGGGAACGTAACTTCAACCTCATACGTTACATGTAGAACACAATAATATGTAGTTTGTCTCAACAGGAAGAGTCTTGTTTACAGATTGAATTTGAAGTAAAATATGAACAACATTCTGTCTTCATCTGATTAGAAAACATGTTATCTTTTGTGTAAGAAAGAACCCTGTGAGTCACGACTTGACTCTTTAGGCTGAGAGCTGATTGGCTGAGTGAGGGTGGTCCTCTCTTGGTCACTTTTCTTGGTCTGAATAAGTTTATCTAAAGATGTGACAGAACACACGTGAAAATTAGTGATAGAAGCAACTGTTATAGAGCCAGGAACTAGAGAGATTGATTTTATTACAGAGTCTAAGGGCTGGGCAATAAATAGAATTTAGGCAATTAATCGGCTTTTGAAAAAAATCGAATTTGTGAAAAATTTGAAAATTGTGAAATCGAATGAAGGATATTGTGAGTTCCAGCAGCACAAAAATTATACTTGCAATATCAGCGCAGTCTGTACAAGACTTTTATAATGCGCACTGGGGAAAGATATTAGAAATAGTTTTGAAACTTGAATATTGAGCGGAATAATCAAAACATATTTTTTAGGGGAAAGTCTGTCTTCGGCGACTTTAATGAAAATCGATTTAAAAATCGAAATCTTTCAAAGCTGGAGGTAAAATCGAGATTTTACTTTCTTGCCATATCACCCAGCCCTACAGAGTTCTATTGTTTTGGTTTAAATTTTACATTCCCCAGCTTTAAACTGACCTCGCCATTAGAGGTGAGAACTTAAGGGTACCTCACGATACGATACGATACAAAGCTCACGATAACGACTATATCACGCTACGATTATATCACATTATGACGATTATCAATATATATGGCATACATAAAATAGAAAAATGTTAAGTGAAAAGACTTTGTTTGATACTAATAATTTTTTTTTTTTTTAAACGATACTTGGCAAATGCATATCAATAATTGATCGCAGGAGAAAGTATCGCGATATCAAAAAATGTATATATTGTCACACTCCTACTCGCCATTGTGTATTGTAAGGTAATTTAAACAGGGGTAGGCAATTATTTTCCCATTGGGCATCAGTTCATTGTGGTGGACTGAACTCGTTTTAGTATTACCATTTAAGAATTTAATTCTTTGAGTGTTAGTTACATGTATTTAACAAAAATATTTACAGAAAAGAAAGGAAACTTATCCAATGGTATCTTTGTGTTTTCATCTGCGCCAATATTTATAGTGTTTTAACATTTACAATACGGGATGTACTTACAAGGCATTTTTATATAATTAATAATTAATTTTTTTTGTTTACGTCTTTCTATTTCAATTTTTGCTCGGATTGAACCAAAGCTGGACTAAAGCTGGACTAAAGGCAACAGTAGCTCAGTTGGTAGAACATTGGCCTTTGAGCCAGAAGGTTGTGGGTTCGACTCCCACTGTCTGCTGTTGTTGTGTCCTTGGCAAGACACTTAACCCCCACAGCAGGTGCCACAGTGGGGCGGCTGCGGCTGTAAAGTGACAAACTGCCGTTGTGTCCTTAGGCAAGATACTTTCCCCCCATTGCCTAGAATGAGTCTGGTGTGTGTGTGAATGGTTGGTGGTGGGAGGGGCCGATGGCACAGACTGGTTGCCGCGCTTCTGTCAGTGTGCCCCAGGGCAGCTGTGGCTACAGCAGTAGTTTATCACCACCGTGTTTGGAGTGAATGAATAATGACACATGTGAAGGGTCTTTGAGTGTCCAAAAAGCACTATATAAAACCGATGCATTATTATTATTAAATATTGTGCACGGATTAATGTTTTTGATGAATTACTATAATATGCCTTTGTTGCAAGTAGCAATATGTAAGATTTTCATCTCAAGTCATCATTAAGTGACATCATTAAATAATCTGTCATAATAATAAACTGTTATTTTACAATACTTCTTTAACTGATAACAGTAGTTCAGAGATATTTGAATTTATAAATTACTTTTCCAGTCCCTAAATCTTGTTATTGTTTTCATTTTGATGTCCCGCCCTGCTAGGGCTGGGCGATATGGCTGAAAACTATATCACGATATAAGTCATTCATATCGGTCGATAACGATATATATTGAGTTTTTTTTTTTACCTAAATAAATATATTTGTGGTGTGGGCTAACCAACCTTAGCAGCCTTGTTTACAGTCACGGGGCGATGAGGCTGGAGGAATATGTTCACACTGTGTCCCTCGTTGTTAGTCCTGGTTTAATCCTGGTTTTTTATTCCTGGTTTAGCTCCTGGTTTAGCTGTTTGAGGGTCTTGTGTCCCCGTGACCGCTCCGTGTGGCTCTCTGTGCCGCACATGCTTCCCGAGGAAAAAGTTAATCTCTTGCTTTTGCCGAATACATCGTGTCTGTCCACTGCCTCTGCCGCCGCACATGTTATTCCGCGCACGTACGTGCATAACCATTGACACGGCATTGAAACACGAGCTATAGATCCATGGACGCTACGCATGGAGCGGTTGTTGTTGTTTTTGCATTTCCCACAAAGTTTTGCGGTTCCTGCTTGGCTGTTATTGGTCGAGAAGCCTCCGCCTACATCCCCCACAATGCCATGCGCTTATGAGTCGGCTTTACTTCCGGTGTCACAGTCTCTTTTCAAAACCAACCCATCACACTAAGACAGTTGCTCATATTCTCAAAAGCAAACTCTGACACCACAAAACCACTCAAGGTCTACAAAAACGTGAACACTACTGAGCATCATTAACCACATTACACCAAAATAATTGAAAAAACATTTTTCAGAGTGTGAGAACTTGTTTTTACAGTTTCACAACAGCCAGGATGCATTTGAGCAACTTATTTATTCTTAAATATGTATTGGACATTTACTTTAGATTTGTGCGTCTCATGAGAATAGTTACGTAATGCAGAAAATACAGTTATATCACAACTCAATGCAACAATGAGTAACTCCATAGGATCCATGACACACAATAGATACTACAGTACAGTAACAATGACACACAATAGATACTACAGTACAGTAACAATGTTCAGGGTGTGATTTATTTTATTATAGTACAAGCCTTTTATAGTTCTGTGCCACATGGTACTTTACCAGTGAGATTAGCTCGACACGGTGAGTTCTGGCGCCCGGATCACAGACTTTCTGATTGGTGAAATGGTGGAGGGCGGGACTTCAAAATGAAAACAATAACAAGATTTAAGGCCTGTAAAATTATCTCTGAACTACTTTTATCAGGTAAAAAAGTGACAGATTAGGGCCCTTTAATGATGACGACACATGGAAATCTTACATATTGCTACTTTAAGAGATACTTCAGCATGAATTATACACTTTTTAGCACTTTATTAGCTGTTTATTAGTGAGGGCTGAACCAATGCACTTGTACACTTCTTTCAAATGTAAGTTGCTGTTCGCTGTCCGTTAGAACAGAGCAACATTGTATCACATTTATTTATAGAGCGCTCAATAGAAGTCTGCCTCATGATGTGACGGGTCAACTGGAACTCTCTGAGAACAACGTCACAGCAACCTTTAAAACTGTTCATCTTAAGTCACCTGTAAACACAAATCTGGATACAATGACACAAATTCAATGAAAACTTTGTTTTCACAATTTGTTACTGAGCTAAAGGAGTTTACGTTACAATGTAAGTCAACAGGCTCCAGAACAAAATGAAGAAACACTTCATCCATGAGTACTTCCCTATTGGGCGCATACATGCATAACAACAACACCATATACAGTGCCATATACAGCGCCATATACAGCACCATATACAACACCATATACAGCGCCATATACAGCGCCATATACAGCACCATATACAGCACCATATACAACACCATATACAGCACCATATACAGCGCCATACAGCGCCATATACAGCACTATATACTGTACAACACCATATACAGCGCCATATACAGCACCATATACAGCGCCATACAGCGCCATATACAGCGCCATACAGCGCCATATACAGCGCCATATACTGTACAACACCATATACAGCGCCATATACAGAGGCATATACAGCGCCATATACTGTACAACACCATATACAGCGCCATATACAGCGCCATATACAGCGCCATATACTGTACAACACCATATACAGCGCCATATACAGAGGCATATACAGCGCCATATACTGTACAACACCATATACAGTGCCATATACAGCGCCATATACTGTACAACACCATATACAGCGCCATATACAGCGCCATATACAGCGCCATATACAGCGCCATATACAGCGCCATATACAGCGCCATATACAGCGCCATATACAGCACCATATACAGCGCCATATACAGCGCCATATACTGTACAACACCATATACAGCGCCATATACAGCGCCATACAGCGCCATATACAGCGGCATACAGCACCATATACAGCGGCATACAGCGGCATATACAGCGCCATATACAGCGTCATATACAGCGCCATATACAGCGCCATAAAGCGCCATATACAGCGGCATACAGCACCATATACAGCGCCATACAGCGCCATATACAACACCATATACAGCGCCATATACAGCGCCATACAGCGCCATATACAGTGCCATAAAGCGCCATATACAGCGCCATATACAGCGCCATATACAGCGCCATATACTTTACAACACCATATACAGCGCCATATACAGCGCCATATACAGCACCATATACAGCGCCATACAGCGCCATATACAGCGCCATACAGCACCACAGCACCATATACAACACCATATACAGCGCCATATACTGTACAACACCATATACAGCGCCATATACAGCGCCATACAGCGCCATATACAGCGGCATACAGCACCATATACAGCGGCATATACAGCGCCATATACAGCGCCATATACAGCGCCATATACAGCGCCATAAAGCGCCATATACAGCGGCATACAGCACCATATACAGCGCCATACAGCGCCATATACAACACCATATACAGCGCCATACAGCACCATATACAGCGCCATATACAGCACCATATACAACACCATATACAGCACCATATACAGCACCATATACAACACCATATACAGCGCCATACACAGCACCATATACAGCACCATATACAGCACCATAGAGCCCGCTGCACTAAATACATGGTCAGGGGCAATATTCAAACGGAAATATAAATGGTTATTGTTTCTGCATATTTTAAGGTAATTTTTTTAATTCATTTTATACTTAAGAGAAATGAGAGTATTCAGCAATGCTTAAAGACAATGTTTTTTCATAAAATGTAACAAATAAAAAAGCACAACACTTTTGATTATAAGTGTTTTTTGATTTGACGGAAGAATAAATGATCCGACAAAAACAATGTATGGGTTTTATATACTGCTTTTTCTGTATATTTCTCCAAAATCATCCAGTTTTAGTGCTTCCCTATGATCCCATATTTAAATCCTCATTGTTCCCGAGTCCTGGTCCCAAACCCTGGACTCTGTGTTTATGCCGCTACAGAGACGACCGTGTAAACAGTTGGGTTTTTACTCTTTGTCAGACCGTGGGAAAGTGCTGTATTTTCCCCGGTTTTAGGACTCGGCACCCAGCCCCAATGCTTCGGAGACACAAGCTCGAGTCTTTTGCCTTTCGTTGTTCTGTCATTTTGAAGTCTTTCCGACGCGGTTTTGTGACAGAATGTTTGGAGAAAACTGGACGCATTCCTGTCATTTCTCTTCGCTTTGCTGTGGCGTTGCTGAGCCCAGTTTGTGGTCGGGTTTTGAGGGAATTTGAACAATTTATCCCGCTGAATAAAGGCCTCATTCAAGTCTCCAGTCGCTAAATTATTGGGACATTTTTTATAGTGCGTTGGTTTCATGTGACATCAGCACTTTCCAAAGAGTCTATAGTTTCACATTGTGGTGAAGCGCAGCTGAAACATGCTTCCCAGTAGCTATGGTAACTGTCAAAAGTCAGAATCAAGTCTTCGTTTGGAGCTAATTTATCTGTAATTCCGAGAAAAATTACAAAATATCAACTATGGTCTCATTATTTTCTCCTAAAGGTGTCTAGAAGTGGTGACAAATACGTATGCAAGAAGTTGGCCGGGAGAACGGACTTTCAGACATTAGGCGCAGTGGTTATGGGTTCGATTCCACCTCCAAGGCCTTTCTGTATGGGGTTTGCATGTTCTCCCCGTGTCTACATAGGTTTTCTCCGGCTGCTCCGGTTTCCCATACCACTAAAAAAATGTACAATATGTCTGAATGTAATTGAATGAGTGATTGAATGGTGTTGGTCGGGGGCTTTCTCGTTTCCGTCTTTACCGTGTGGAGAGAATGGTAAAATATCTGTAAAGCGCTTTGGTCTGTGGAATGCGCTATATACATAAATTGCTTGCTTACTTACTTACATAAGAATGATTCAGAGGCTTTGTGAATCTAATTACCATAAAATTATGATCTGAGAAAACAAAAGAACATTTTCTTTTCAACATTTCTTTCCAAAATGTCTTCTTTCTCATAGAGCTGAATTGGCGCCTTCTGAAAAACTGAAACACAATTCAACAACACAAACACAGACTATTGTGTGAAACAAAATGTTGTGTATGCGTCTGGGTGGAAGTTCTCGGGAAAGAAAATGACATACAACTTCACTTTCTGTTTTATGTTATAAATTCATGTTTGTGCTATTTCAATGAAACCAAGACTTGACCTGCCTTCATCTTGTTAGAAAACATGTTATCTGTATCGGTAGAACAGCAGATGTTTGATAGATTTGATTATTTATCATTATTTTTATTATTTATATACTGTATATGAGCTATATAAATAAAAACATTACTTACTTTGGGCTCTAATATGGGAACACGACAGGGCTGTCCTATTCCTCCGCTAATATTGGTTTAGTCGCTATTAGAAAACATGTAATTTTTTTGTCAGAAAGAACCCTGTGAGTCACGACTTGACTCTTTGGGCTGAGAGCTGATTGGCTGAGTGAGGATGGTCATCTTTTTCACTTTTCTGTCTAAACACATTTGTGATACAACTGTTTTAGAGCCAGGAATGAGTGACTTGGAATTTAGTACAGTTTTATTATTGTTTAGGGGCACAACTAGGGTTGCCAACCGTCCCTTGAAATACAGAATTGTCCTGTATTATAGAAAAACTATGTGCATCACGTATTGAATGGATACGGGACGGCTTTTGTCCCGTATTTTCAGAGCCATCTTCAATGCATCACTCACTCACTGCATGTCACACACGCACACACAAAGTAATCACAGTTTAAGCGTCTACCTTTCAGCCAATCAGAGTCAAAGGGGCGTAGGCTCGATCACATCCATGGATTTACTGTTGACAAGTGGCAGCGTGGGCCGTGCCGGCAGCACCATCACGGCAGAAGTTTGGTAAAGTAGCATCATATTCCCAGATTCTGACTTCCGCGGTCAATAGCTCACAAAAGCTACTTTGTTAAACAAAAGTAATTGTGCCAAAATGATCATCTCTACGTTTTTGTTTTTTTTCAAATCCAATGCGCTGTTTTAATGCAGAGAAAACCATTGAATCCAATGCACTGCTGGCGCCGAGAAAAGCGCTTAGGGAGCGTCAACAAATGTCCAGACCAGCTTTGTAAACGAACAATAGCTTTTACTGAAGCCATGTACACGCAGTAAATGTTTTGTTTTGTGTTTTTGTATTTACTGTAACATACATAAATAATGTATGTTACAGCATTTGTCTTTTTTTATCATTTTTATTACTAATAAGAATGCATTAAGTCCTCAACCAACCAGCTGTTTATTCAATTTCATTTTTGACTAAGGATTTATTTTTTTATATGTAGTCAATAAATTACATTCTAAAAACTGTGATTGTGAAATTCCAGATTACTATGTAGATTGAAATTAGGACAAAAAAATGCTCAACCCGATCCACCCAAATGTTGTCCCTTATTTTTTTGTTCTCAAGTTGGCAACCCTACACACAACCGAAAAACTCACTATCAAATCATTTTTCGGATCAGCATTTCGTTTTCAAATAATTAAATTATAATTTATAAAATTGATTTGCCATGTTTAATTCAAATCAATCAATGGGTATAAGGACAAGGAGAAACTCTTAAAACTAGGTAAAAAAATTAAATGATAATAAAAACAAACAAAACACAGACGTTGGCGTTGAAAACATTTTTTTTAAATAAATCTATCCACAGATCAGTTTGTGCCGAACCGAAGATATTGATCTGGATATGGATCAATGATCATCCGTTGCACTGCTATTAAAGGTCCTATATCACGCTTTTCTTCATGTTTCACACTCAATCCTATGCACATGTGTGATATTAATGTGTATGATACACCACACAACAATCAAAGCTTGTGAGATTAGAGCCATCTCTTGTATAGAGGTGACGTCACCTCGACTCAAACGAGCTGATCCAGAGTCTGCTCCTCTGCCTGTGAGCCCCCCGCCCGCACGGTGACGTAGCATCGCGCTTTTGTCGTTTATCGCCTGTACTTAGTAATTTCATACATAAGAATAAACTTTTTCCAACAATGACAATCCGTCACATCGAGCCCTATGTCCTCGATGCACAATCAGACCCTAGTTATTTAGTTTACAGAAGTATACAGCGAGTTAGCGTCACTACTTACAGATCGAGGGGGTCCGAGTTACGTCTTTTACCGTGGGAATAACGTGTTTCCAGATCAGCTTTTGAGTCAGTCCAGTTCCATTGTCCCTGTAGTTCTGGAACAGTCTCAGTGAAGTGTCGCAGATGAACCGGTGTTATAATAGATCCATGAGATGAACAGATGAAAAAAGTCGAGCCGCTTTCTTCCTCTTAGGGCCAAATAGTGCGTCCCATATTTACACCCATAACAGACTTCATTCAAGTTGACGTGATCCTAACACTTTTAGTTGCTGACAAAAGCATAAAAACAGTAGCTCTATGTGGTGTCCGCGAGACCAGACCACAGACGCTGGACTCGGGAGCCGGAGCCTGTGCGCTCTGATTCGCTGTTTTGATCCGTCAATCACCTCCCGTCGGCTTTTAATTTATTTTTATTTTTATTATTTTGGACAAAAAACAGCATAATAATTGTGTATTGTTTACCCCGTTTTGACAAAAGTATTTAACAACTATTTTAAATACAAAGCAAACGGGGTCATGCGCGTCATCAGTGTGGTTTTCGTCACTGAAGTGGACCCGAGCGTTTCTGTGCCTCACGCTGGGGAAGGAGACAGATTGCTCTCTTACAAAAGATTGACAGAATCAATGAATAAACTACTGTGGGCTTGTGTATGAAGGCCAAATAGCATTGTAATCATGTTTAAAGCAGAGAAAAGTCAAAAACCGTGATATGGGCCCTTTAAGGCTGGTTGAAAATGACATACCCCGGCTTTAAAGTTACATCCCTCAGCTTTAGAGCCCTCCACATTTCGTTTGTAGTGCGTTTGTGAACCGCTCGTTTTCTTCGTCCTGTTGGTTTTTTCTCCAGTTACATGAACGCGGAAAAGCTGTGGTCCCAACAGAGTTCCAACTTCTGCTGAAGCCACAAGTTTCAGACCAAAGGAAAGAAGTCGTGTTGGTTCAGTTTGGTTTGAGGATTTGATACAGAGTCCAAAGAATGTGTTCGAACCCCTGGAGTTGGAGACATTCTACGAGTTTAGAACACAAAGAACAAACAAGAAAAAACATCAATAGAAAATGACACACACATTTACAAGTTTATAAACAAGGGAAGAGAGACCGGAGAGAGAGAGCTGAGAGAGAGAGCTGAGAGAGAGAGCTGAAAGAGAGAGCTGAGAGAGAGACCTGAGAGAGAGACCTGAGAGAGAGACCTGAGAGAGAGAGAGACCTGAGAGAGAGACCTGAGAGAGAGACCTGAGAGAGAGACCTGAGAGAGAGAGACCTGAGAGAGAGAGCTGAGAGAGAGAGACCTGAGAGAGAGACCTGAGAGAGAGAGAGACCTGAGAGAGAGAGAGACCGGAGAGAGACGATAGACAGAGCGACACCATAGAGAGAGACCAGAGAGAGAGACCATAGACAGAGCGACACCATAGAGAGAGACCATAGACAGAGCGACACCATAGAGAGAGACCATAGACAGAGCGACACCATAGAGAGAGAACAGAGAGAGACCAGATCCTCAACTCCCACAAAAGACCTATAGTCTGGAAATTACTTCATTTTTTGTTTTATCTTATGTTATTGACAGTCATATCTTTGATTTCGATGCAATAACAGTATCTTTCAGCCCGAGTCTAAACAACACGCCAACCTTTCCCACGTGGCATCCACACAGAGCCACGGCGTTTAGGCTCAGTCCTGTTTGCTGCAGCGCTCCTCAGTCTCTCTGGTTCAAACTGCACTTTTCCTCTGTAAGCTGTAATCAAAGTCCCATCAGGGCAGTGCAAATATCAGCAGAGGAAATGGTCTGTGGAGCCCAGAGTCACACAGAAATGTTCAAAGTTTCAACCCTGAGAAAACCGACTGAGTATAATCTAAATCCACGTTACCATCTTTTTGTACAATCTCCGTCGTCTTTGTGTTCGTAAAACATGTGACATTTCTATTTGTACTTTTGCAAGCTGCTGTATAAGGCTTGGCAATCTTTTTTGTCCTCACATCGATCTTGATTTTCAAACAGATTCACATAGAAACATGTTAAGATGAAAAGATCTTTTTTTTTGTCCCTCAGTGGAAATGTCAGTGTTGCATCAGCAGTGACAGTAGGAACACACAGCACAAGATACAAGAACAATAAGTAAAAAAAATATCTCCAACTTTAGCATCATAAAGAAGAAAGTACATAATGCCGTCTTTCCATTTTAATGCATGTGTTGATAATGAAAGAAATGTAGATTTTGGCACAATCCTATCAAAACCATGCAGTCCTAGTGAAGAGACAAATGGACACAAAGCCAGAGTTTCAGAGATGAAAGAGATGAGGTGACGTTTCCACTGGAGTCTAGAATGTGCAGAGTCTGTGTGAGACCTGTCTAACAGTCTGGTCTGTGTCTGGTCTCTCTCTTTCCCTTTAGTCTCCCTCTAGTCTCCCTCTGGTCTCTCTCTCTGGTTTCTCTCTGGTCTCTCTCTCGTCTCGCCCTGGAGTCTCTCAGGTCTCTCTCTCTGGTCTCTCTCTGGTCTCTCTCTCTGGTCTCTCTGGTCTCTCTCTGGTCTCCCTCTGGTCTCTCTCTGGTCTCCCTCTGGTCTCTCTCTGGTATCTCTCTCGTCTCGCCCTGGAGTCTCTCAGGTCTCTCTCAGGTCTCTCTCTGGTCTCTCTCTCTGGTCTCTCTCTCTGGTCTCTCTCTCTGGTCTCTCTCTGGTCTCTCTCTCGGTTCTCTCTCTGATATCTCTCTGGTCTTGCCCTGGGGTCTCTCTCAGATCTCTCTCTGGTCCCTCTCTCTCTGGCTTCTCTCTATGGTCTCTCTCTTTCAGGTCTCACCCTGGTTTCTCTCAGGTCTCTCTCTCGTGTCCAGCCTCTCGCTTCCTGCTCTCTTTCTGATCTCCGGTCTCTCTCTCCGGCCTCTTTCTCTCACTCAGCCGAGCAGCTCTCAGTCCAAACAGTCAAAAAGCGGCTCACAGGGCCTCAGTCTGGATGGGACTCTTCTCAGAGGGGAAGAGTCGGGTCATAATGTTGTTTTTATGAGCAGAGGAGACAGTGGCTCATGTGTTCAGAGACCGCGGCATCACGAGTCCACACGAGGACTTCCACCACAGATACTGTATTAGAGCTGAGATTAAAGCTGGGTTACGTAACTTTAGCATCATCAATAACACATGAAGTCTAATTTTTCTATATATTATATGTAGATTTTGTTTCTTTTCCTCTTCTCTGCCACTGTCACTAACAAGCCCGGATTCAAACACTGCATCCATATATAACTGCAATTCATCCCTTGTCTTATCCACCTACAGGTTAAAACTCACCATTATTTATCCTGCATTATGCTTATTATCAATCTTATTTTTAATTATATTCTAGATATTAATAATAATGTTGCACAATGTACTGTTCCGCACGCACGCGCACACACACCCACACACACGCACGCACACACACGCACGCACACGCACGCACGCACACACACCCACGCACACACACCCACACACACGCACGCACACACACACACATACATGCACACCTTATCTGTTTGCTTTAAAGGTACATACCCCAGCTCTAAAGTTACGTACCCCAGCTTTAAAGTTACATCCTACAGCTTTAAAGTTACATCCTACAGGTTTAAAGTTACATCCTACAGGTTTAAAGTTACATCCTACAGCTTTAAAGTTACGTACCCCAGCTTTAAAGTTACATCCCACAGGTTTAAAGTTACGTCCCCCAGCTTTAAAGTCACGTTCCCCAGCTTTAAGTCCACACAGACGTCCTTGTTGTCCGGTGACTGAGCTGCTGACCGCCGCAGGGGATTCCCGAATTTCGGAATGTCACGGTTGTTCCTGAAAACGTAAAAGTAACAAAGTGAGAGCGGAGCACAGAGCAGTCATTATGACGGCTCGGGCTCACCGCGGCCGGGTCAAAGAGGCGGGTCAAAGGAGACAGAACCGGGTCAAATGCAAGGAGGTGATTGGAGACTGGTTTTACCACTGCTCCTACTTGTTTTTGAGCTATATCCACTCTCATATCAAGTATAGATATTTACTTTGGCTACACACACACACACACACACATACACACAAATATACGTATACACACGCTTACACAAACACACACATGCTACGGTAGAAAGGATTTGCACCTCTGCTCTTGATGTGTGTGTGTGTTTTAAAGTGTGTGCGTTTTTAATCTGGATGTGTTTTTTATATGTGTGTGTTTGTTTTAATCTGTGTGTTTTTAATCTTTGTGTGTTTGCGTTTTTTATGTGTATGTGGGTTTTTAATCTGTGTATGTGTGTGTGTTTATGATCCGTGTGTTGTGTTGCAGATCGAGTGCGGAGGTAAAGCTGCTCTCTGTAAACTTCTGCGAGTGGGAGACGAGCTCATCAGCATCAATGGGACAGTTCTGTACGGCAGCAGACAGGAGGCGCTCATCCTCATCAAAGGCTCCTACAGAACCCTGAGGCTGACTGTGCGCAGGTAAGGACCCTACTGAGACCGGAGGACCCTACCCTACTGAGACCGGAGGACCCTACCCTACTGAGACCGGAGGACCCTACTGAGACCGGAGGACCCTACTGATACCAGAGGACCCTACTGAGACCAGAGGACCCTACTGAGACCAGAGGACCCTACTGAGACACGGACAGCAGAGGACCCTACTGAGACACGGACAGCAGAGGACCCTACTGAGACACGGACAGCAGAGGACCCTACTGAGACACGGACAGCAGAGGACCCTACTGAGACACGGACAGCAGAGGACCCTACTGAGACACGGACAGCAGAGGACCCTACTGAGACACGTACAGCAGAGGACCCTCCTGAGAAAGGGACAGCAGAGGACCCTGCTGAGACAGGGACAGCAGAGGACCCTACTGAGAAAGGGACAGCAGAGGACCCTACTGAGACACGGACAGCAGAGGACCCTACTGAGACATGGACAGCAGAGGACCCTACTGAAACTAGGACAGTAGAGGACCCTACTGAAACTAGGACAGTAGAGGACCCTACTGAAACTAGGACAGTAGAGGACCCTACTGAGACACGTACAGCAGAGGACCCTGCTGAGACAGGGACAGCAGAGGACCCTACTGAAACTAGGACAGTAGATGTATTTAACTCATTGACTGCCATTGACATATTTGTCTGAGACTGGGGATTTCTGTCAAACTTCCCTGTATTCGACTGGGGTTTACAGGAGAACAAATCTAGCTAAAAACCAACATCTTTTTTTGCAGATGAAAGTAGACAGTCCAATCTTTCAGAATCTGGTTTCATATTTCACATAGTCATTGCACATAATATTCTGTTGGTCTTGAAAGTCAGTGAAATCATCGAAAACGGCTGGCAGTCTATGTGTCAATGAGACACAGACTTCAGATGTATTTAAGAGCGCAGGAGAAGCCAAGATGATATTAGAGATGTGTATTTGTAGCATATGGGCCACTTCCTTGTTTTGATCATGTGTTTCATTGTTTTGCTTTAGTTTCTTGTCTAAACCTTGGTCTTTCTGGAGTCTCTCTCTGGTCTCACTCTGGTCTCTCTCTGGTCGCTCTCTGGTCTCTCTCTCTGGTCTCTCTCTGGTCACACTCTGGTCTCTCTCTGGTCTCTCTCTGGTCTCTCGCTCTGGTCTCTCTCTCTTCTCTTTCTCTGGTCTCTCTCTGGTCTCTTTCTGGTCTCTCTCTGATGTCTCTCTAGTCTCTCTGTGTTCTCTTTCTCTGGTCTCACTCTGGTCTCTCTCTGTTCTCTCTCTCTGGTCTCACTCTGGTCTCTCTCTGGTCTCTCTCTGGTCTCTCGCTCTGGTCTCTCTCTCTTCTCTTTCTCTGGTCTCTCTCTGGTCTCTTTCTGGTCTCTCTCTGATGTCTCTCTAGTCTCTCTCTGTTCTCTTTCTCTGGTCTCACTCTGGTCTCTCTCTGTTCTCTTTCTCTGGTCTCTCTCTGGTCTCTCTCTGGTCTCTCTCTGATGTCTCTCTAGTCTCTCTCTGTTCTCTTTCTCTGGTCTCACTCTGGTCTCTCTCTGTTCTCTTTCTCTGGTCTTTCTCTGGTCTCTCTCTGGTCTCTCTCTGGTCTATTTCTGGTCTCTCTCTCTGGTCTCTCTCTAGTCTCACTCTGCTCTCTCTCTGCTCTCTCTGGACTTGTGCTGCTGCAGTTGAGCCTGTGTGATTGTTGTGTGTGATTACATTTGACAAAAGTGTGTTCTACAGTTTGTATGAGAGACATTTTATTACAATCCATAACATTTTTCCTCTCCTTTCCCGCTGTAACTCCTTATGCTACCACTAGAGGGAGACTACAAACACAGACAAGTGATTAGAACCTCTCTCTAATGTGGGTGAAGTGTCTTGCTTAAGGACACAACGAAGGTTTGGCACTTTACAGCCGCAGCCGCCCCACTGTGGCACCTGCTGTTCAGAGGTTTTCCATCACAGAACTAATGGGCTGATGCTTAAAACAAAATCACAATTACAGCTAAAACAAAGGCAGCACAACAACAAGGAGAGTTGTGCTTTGATCGCACTGTTCAGTCGGCATCGTTTGGGGTTCTCTGGGCACCCCCCCTCCCAAAGTACAGTCCTACATCACTGTTCACACACACACAGGAAGTGACCACATACGTCCAGGTGTCGGAGCAGGAAGCTGGTCGTTCAGGACATAAACAAACTCTGGATGTGAGGATGTCCTGTGCAGATGCAGACTTCCATCATAATATCACTGTAACTAAGATTATATTAAAGCTGGGGTATGTAACTTTTAGTCCCATAAATAACATGTCCAACAGAAAGAGGCTTGTCAAAGTCCTGGGGGCGACACTAGTGTGGTAGAGCATTGGCCTTTGAGACAGAGGGTCGTGGGTTCGAGCCCGACCGTCACCATCGACTCCCACTGTCTGCTGTTGTTGTGTCCTTGGGCAAGACACTTAACCTCTGGGAACACCAGCCACAGTGGGACGGCTGCGGCTGTAACGTGCCAAACTGCCGTGGTGTCCTTAGGCAAGACACTTCACCCACATTGCCTGGAATGAGTCTGGTGTGTGTGTGAATGGTTGGTGGTGGTGGGGGGGGCCGATGGCACAGACTGGTTGCCTCGCTTCTGTCAGTGTGCCCCAGGGCAGCTGTGGCTACAGTAGTAGTTTATCACCACCGTGTACAGAGTGAAAGAATAATGACATGTAAAGTGTCTTTGAGTGTCCAAAAAGCGCTGTATAAAACCAATGCATTATTATTATTATTACTATTTCAGTAAAATGTCTTAATTCTAGTAGATAACACATCATCTTTTGTGTGAGAAAGAGTCCTGTCACTATTTGACTCTTTGGAATGTTAGGAATATTTTAGGTACTATAGATAGATTTTATTACATAGATTTTTTTTATTGAAAATGATCTGCCACCGCTTTGGGCTCGACTGAGGGAACAAGAGTCTATTTCTCATTAGGAATGGGAACCTCAGGGTACATCACGATACGATACGATGTGCGATACAAAGCTCACGATTATCTCACATTATGACGATGCAGCGATTATCAATATATTGGTCAAAAATATACTTAATTTATGCCATAAATATAAGAAAAATATAATCTTAAGTGAAAAATTACACTTTATTTCTAGATAAATGGATAAAGTGTCATGTGTTACATTAAAGTGAACTGCCTTTTAACCACATTTTGCGTGAGAAAGTATCACGATACATCACCAAATCGATATATGCTCACACTCCTAGTTCCTATGTCCCTGATTTTGTCCCTCACTCATTTTTTTTTGTCAGAAAGAGCCATGTGAGTCAATCAATTTTTTTCTCCCACCACTAGAATACATGCTATTTATATGTCAAAAAAGCCCTGTGAGTCGCTACTTGACCCTTTGGGCTGAGAGCTGATTGGCTGAGTGAGGGGGGTCTGCTTTATGTCACTTTTCTGTCTGAAAAAGCTGATCTAAAGATGTGACAGAGGCCAAACATACATGTTGAAACTAGTGATCGAAATAAACTGTTTATTATATATTTATATATATTATATATATTTATAACAAGTAACGTGGATTTTATAGCATATTTTTTTCCCATTGTTTTTTGAAAGTTACACCCCCCAGCTTTAACCTGTCTTCTCATAGTTTTAAAAATAACTCGATGTGTAATGAATCCAAATCTTTGTCTGGACATGCCCAGACTTTTCTCTCTAATCGACCCCGGAGTGAAAAGTCCGCCGCACACTCCTCTCATTCATAAAGCCGTGTTTATAGACGAGGTGCAAACTGCCGCTGGATCCGGACCAACACTTTTCCACTGTTAAAACCACGAACGCAGCCGAGAATACGTCATTTTTACTGCTCTATGTTTACACACAGGACTTATTAGAGCCGAGAGAATGGGAAAGTACGGCTCTGAATACAACTGGGAGCGTGGAAGATCTTTGGAAACTACTTTAACACGAGCACAAGCTGAGAACTTTTGGAATTCTGTCTTCACCTAAAAATAGGCTGAGAGTCCTTCACCGTGAGTCCAGTTAATGATCAGACGGTTATCTGCGTCGGCATCTGTCCTCGGGTCTAATGAGTCTGTGGGAAAACCCCTCGGAGCATTCCTTGTGTCCGCACTTAAAGCTGGGGTGTGGAACTTTTGAGAAATGCGCAATAAATCCATAAAAATGTTCATCAGAGCCAAAATGTCCTTTCCCTGGTCTTTACCTAGTTATTCTTTTCAATTCTGTTTAACTTTGTTCAATCTTTCGGTTTTGGATCTGTGATATGCGGACGATTCTGCAGCATTGCACAGGCGCCGTTGCACAAAAATCTAAATATTTCAGATTCAGATTCAGGCTACTTTATTTATCCCACCTGGAGAAATTCATTTGAGTGTCACATAAAATTATAAAAAAATAACATAGAATAAATAAATAACATAAAAACACAGGAATTAAGCAATATGACGGATAGATATTTGTGTAAGTTCTCAAACAGAAAATTTTTAGAATTTATTTAGTTTGACTGAGCATTTTATACATTTACTGCTTTATACTAAATAAATAAATACATCCACTGATTGCTAACTTATGGCCTGAAAACAACAGCTTGCAGAGATGTGAGCCTCTGTCGCATATTCAAACTCTGTTCAATGAAAATATCTGTTGATTGCTAACTTGGTATGCAGTCTGAGTAGAGTCTTCAGGGCCTTCTAAGTGGCTGTATGAACAGTGAAGGGGGCAGAGCTCAGAGCGATGTGGAGGGATTGATACAGAAGTTGGGGCTCCTCCCCTCTTGTATTACACATTACAGAACAGAAGGTATAAAAGTGGCCAAAGGGGGCGCTGTGGAGCACATGGACATCTACTAACATTTATAGCTATTGGTCTCTGCCCCTTATGGACCAATGGCTCTATGTGTTTTTAGGGCTATACAAAAATACATTGAATTGAATTGAGTTGAAGTTCTACCGCTGACCACTGGGGGCACTGTTTGTCTCCTGAATCAATGCTTCTTTGACTCTTGTGGAAAAACATAATGATGTAAAAAGCAGGAAGGGAACGTGACGGAAATGTTCTGAGGCTGCGGTTCAGAGCAAGAGGAAATGTGCTGATGTCCAGACTGAGGCACTGTCTTTAAAGCTGGGGTACACAACTTTCACATCACCACAATAGAAAAATAAAAACTGGCTCTAAAACAGTTTCTCAAAGCTGTTCCCATGTTGGAGTCCCCCCAGAGCCAGAGGCAGTCCTTTTGGGGTCACAGCATTTCTTCTGTTTACAGATGACGTGGCTCTGTCCAAATCCGATGAGATGGTTCAGTCCTAGCCTGGTCTTACCATGTGTAAACTCTGGTCCATGGTCATTTCCTACATGTACGTCTGGTCTTACCATGTGTAAACTCTGGTCCATGGTCATTTCCTACATCTACGTCTGGTCTTACCATGTGTAAACTCTGGTCCATGGTCATTTCCTACATGTACGTCTGGTCTTACCATGTGTAAACTCTGGTCCATGGTCATTTCCTACATGTACGTCTGGTCTTACCATGTGTAAACTCTGGTCCATGGTCATTTCCTACATCTACGTCTGGTCTTACCATGTGTAAACTCTGGTCCATGGTCATTTCCTACATGTACGTCTGGTCTTACCATGTGTAAACTCTGGTCCATGGTCATTTCCTACATGTACGTCTGGTCTTACCATGTGTAAACTCTGGTCCATGGTCATTTCCTACATCTACGTCTGGGTCTTACCCATGGATCTATTATAATAACTGGATAGGGTATTACTAGCTTGTAGCTGAATAACTCATGTGCTCGGGGGATTCTCTCGGTACTGCAGACTGAACCAGACTAAATTCACGTGGGCTACCCAGAAATTTTCCCCATAGAACTCAATGCATATTAAAACTGCTCGACCTCAGCTGACAGAGAACCTGACAGAGAACCTACAGCTTTAATAAAGGTCGGATTTTGTGGGGATTTTAGTGTCCCTTGTCATCCTGAACTTTGTTTCTTCTTAAATCCTTCGGTTTTGTTTAAATCCACACTTTAGTGCCACAAACTCTGCTCCTCAGGCTCTCGCTCTAACTCCCGCTCTGATGAACTGCTCTGATTGGTCAGAGCGCGGCCGAGCCCCTCTGTGCACGTGCGTGAGACCCGGTGTGAGACCCACACACGCGTGTTTGGCGCAATGCATTATGGGAGATCATCCACTGCGCAGAACCGGGAGGACCAGACGATGCCCAAATACAGAAGAGTTTCCCAAAGATCTTTGCGAGTTTCCCATAGATCTTTGCGAGTTTCAGGCGACTTCCGCTAATCTTTCAGCCCCCATGCTGTCACAAAGCGCCACTGAGCACAATTGTGAGCACACAATTTGAATAGGGCGCCATCTTGGATCGCCGGGGCTTGGTCTTACCATGTGTAAAGGTCATTTCCTACATGTACGTCTGGTCTTACCATGTGTAAATTCTGGTCCATGATGATCTCGATGTTCCATGATCATTTAGTTTCCTCGGTGCAATCCCCTCCGACCAATCAGAGAGCGGGGGAGGCGGGTGTTGTAGGTCGGTGTCGGTGACGTCAAGAGTTTGTGCTGAATTTTCTGGTTGTAGTTTGTCGGAGAATGTGATAGTAAAATAATCTGTTCTGGTTCAATCCAAATATCAAGAAACTGAAGCCGGAGCAAGAGGAATGTTTAGTAAATGTCATTGAAGCAAAGATGTTGTGGCTCTACTCCCCTCAGGCTCCGTTGGTGGCAAAGGAGATGGCTAAAGCTAGGCTACATGCTAAAGTTAGGCTAAATGCCTCACTCACTCGGGCTCATTACATACGTCACCTTAAACTCAGATCCAATCGTTTCAATCTGCAAAAGGAGTTAACCCCTCCCACCTGTTAACGGAGTCAATGGAGCAAATCCAGACCTTAGTATGAAATGAAATTATTATGATGGTGTGGTGAGACCAGCTAGTTCTGTACCAGAGACAATGGTCCTTGTCCTCTCCAGGCGCAGAGGTCCACATGAAATACCAACATGAATATTCTCCACATCCTGTTTAAGGGACGCATCAACACATGTGGCCATCGTGTAACTCCGCCCCTGTGTCAGTCCTGTAATACTATGATGTCATTGTATCACTATGACATCACAATCAGAGCTTTTCTGTCTAAACGTGGCCGTAGCTGCAGGTGAAAGCCACATCCTGTCAGACCCCTGAAGCTAAGCAGGGCAGGGCTTGGTTTGTACTGTAATGGGAGACCTCTGGGAACAGCAGGTGCCACAGTGGGGCGGCAGTAAAGTGCCAAACTGTGGTTGTGTCCTTAGGCAAGACACTTCCCCCACATTAGAATGGGTCTGGTGTGTGTGTGAATGGTAGGGGCTGATTGCAATAATAGTCAATAATGGTGGCTGGTTTTCATAGAATCATTAATTTGGTCTAAAAAAGCCTCCCTATTGTCTGGTCTGGCCTGGTCTGGTCCTGTTCTGGTCCCTGTCTTGTTCCGTCCCGGTCTGGTCCCGGTCTGACCCTCGTCTGGCCCTGGTCTGGTCCCGTTCTGGCCCTGGTCTTCTGTATTGTTGTATTTCTAGATAATTCCTGCCACATTCCTCCGTCGTGGGTGTTTCGTCGTTAGTGCAGTTTTCCTGTTTTCCTGTTTTCTGGCTCTTTTTGTCGAACATGTAAACTAGTGTAGATTCCAGACCTAAACGACACATTCCAGCGCTTCCTGTTCGGAGCCGCCCCACTTCCTGATCCAACTGTACAGAGAGGCGGCTGCGGACACCATTGTAAACACATTTCACATGAATTCAGATGATAATGAGGTCAGAAAGTCAACCTTCAACAGATCAGAAATCTCCATCCCCCAGTTCTCAAGATGTGTTGCAATTATAACATCAATAAGAGCAGAGACTTTTGTGGTAGGTGTGGATGGGGTTCTTTTATCTTCGTTGGACTCGTCGTTGGTCTCTGGTCTTTTTCTGGTCTCTCTCTGGTCTCTCTGGTCTATGTCTGGTCTCTGATCTCTCTCTCTAATCGCTCTCTCTCTGGTCTCTTCCTAGTCTCGCTCTTTGGCAAAGAGCAACTTTGTAATAGGCCTAATATGAGCAATGCTAAATGCTAGCGACTCACTCGGGCTCATTACATATGTCACGTAAACTCAGATCCAATCGTTTCAATCGTTAACCCCTCCCACCTGTTAACGGAGTCAATGGAGCAAATCCAGACCATTTGTACAAAATGAAATTAGTACGATGGTGTGGTAAGACTAGGTCCGTCCTAATGTTTGAACTCTGATAAAGTGATGGGAACTCTCCTCTTGTTCTTGATCTTGTGGATGTCCTCTCGCCTCCTGTTGTTCGGTCTAACTGTCAATTAGAGAGCAGTTTCAGTGACACAATGATCCACCCTCACTGTGTGAAGGAGCAGGTCTTTCCTTCCTGCTGCTGTCAGACTGTACTACGAACAATAAGGACTATAGCTAACACTGCCGACTTGAGCATATCGTGCATCTGTGCAATAACTTCAATAATGTCAGAATGTGCAATACAGAACCACATGTGTTCGAGTGCCTCATGCTGATGCTAATGCTAACACGTACAGTTGTAAACACACAACTTTATATTTCTTGCACTAAAATATACAGGATTTTACACCTGCTTCTTAATCTGCTAAAGTTTCAGATGTTAAACTTGCTTCTTTATTATGCTGAATTTAGAGATTTTATTGTATTTTAGGATATTGTTATTGTTCATTTATCTTGTGCTGTGTGCTCCTCATTCCTACTGCTCTGTAACTGGTGATGCAACACTGACATTTCCCCGCTGTAGGACCAGTGAAATTATCTTAATCTTGAACTTGTGAACTTTCAAATGTCCCGACATCATCATGAGAAGTGTCCTGTCTTCTGAATCCAGTGTGTTCTTTCATATTCCTCTGCTCTGTAAATAGTTCCTGCATCAGTCTGTTATTACTGCTTCGTTCAGAGCAGTCTGTTTGGAGGATAATAAGAGAGAGTTTCTGTAGAATAAACAGCTCAAACCGAAGCTTCTCATCTCAAACTGGAACAAAACAGATCAGACCACATCTTCTTTGCAGAAAGTGATGAAAAATAACTTTAAAAGGTGCTCAAATTTTGCTAAATGCATCTAAAGGACCTTCTTCTTCTTCTTATAAATTTGAGCACATTCTGACTGAGCTTCAAAACAAGATTCTCCAATGGGACAAAGCAAAATTATCTTGTTTTAGAGAGATACAATAAATATCTCTCTCTGAATGAGAAAATAAAGCAACTGTCTTGTAATAACACTAAATGGTTTTGTCCCATTGGCAAATTTTGAGAGTCAGATTGTGTCGGATTAAGATTAAAACCTCCATATCCATCCATCCATTTTCTTCCGCTTTATCCGTTGCCGGGTCGCGGGGGCAGCAGTCTAAGCAGAGACGCCCAGACTTCCCTATCCACACACACTTCCTCCAGCTCATCCGGGGGGACCCCAAGGCGTTCCCAGGCCAGCTGAGAGACATAGTCCCTCCAGCGTGTCCTAGGTCTTCCCCGGGGCCTCCTCCCGGTGGGACGTGCCCGGAACACCTCCCCAGGGAGGCATCCAGGAGGCATCCTGAACAGATGCCCGAGCCACCTCAACTGGTTCCTCTCGACGTGGAGAAGCAGCGGCTCTACTCCGAGCTCCTCCCGTGTGACTGAGCTCCTCACCCTATCTCTAAGGGAGCGCCCAGCCACTCTGCGGAGGAAGCTCATTTCGACCGCTTGTATCCGCGATCTCGTTCTTTCGGTCATTACCCAAAGCTCATGACCATAGGTGAGGGAGGGAACGAAGATTGACCGGTAAATCGAGAGCTTTGCCTTTCGGCTCAGCTCCCTCTTCACCACAACGGTCCGATACAGAGACCGCATCACTGCGCACGCTGCACCGATCCGCCTGTCAATCTCACGCTCCATCCTCCCCTCACTCGTGAACAAGACCCCGAGATACTTGAACTCCTCCACTTGAGGAAGGACCTCTCCATAAAACCTCCATATTTTATATTTTTTTCAGAATTAGAATCCTTTTTATTGCCATGTGAGTAACAGGAAGTCACAAACTAGGAAATGTCTTTGTTTCTCGGTGCAAACAAAAATCAGAATGAAAACAAGGAGGCATGCATACATAAAAATCTACATAAAGTGATTCTGTTGACGAGAGACATGCATTCAACCCGAGATTCGACCGGAACCCACAATTTGTTTTCTTTTCTCCCAGTTCCAACATGGCTCCGCATCAGTCACAGACCTGCAGTTCTGTTGAGCTCCTATCACGCTAACCTCAGCAACCCCTACCCCTTCTGTCGAAACGCTCTGGTTTTAAACTTGTTACACTAAGATATAATTTTTTTCAGCATCAAGAAAAAATGTCTTTGTCAAAATTTCATGCAAGGGCAGCAAGATTAATCACGATTGAATGGAAATTGTATATTTTTGTGGTCTCAACGTGGTCAAATAGGTTGTGTTGTAGAAGAGTATTTCAGTATTTCATATAGCACGATGCCAAAGAAGCATTTGTGAGAGAAATGTTGAAAAAGAATATACAATTTGACAGAGATTAGAATCACAAAGCCGCCATTTTTAATCCTCATCTCGGAAAGTTCTCTCCTGGCCAACATCAAGCATCTTTTTGAGCTTTGTCACCACTAATATACACATTAACGAGAAAATAAAGAGACCATTGTTGATATGTGTTGACAAAGAAGATGTGAAGACAAAAATAATGTGTTTCATGTCGATTGTTACAAGAATTCCAGAGAAAATATCTCTAAACTAAGACAAAAATCTGACTTTTCACATTGACCGTAGTGACCAGTGTTCCAACCGCCCTCCACCACGATGTGAAATTATGGGCTTTTTGTAGCGTGTGATGTCACATGAACGCAAACTAGAAAAACCTTTGTAAACAGTAAAACTATAAAAGCAGCACGGAACGTTTACTTTCATTAGTAAATCTGGAATGATGTAAATGAATCGCATCATGTCTTTTCCCACAAATGTAACACTCTGTGATGTCTGCAGCCGTGTGTGTGACAGGCCACACGTGCTCCATGTTTACTGTACGCCTAAAGAGAGGAATCCATAACCTCCAGACACACACACACACACACACACACACACACACACACAATCACCCACCCACCCGCCCGCACGCACACGCACACACCAGAAAGAGACTAGAGGGAGATCATAGAGCAAAGGGAAAGGCCAGAGAGAGGAAACAGAGGGAGAGACACCAGAGGGAGAGACCAGGGGGAGAGACCAGGGGGAGAGACCAGGAGGAGAGACCAGGAGGAGAGACCAGGAGGAGAGACCAGGGGGCGAGACCAGGAGGAGAGACCAGGGGGAGAGACCAGAGGGAGACACCAGGAGGAGAGACCAGTGGGAGAGACCAGGAGGAGAGACCAGGGGGAGAGACCAGAGGGAGACACCAGGAGGAGAGACCAGTGGGAGAGACCAGCGGGAGAGATCAGGGGGAGAGACCAGGGGGAGAGACCAGGGGGAGAGATCAGTGGGAGAGACCAGTGGGAGAGACCAGCGGGAGAGATCAGGGGGAGAGACGAGAGGGAGAGACCAAAAGCATCTGGTCTCTCTCTGGTCTCTCTCTGTTCTCTCTCTGGTCTCTCTCTGGTCTCTCTCCAGGAGGGGAAGGAGGTTGTGGGTTGAATTTCACAGTTTGTTTGCTCTCATTGAAGTGAAACATTTGGTTTGTGTGTTTTCCTGGAAGCTGCAGTGTCTCAGTGACGTTTGTGGTCAGAGTTCTGCTGCAGGAAACAAAACACCGGACTGTTTTAAGACATTCTGTGGCCGCGCATTGAAACAGCCTCAAATGTCCCCAAACTGCACTTGGATACATAACAGTGTTTTAAAAAGAAGCATGTGGACAGAAGGGGCGGGGGTATATGTGTGTCTGCCACTTCTGTGAGAGTTTTACAACAAATCTGGATTTTACCTTTGGGCTCGTTCTACTTTTGGAAACGAGAGAAATTTCAATGTAAACAATACAACACAGTAGCTATATCTATTGTAAATAAAGCTGAGGGACTTAAATTTAGTTTCATAGATAACACATGTAGTTTATCCGACAAAATAAGTCTTGTCAGAATAAAATGTTGTGAACAAATCAGACCAACATGCAACAGGCCATAAGTACATGATGTGAAAACTAGAGCCAAGAACTAGAGACAAGGAGTTATTAGAGAGGTCTGAAAGTTAAATACCTCAGCTTTAAATCAGAAAATTGAATGTTTTAATTCTGGAAAACATGTTAAGATAACGGAGTTGCCTAGTCCATAGTTCAGACCAAGTCCAGGCTCCAGACCTGATCCAAACCTGGTCCAGGCCGTAGTTCAGACCTTGTCCAGACCCCAGACCTTAGTCCATACCATAGTCCATGTAATAGTCCATGCCGCAGTCCATACCACAGTCCATACCATAGTCCATACCATAGTCCATACCATAGTCCATACCTTAGTCCATACCTTAGTCCATGTAATAGTCCATGCCGCAGTCCATACCACAGTCCATACCATAGTCCATACCATAGTCCATACCATAGTCCATACCTTAGTCCATACCTTAGTCCAGACCTTAGTCAATGCCGCAGTCCATACCATAGTCCATACCTTAGTCCATACCTTAGTCCATACCATAGTCCATGTAATAGTCCATGCCGCAGTCCATACCTTAGTCCAGACCTTAGTCCAGACCTTAGTCCATACCATATTCCAGACCATATTCCAGACCATAGTCCAGACCATAGTCCAGACCATAGTCCAGACCATAGTCCAGACCATAGTCCAGACCATAGTCCAGACTATAGTCCATACCATAGTCCAGACCTTAGTCCATACTATAGTCCATACCGCAGTCCAGATCTTAGTCCATACCATAGTCCAGACCTTAGTCCATACTATAGTCCATACCGCAGTCCAGACCTTAGTCCATACCATAGTCCAGACCTTAGTCCATACTATAGTCCATACCGCAGTCCAGACCTTGGTCCATACCATAGTCCAGACCTGGTCCAGACCACACTTGTCCCGGAGCCAGCCTGCTGCCCACGTCTCCTGTGTTTCTCTGAACAATGGACATTCTTGACATTCCTCTGGTCTTCCTCTTCAGCTGCTCTCCTGAAACATGTGGCTGTGTTTACGCACAGAAATACTCCATTATTACTGCAGTAAAGTCCATTATGCTCACAAATAAACTCAATTATTACAGAATTATTATTCAAACACACTAAAATAACCTTCAATTTTCCTCCGCAAACAGAGGAGAAAGTGTCCTGTTCTAGTTCATCAGAGCCAAAATGCCCTTTCCTCCTCTGGCCAAGAACTAGAGACATGAACTTTATTACAGAGTTGTATTTTTATCCAATCCAATCCACTTTATTTATATAGCACATTTTATAAAACAAGTTTCCAAAGTGCTGCACAGAGATAAAATCAACACATTTAAATATGCGCAAAGTAAAAACAATACAAATTTAATAAAAACAATAAAATACCAGTAAACTATAAACATGTGATAAAAACAATAAAATACTAGTTATCCGATTTAAAAAGAATAAATAAATAAATAAAAACAATAAAACAAATAAAACAAAATAAAAATAAAAATAGGACCACACAACTCACGCGGTGTTAAAGGCCAGAGAGTAAAAATGCGTCTTAAGACGAGACTTAAAACATTCCAACGAGGGAGCACTTTTGACGTGGGGGGGCAGAGCGTTCCAGAGCTTTGGTCCAGCCACAGAGAAGGCCCTGTCCCCCCGAGTGTTAAGCCTCGTCTTAGGCACCAAGAGCTGGAGCTGGCCCTTGGACCTCAGCGCGCGGGGCGGGTGATAAATTTGGATGAGGTCCGAGATGTAAGGAGGGGCCAGTCCGTTCAAAGCTTTAAAAACAAACAATAAAATCTTAAAATCAATTCTAAAATAAACAGGAAGCCAGTGCAAAGAAGCTAAAACCGGTGAAATGTGCTCACTTTTTTTGGTTCCTGTTAAAAGCCGTGCCGCGGAGTTCTGGACTAACTGTAAGCGGGAAAGTGCCTTCTGTGAAATCCCAGTGTAAAGTGCATTACAGTAGTCCAGACGTGAAGAAATAAAAGCGTGCACGACTTGTTCAAAAAGTTTAAAGGATAAAAAAGGCTTTTCCTTAGATAAAAGACGAAGGTGATAAAAGCTTGATTTCACGACTGTGCTGATCTGCCTGTCAAAGTTAAAATCACTGTCCATGGTGACGCCAAGGTTGGTGGCAAAGGGATGGACATTATCCCTGAGGGTGCCCAGGTCCAGTAGGGGATCCGTAGGCCCAAACAAAACAATATCAGTTTTCCCCTCATTCAGGCAGGGAATATTTTGGGCCAACCAAGCCTTGACGTCACCAAGCCAGTCCAGCAGGGGTGTCAGGGGGCCCTTTTGTTTCTTGGAGATGGGCATATAGATCTGGCAGTCGTCTGCATAAAAGTGGTAAGCAATGCCATGCTTTCTAAAAATAGCACCAAGTGGGAGGAGGTATATAGAGAAGAGGAGTGGGCCAAGAATAGAACCCTGGGGAACTCCACAGTGTAAAGGAACGGCAGAAGAGGAGGAGTCCCCCAGCCTGACAGTGCAGGACCTCCCAGACAGGTACGAACTGAACCAGTCCAATGCAGTCCCCCTGACACCCACACAGTCTTTCAGGCGGTTTAAAAGAGTTGTATGGTCCACTGTATCAAAAGCTGCAGTCAGGTCTAAAAGCACTAAAATGGCAGAATTTCCACAATCTGCCATTAAAAGAAGGTCATTAAAAACCTTTAAAAGTGCTGACTCTGTACTGTGCAGGGCTTTGTAGCCTGACTGAAAACATTCTAAAATGCCATGTTCGTCCAAATAAGGCTGTAATTGCGATAAAACACACTTTTCTAATATTTTAGCTAAGAATGGCAGCTTTGAAATTGGCCGAAAATCAGCAACATTAGAGGAGTCTAAACTAGGTTTCTTGAGGATCGGCTCAATAACAGCCTGCTTACAAAAAGAGGGCACAATTCCAGAAATAAAACTGCTGTTGACAATGTGACACACACATTGTCCAATTGTTCCCCACACCTCCTTAAAAAGCTTCGGAGGAACAGGATCTATCGGGCTAGAAGAAGCTCGCATTTGATTCACCAATTTTGACAGTAATCCAATCAATCCAGTCCACTTTATTTATATAGCACATTTAAACAACAGTTACGTTTCCAAAGTGCTGCACAAGAAAGTATAAAATAAATAACAACTTATCCTTAGCTTCACCAAGTATAAAAGAATAAAAATATATAAAACAGATTAAAACCATAAATAGAAATAAAATAAAATAAAAACACAGAGGACCACACAACTCACCTACTCAAGTAACCCTAATGACACAGACTCAAATTTCATAAAAACAGTTGCCGAGCAGCTTGTTCTCATTGAAGCATCGCAAGAAGGGATCACTAAATTTTCCCTAATTAAAGCAACTTTCTCAACAAAGAAGATTAGAAATTGCTCGCATTTTTCAGACGAACACTCTAAAATTGTGGATTTGGACGGATTTAAAACCGACCCAATCGTTTGAAATAAAAGACGAGAATTATTGGAATTTGTTGTTACCAATTCTGTAAAATATTTGACCTGCTCTTCTTTCACTATCTTTTGGTACATTTTCCAGCTGTGATTTAAAATATCGTAAGACACATGTAGATGGTCTTTCCTCCACTTTCTTTCCGCCTGTCTGCACCTGCGCCGAGCCTCACGTGTGTTGGCGTTTATCCACGGCACAGGTTTAACAGTAGGACGCATGGCTCTCTGTGGAGCAACCAAATCAAGGACTGAGGAACACGTATCTATGAAGGAGTTCGTCAACTCCTCTGTGTTCTGAAGTGCCAAACCCCCCAAAACAGACTGTACATTTGTAATAAAAAGAGGAGAGAATGATGCTGCTGTATCTGGTTTAAGGGTGCGGCAGTAACGCACAGGACCAGACAGTTTCCCATGATCCAACACAACATTGAAGAAAACAGGACAGTGGTCCCCAACTCCCGCTCAAACTCCTTTTTTTTCCCTTATCAACCACTGTATTTCAAGATGCCGCATAGTCCTCAGCCTCACGGACATTTATTAGTCCAATTCTAAGCCTATGACAACAATTAAAAACAAATATCAAATCAAATATTCTAAAAAAGGTCACATTTGTTATTGGTTAACACGTTTTTTCATTTGGATCAACAGTAAAAATTACACAAAGTACCTTTAAAAAAACAAATCCATAATTATCAATAATCGACTGATGTGAAAAGCTTATATAGTGATATAGTTTTCTGGCGGCACGAAACATCTTTCCTGGTCACTACGGGAAGTGTCCAAAGTCAGATTCTAGTCTTGGACTGGACTTTCCCACATTGGAATAATATGGCGGCTTTTTGAACCTATCAAATATCTGGGAGAAGAACAGGACATTTTCTTTTTTAAATGTCTCTTTGACAAAGGCTTCTTTCCCGTGGAGTTGTATTGGCCCCTGCTGAAATACTGACATAGATTCTTTATCATGAACATAGGCTGTGCTCTGGATACTCTGGGACATTTGGGACATTTATGGACGTGTATGGACAGTGGTCGTCTCGCTCCCTATGGACCTATGACTCCTGTGTGTTTGCTGTAATTGCATTCCTCTGAGATGACCGCTGTTTTGGGGCTGCACAAAACCAAATTGGTAAAATAGTGAGAGAATAATTCAATTCAGACGACAATAAAGATGAAAAGTGAAAATGTCAAGTACTGTTTGTGACCGACTGCCCCATTAAACATTATGATAACAGTCCTTATCTCTGAGTTTAACCTTTTAAAACTGTTCTGCCGGTGTTTTTACTCTTTAAGCATCACTACAGGAAGCATGTTGGTGATAAGGCATTCCACATCCCATAATAAACTGTAACATTGTTTGGGCTTTGTACAGTCGGCCCATTCTCCATCTTTCAGCGCCTTTTGTTGAAACGCCTCTTGTGCGATTGTCTGATTGTCCTGAGGTTTGTGTTGATGTTGTGATGTTAACGGTCGGCGAAGGAAGTTTGAACATTCCTCTGAAACAATCCACTCAGAGATGTTTGTGTTTTATCTGCGGCGACAAAGCTTCCTCCTGCCGTGTCCTGCCAGCGGCCGGCGAACCGGATAAAGTCAGGTCTCAAAATGATCTTTTCTCTGTGTTCTAACACTGGTCCTCATCTGAATAATAGAGGGCTCAGAACGCACCCCTGTGGTACCCCCAGATAGTTTACGTACACACATGTTTTCTTTGTCCACATTCTATCACCATTCTTTATTAGAATAACAGAGAGCTGCATGTGACCATACCTGCAGGTGAAAGCCAGACCCTGTCAGACCTCTGAATCTAAGCAGGACAGGACCTGGTTAACACTGTGATGGGAGTCCTTCGGTAAGACACTTCACCCGCATTAGAATGAGTCTGGTGTGTGCATGAATAGTTGGTGGTGGTCAAAGGGGCTGAGGGCACAGACTGGTTGCCTCACTTCTGTCAATGTGCCCCAGGGCAGTTGTGGCTACAGTAGTAATGTATCACTACTGTGGATGGAGTGAAAGATTTATGACATGCATCTTTGAATGTCCAAAAAAGCGCTATATAATCTAAAGGCTAAAATGGTTAAGGCTGAAGTTGCAACACTTTTACAACACCAATTTTATACACAATATAAGTATCCAGCAAAATCAAAATACCGCACAGTAGTTTTTTTAATTTGGTAATTGATTTTCACATTGTGGGGCTGGTGCTCTGTGTACTGGGTGCAGCTCTGACTGCCACCCCCCCCCGACCCAGAAATGGATTAAGGGGAAGAAAATGGATGGATGGATGGATTTTCACATTTGTAACAATAACATATTATAAAAAACAACTTTATCTGCAGTATTTATTTAAAAATAAATAATAGTGTATTTAAAATTATATAAGCGGCCACTGAAAACACCTGTTCCTAATCAGAATAGCAATGGGCCCAAAACACACCCTTGTGGGACTCCCCAGCCAGTTTACTAACACATATTTTCTCTATTCTCCGTGTCCCATCACTGTTCATTATCAACACAGACCTGCAGTTGTGTTTAACTCCATCCACATTAATATAAGAATCTTCTCCTGCCCCTTCTGTTTTTAAATGTTTTTCACTGTGACAAATCCTCAGTGAACAAAATGAAATAAAATTGCAGATTTTGTGTTGTGTGAAATTAGCAAATCGCAGACTGCAATTATTTAAGCTCTCTGCAAAAAAAAAAAAAAAAAATCCACTGTGAAAATGTATGTAACAAGATTCCTGAATGAAATTCCAGTATTTTTTCAAAACATTATTATTTTATTTATTTCAGTATTATTATACATTGACAGTGGAAGTGTTTATAGATATTTATCAAGATTTTACGAATTATGTGTTGGACTGTTGGATTCTCTGTTTTGGATTCTCAGTTTTTATCTCTGTGATCTGTGTTGGCAAATGTCAACACAGCCCTAGTTATCTCAAGGTGAGGGAGGTGAACCGTCTGCAGCAGAGGAGGGGGTGGTCCGCCTGCAGAGGAGGGGTGGGGGGTGGTCCGCCTGTAGCAGAGGAGGTGTCAAACTCTCTTCAGATCCGCTGCTCAGTCTGACAGCCTCGTGCCTGGAGAAACTAAACTAAGGAACGTTTCACAAACTGTAACTTTCTTACGACCAAAACCACACAGCGCTCTACAAGCTAACGGACACCCACGATGCAACAGCTTGAACACGTTTGGACCAAAATATGTGGATTTATGATGGATTTCAATGTGAGGATGTAGCAATCAGAGCTAACGTGACTTTAGAATCTGTTTGAGGAAAATTATTTGGAATTTTCAAAAACGTGTTGGAATATTTTTGACCATTTTTGAAAAGTTTTTGGCTTAAAGTTCATTTTTGTGACTACATTTTCATAGTTTCTTAGGAATGGCGTTGGAAGTTGGACTGTTTTGTGTGGATATTTTCAGTCTATAGTGCGTCAAAGCCATGGGAACTATTCATTTAATCAGGACGTTTAAAGGATTGTCACCTTTTTTCATAAAATTCACATTTGTGCCAAAGTTCTCCAACATTTCTCTTAAATTGTGTCTTTGTTTTTGCTGATATATTCAGAAGAGATTGGAAATAACCTTTTACAACTTTTACAATTCATTTGCGGACGATAATTCTTCCAATAAGTCCAGTCGTTCTGAGTTTTTTGAACAGTTTTCTCAAGTAATATAAGCGCTGGAATTTATTGAAAAGATTTTTGATTCGTACATTTTTCTCAGACTTAATTCTATGTCTTATTTTTGGAGATTTTTCAACTGTATTCTGTGGAGAACCTGGTTTAAGATGAAGCCGGTTTGAGACTGGTGAGTATGTGGCTAATTAGCTTATCTGCTAATCACGTAAACAAACGCAGAAGGGTGATCTCGTGCTCTTTTTGCGGAGTTGTCATGGATATAAAGCCGGGGTATGTAACTTTAAGACCACACCACCAATGGAACTCTCTAATACAGTACAATCCGCGTCACTAGTTCCTGGCTCTAAAACAGTTTGCTTCGATCACTATCTTTCACATGGATGTATTTTTGTCCACTGTCACATCTTATATCTACTTTTTCAGACAGAAAAGTGAAAAAGAGAGCACCACTCTCACTCAACCAATCAGCTCTCAGTCCAAAGAGTCAAAAAGTGACACACAGGGCTTTTTCTGACACAATAGATAACATGTTTTATAGTAGGGACTAAACAAATATTAGCGTAGAGATAGGACAGCCCTGCCTCGTTCCCCCATTCAACCCCAGAGCTGTGGGAGGTCATTATCAATCAACAAAAATGTGTCTTCTGCGCTCTCAGCCCAAATCGTCCAATATTGACTCACAGGGCTCTTTCTTATACAAGATTTATACTAAGACGAAGACAGAAGGTTGTGGTCTGATTTGCTCAACATTTTACCTTTATAAGACTCTTTCTGTTGGACAAACTACATGTGCTAAGGTTACGTACCCCAGCTTTAAGCTCCATGATCCACAGACCAGCCTCAGGAACTAGTCTGTACTATCACACAGTTAATATGTCGTCAGTGGAATCAGCAAGATCCCTTTGATTGAGACTTTATACTATAGAGATTATAGAGATTTTATTCTAGCTTCTTTATTATGCTGAAATGAGAGATTCTGTACTTGCCTCTTTATTTCGCAAAAGTCAGAGATTTTAGTCTTGCTTCTTCATTCCGTTAAAGTTAGAGATTCTATACTTGCTTCCTTATTATGCTAAAGTTTTAGATATTTGTTTAAATTTTAGTCATATGTTAGTGTTGAGTTATCTTTTAGTTATGTTTTGCTGTGTGCTCCTCATTAGTGATGCAACACTGACATTTCCCGACTGTGGGATGAATAACAAATCTTTTAATACTAATCTTAATCTGTTTTAACATACTTTGAGTGGTAAAACAATACCTTCTTCTTGATGCAATTCGCAGATTGACAAGAGTTTTTTCTGGACCTAAAAATGTAAAAAATCTTCTGCTTGTGGTTGATCACATCCCTCCTGGTTCGGTTAATTCCTTCACAAATCCACCGCAGAATTTCACATTTTTCCACCACGCGACTTCCTTCATGTGACCTGAGCGAGCCAAGGCCTGACGGAGGAAAGGTGGTCCGTACGACAGGAGTGGAAGTGGAAGTCTTTACACATCCAGAGATTGAAAGTTTGGCCCAATCACACAGCAGGGTTTGCTCAGATCAGATATGAGCGTTGGAAAACTGTAGTCTGTGATACATTTGTTAAAACCATTTTAGCTCTGGCTTTTGGTTGAGGCTCATTGTTCTGATGGAAACAGATAAGATGTACTTTATTAATCTCACACAGGAGAAATTTACAAAAAAAAAATATTCATCCACCTTCCATCAAACTCTGACACTTCCCTGTCCCTGCTGAAGAAAAGCAGCCCCACAACATGATGCTGCCCCTACATCAGAGTTGGCTGTGGCAAGGCAAGTTTATCTGTATAGCACAGATCATACATAAGGCAACAAATAAGGCAAAACAAGATAAATGAAACAAAAAATAAATAATAGATACAATCCCTCAGTTGTATGCACAGCAAAACATGACTGTTTTTAACCTGGATTTGAACATTGTCAGAGAAGAAGCCTGTCTCACATTTTCAGGAAGACTGTTCCAGATTTTAGCAGCATGAATTTTAAATGCTGCCTTTCTATGTTTAGTCCTGAAGTCCTGAAGTCCTGGGCAACAGCAGGAGGCCAGTCCCTGTGCTCCTCAGAGTTGGTTCATTTGGCACTAACATGTCTGAATATATGTACAGTATGACTTCTGGTGAACTGCAAAGTACAGCTCTCCTTTTCTTTTCTCTATCTGTCTTTTAGTTTTTTTGTGTTAGTTTTTGACAGTATTCCACAGTTGGTAGCGTTGGCGTTGCTTCTTATCTCTGCCACTGTTTGAGTTCTGTGGATGTTTCCTGCAATAAAAAATAAACATGAGTCAGACGGAACGGAGCCTCTTTGAACTCAGCACGACGACAGCAGAAGAGTTTGCTGTTAATACCGAGTGCTGTTGGTTAAACGTCTAAACAACCGCTTCAAATCTATTTCAAATCCAACACTCACAGGCCTTTCATGATCAAAACCACTATTTTGATTAACAACATTCTTTAGTCTTAACCAAAGCCTCTCTATAGATGAACAAGGCTAACCTGCTCAAAGACACCCATTAAAAGAAGTGCTCATGGGGAAGTTTTCCCCCAACTCACTCTGGCTCCTTTTGAGTGGGAAGTGAGCTCCTCTTGCTCAGTCACCGTTTTGGGCTTGGATAAATATGTGTTTAAAGCGCTCTTTCTCAGCCTGGTGTTTATATTTTGATAGTGTCTGAATCTAGATACAGTATGAGCCATAAAGACTGACCAATCAGGATTCTTCTGACGCCAGATTTGGTTTCAGCATTGAGTGATGAGAGTGGGGACTGGACCTGGGGTTGCTCCTGATTGGCTGAATGTTGGTTACCTACATTTGGATCCACGTTCTCGCTCAATGAGCCTGTTCGAGTTAGCTCTAAGCAGCTTCTTCTGCATGAAAATGGCAGCTTCAGTCTCTGTGGTCACTCTTTCTGGTCTCTCTCTTTGGTCTCTCTCTGGTCTCCGGTCACTCTCTGGTCTATCTCTTGTCTCTCGGATCTCTCTCTTTGGTCTCTCTGGTCTCACTCTGCTCTCTCTCTGCTCTCTGTCTGGTCTCGCTCTGCTCTCTCTCTTATCTCTCTCTGCTCTCTCTCTGGTCTCTCTGGTCTCACTCTGCTCTCTCTCTGGTCTCTCTCTGCTCTCTCTCTGGTCTCTCTGCTCTCACTCTGCTCTCTCTCTGGTCTCTCTGGTCTCACTCTGCTCTCTCTCTGCTCTCTCTCTGGTCTCTCTGGTCTCACTCTGCTCTCTCTCTGCTCTCTCTCTGGTCTCTCTGGTCTCACTCTGCTCTCTCTCTGCTCTCTCTCTGGTCTCTCTGGTCTCACTCTGCTCTCTGTCTGCTCTCTTAATACCAATGCGTATAGGTCGACTAAATCATTCAGTGTTTGGAGGCTGGAGGTCAAAACTTCCTGATTGTGTCCGGAGCTAAAACATGTCCTTTTAGAGCCGTGTGTCTCGGTGAGTGAGAAAAGGCCGTGGGTTTGTTTGGTTCCCACATTAAAACACACTTTAGATGAATGTAACTTTCTCACGGATCATTTGGGGACATTTTTTCCTTGTTAAACGCTTCAGATTAGAGCCTGCTGTATATCTGCCTACGTTCAGGAAGTGGGAGCTTTTCTTTGGCCTCGCTCCTCTCTCCGTGTTTGAACATCTATAATAAAATCCTGGATGTGGCTGTAATGTTTGCTTTCACTGCTGTCGTATAAGGAAATGTGTGGGGCATAAAACCGTCATGTCAGAGAACGGCTCCATGGGAAAGAAGGAGTAAGATGAAAGATGAAGAGATGCTTTACTGGTCCCACAGCGGAGAAATGTCAGTGTTGCATCAACAGTTACACAACAGTAGGAATGAGGCGCACACAGCACAAGATAAACGAACAATAACTCTGTACTAGTGACAAAAATTAGAAACGTCTGGAGGTTTTTTACCAGTGGCTTGGCCTTGAGATTTTTATGACTTTTTCAAGAGTGTCCTGGACAAGAGGCAACGCATTCAACATGCATTTACAACTTATAGAAATACAATCTAAAATAAAAAACTACAAGATTGAGGTAACACTTAAAAGCCGACACATCAATTGAAACCAATAAAACACCAAAAAGAGAGAAAAATATTTCAGTTCATAGCCAAGTAGTGGAAAAGTATTGCCTTGTGCGTATTGTTAGAATGATGAGTTCGAACTTTAACCACAGTTGCTCCAAAGTAGCGTAAAATATCCAAACTAGAATAAAATAAAATATCTATCTTCATCAAAACTAAAGTAAATGGTTCTTTTCCCTGGTCATTATTTGACAGTGATTAGATCCATAAGCTGTGATATTATTCTTGTGTCTGAAAGTCCTTTTACCGGCCCACATCATACACATTGACGCTTTTTTGACGCTTGCCAGAGGTACCAGAAAAGATGCCACAGCTGCCCTGCTCCACAATGTGAAACTATAGGCTCTTTGGGACTTGCTGATGTCACGTGAACTTAATTTACAACAAACGGATAATTTTTCATACCTTCATCAGATCATATTATTATCTATTTGTTTGGAGGATAAGACGACCAAAAATAATGACATAATTCATAGGGAACAATACAATTACAAAACACAAACACACAAAAGCAAACACTATGGTGAGGTCAGAGCTAATCTACTGAAGCGTCTGAGAAAATGGCAGCTGTTAAAGCTTTGGAATGTAACTTTCATAGAGTGTCCTCTTCGTCGGCGCGTCAGAGCGACTGCACAGCTGTCTCGAATTTGCGATCTAGTCCTAGACCCAATCTATGGTAGCAACGATAAACATAAAGTTTTTTTCTGTCCAACCTGAGGCCCGTGGGCCAAACGCGGCCTGTTATGTCAATAGGTGTGGCCCTCTATAACTAACACAAAGTGGCCATCAAACGCAATCTACTACAATCAGATCATATTATTATCTATTTGTTTGGAGGATAAGCAGACAAAAAATTATGACATGATGTAATTCATAGGGAACAACACATACACACACACATACACATACACATACATACACACACACACACATACACATTGACTGTAAATATGTCTGTTATAATGTGCAGTGATTAGGCTAGTAATAACAGTAGCACACACTAGGGTTTAATCCCGGGACGTGGGATTCCCGGGAAATCTGATCAAAACTATTTCCCGATTCCCGGGAAATGTTATGACGGGAAACGGGAAATGAAAGTAAAAAAAAAAATCCAGTGCGCTCCTATTATAGAGCACGTTTATTGTTGTTCAAAGTTCAAACATATTTCATTTACAATCAACATGTCTACAGTTGAGAGGATGGCTCATAAATTGTGTTTTTGAAACAAATATGGGTCTTAATCGCGCTAAACCACGACTTGTAATGAGGCCAGCCTCAGGGTACAGGGCACATGTGAGCCCAGAATTCGGCTACCTCCAATTCTATCAGAAAGCTCCTTTCTTTTTTTCCGTCTGCTAAGGGCAGCAACAGGTTTGGCTAACATACATATAACACATTGTAAGATAATATAAAATGCATTTAGGGTAATGTTCTGCTTCCAATGACGATAGGAATGATAAGGAAGAGAGGAGAAGGGTAAGAAGTTTGATATTAGAAATTGGAACGAAACACACAGAGGAGTTTATGGAGGTGGCACCCGTTTTGTTTTACGCTTTAAAACTCTTTGGGCTTATTTCCAAATGGGGGATTACATATCTGCGCTCAAACTATTATCTGGACTTAAACATGAAACTGGTCTGAACCGAAGTGGTCTGTGCTGTTCATTAATAACTAAGGTAAGACCCATAACACAATTGGAAATGTGCCTTTTACGAACTTTTGCGTTTTATATAAACAAACAATGCGGGCCATGGAAAACATTCTGCTGTAGCGAAACTAATTGTGAATAAGCCGCTTTGTAGGTTCTGTAGATTTATATGATATATGTTCATCTGACAGGGCTGAAGTCAGTGCCTCCAAACCACACCGCACGTCACTGGTCGACAAGTGGATTGCGCAGACATTTAGAATCTCATATTAGTGAAATTCCTGAAGAAAGCCCATCAACAAAACGTCTGAAAACGCTATGGCTACTTTAGAAAAGCTAGCAAGTCGCTTGGTGAAACACTAGTGCAGATGGCAGTTTTTGTTGGATTATAAATTTGAGTGATATCATACATTACTTGGCATGTACAGCTATTTCCCGGGAAAGGCGTCGTCTTTTCCCAGGATTTGATACGTCTCATTTTCAGGAAAAATATGAAACCCTAGCACACACCATTAAAGACAATAGACACCTGCTCATAAACACATGGTTCTAGATGGAGCTTTACATTTAAATAATGTATATATTTAATAATAATTATAATCTTAGCGTCTCATGAACTAAAGAAAACGTCTCATAAAAGTGAATAGGAAGGACTTGAATGAGGCGCTTCATGAAGACCTCCGTGAAAATCAGATCCTTCTGAGTCTGCGGGAGTCTGACCGTAGGACTGCTCTGAAACCAGACCCTCTCCGGAAAACAATTCATTCATTATTTAGAAATCTATGGATGTAAACGGCTGCAGGGATTGAATAAAGCAGGACCAGAACTGGACTAAAACAGGACTAAAGCAGGACTAAAGCAAGACTAAAGCAGGACTAAGGCAGGACTAAGGCAGGACTAAGGCAGGACTAAGGCAGGACTAAGGCAGGACTAAGGCAGGACTAAGGCAGGACTAAGGCAGGACTAAAGCAGGACTAAAGCAGGACTAAAGCTGGACTAAAGCTGGACTAAAGCGGGTCTAAAGCTGGACTAAAGCGGGTCTAAAGCTGGACTAAAGCTGGACTAAAGCTGGACTAAAACAGGTCTAAGGCAGGACTAAGGCAGGACTCAAGCAGGACTCAAGCAGGACTCAAGCTGGACTAAGGCAGGACTAAAGCTGGACTAAGGCAGGACTAAGGCAGGACTAAGGCAGGACTAAAGCTGGACTAAGGCAGGACTAAGGCAGGACTAAGGCAGGACTAAGGCAGGACTAAGGCAGGACTAAGGCAGGACTAAGGCAGGACTAAAGGAGGACTAAGGCAGGACTAAAGCAGGACTAAAGCAGGACTGAAGCTGGACTGAAGCTGGACTGAAGCTGGACTGAAGCTGGACTAAAGCTGGACTAAAGCTGGACTAAAGCTGGACTAAAGCTGGACTAAAGCTGGACTAAAGCTGGACTAAAGCTGGACTAAAGCTGGACTAAAGCTGGACTAAAGCTGGACTAAAGCTGGACTAAAGCGGGTCTAAAGCGGCTCTAAAGCTGGACTAAAACAGGTCTAAGGCAGGACTAAGGCAGGACTCAAGCAGGACTCAAGATGGACTAAGGCAGGACTAAAGCTGGACTAAGGCAGGACTAAAGCTGGACTAAGGCAGGACTAAGGCAGGACTAAAGCTGGACTAAGACAGGACTAAGGCAGGACTAAGGCAGGACTAAGGCAGGACTAAGGCAGGACTAAGGCAGGACTAAAGCAGGACTACAGGAGGACTAAGGCAGGACTAAGGCAGGACTAAAGCAGGACTAAAGCAGGACTAAAGCTGGACTAAAGCTGGACTAAAGCTGGACTAAAGCAAGACTAAAGCAGGACTCGAGCAGGACTCGAGCAGGACCACAGCGGTCAGTCTGGTCCTCACAGTCACAGGGGTCAGAGAGTATGGACCTCACTTTATTAACGTTTATAGACATTGGTCTCTGCTCCTTATGGACCAATGACTCTGTGTTTTTTTTATTATTGTTTGAACTGTTTGAGTCTCTGATCTGTGTTGGTGAATCGACAGTTTGGTAAAGTCCTCTGAGATAATTTTAGATGTGATTTTGGGGCGATACAGAAATTAATTGACTTGAATTGTTTGCAGGCGAACTGTTCCCGCTGCCAGGCCTCACTCGTGGCATCAGGAGCAGAGCCCTTCCCCCTGTGCCATGCAGCTCCACCCAGAGGCCTGCTCCCTGCCCTGGACCCAGACCGACCTCAGCACCGACCTCAGCACCGACCTCAGCACTGACCACAGGTGAGTCCAGAATCCATCACAGATTATCCACACTGGAACCAGGAACAAACAAGTCTCTTCAGCTGTGTTTCCACCATGTGTTGATGTAGGCATGGATGTGTGTTCAAATATCTGCTGCATGAGTCTCTCTCTGGTCTGTCTCTGGCCTCTGTCTGGTCTCTCTGATCTCTCTCTGGTCTCTCTGATCTCTCTCTGGTCTCTCTGGTCTCTCTCTGGTCTCTCTCTGGTCTCTCTCTCTGGTCTCTCTCTGGTCTCTCTCTCTGGTCTCTCTCTGGTCTCTCTCTGGTCTCTCTCTGGTCTCTCTGGTCTCTCTGGTCTCTCTCTGGTCTCTCTCTGGTCTCTCTCTGGTCTCTCTCTGGTCTCTCTGGTCTCTCTCTGGGCTCTCTCTGGTCTCTCTGGTCTCTCTGGTCTCTCTCTGGTCTCTCTCTGGTCTCTCTCTCTGGTCTCTCTCTGGTCTCTCTCTGGTCTCTCTCTGGTCTCTCTCTGGTCTCTCTCTGGTCTCTCTCTGGTCTCTCTCTGGTCTCTCTGGTCTCTCTCTGGTCTCTCTCTGGTCTCTCTCTGGTCTCTCTCTGGTCTCTCTGTCTTTGATCTGCAGCAAATCAATCGGTCGACAGTTTCTTAGTTGATCAAAATTGTCTTAAGTCGGATAATTATTTCGATAAATAGAGATTTCTTTTTCAAAACTTGTTGAAAACAGCAGAATAACTGGACAAATACAAGGATTATCAAGAGAAAAAAATCTAACATCAGAAACTGTGTAGTGAAGCTGAAGATTAAAGTATTTACTTTGAAATTCAGACCGTTTAAGGAAAGCTTTTTCCCACATTTCAGTTTTCTTGATTCTCTTCTTCTGAAGACCTCAGAGCTCTCTATTGTCTCAAACGGAGGAAACCGTAAGAATTCTTCCCGTTTCCTGCATTTGAATCACTTTTATAAAGTCGATGACATCATTCAGACACAAGTCACCAGAGCAAGAGGAAGGAGCGGGCGCCAGGTTCAACAGAAGAATCAGCCTTAAGGCCCAATCTGCCCACTCCACCTCAGTCCGACATTTACAGTCAGTGAACGCATCGAAGTGAAGTCGCGCACGCCTCTGTAGCAGCGAGTTTTTACATCTGTGGTGACTTTTTTATATAAACAGAAACTGTAGATTAGGGCTGGTATCTGTCTGAGCCGATACAATATATAAACAATATGAATATGTAAAAATACATGATTTTTTATTTTTACGGATGTGTTTGATGTAACTGTACGTTCATCATCTGCGTCTGTTTGCAGAGTGTGGGTCTCTGACTATTATAAAATATGAAATATCAAACAATGAAATATATTTAGAAATCTGGAAAATGTCTATTATTAAAATATAGATGTCTTTGTACACTCTTGTTTTAGATAATGTGATTTCAAACATGTGCCCCACAAGGTTGTGTTTTGTCCCCATGTCTATTTTGGTGAACACAGAGGTGGGAAAACTATTGTGGAAGAATTTAAAGGTGTAGATTGAGTTGGAAAAAAAACCTGCTTTTTAAACAATAAACAGTTAACAGCGCTCAGAAGTTGCCATTTTCCCATAGACTGTACAGTGTAATAGGAGCAGTGTTTTACAGTAACTGGGTAATATTTACTGAATACAAAGCCCAGTGACGTGAGTTACAGCATTTTAACTCTGCCTGCGCTCAGCGGTTGGTGTTGGTAAAGAACAGATCAGCTCTGGTTTGATCTTTACAGCGTTCTAAAAGAGTCCACAGAGACATGAGCCTCTCCAGAGTCACGTCAGAAACAGAGGAGACACTTTTCAACGGCCGGAAAATATGTGCTTCAGTACTTCTGACTGAACCAGGACTGAACCAGGACTGAACCAGGACTGAACTAGGACTGAACTAGGACTGAACCAGGACTGAACTAGGACTGAACTAGGACTGAACTTGGACTGAACTTGGACTGAACTAGGACTGAACTAGGACTGAACTAGGACTGAACTTGGACTGAACTTGGACTGAACTAGGACTGAGCTTGGACTAAGATAGGACTGAACTAGGACTAAACTAGGACTATGATAGGACTGAACCAGGATTTACCAGTTTAACCAGAATCCGCAGTAGTGAACAGACAATAAAGTAAATAATAACTCCTTTAGATTATTAGACTGAAATTAACATATATTAATTGAACTTGAGATGATTAAATCCTAATGCATGTTAAAAGATTGTTTTTGTTTTTTATATATTTTGAGAAAGTAACTTAAAAGTAATGCAGTAGTAGTGTAAAGCATTAAAATTCATAAACAGTTATATTGTAGTGTAACACAGTATTTTTGAAATAACTAATAAGTAATACATAATGTATTACTTATGTATTTTTATGTAAACTTGCCGACAGGAGCCAGAGCGAGTTGGGGCAAACCTTCACCATGCGCACTTCCCTATTCCCTATCTATGTACAGGCTATGTGCTTTCCCCAGCCCAAAGTAGAGCTAAAGCAGCCTCAGACATGGCACCCCAGCGCAGAGATGACCTCATGGCCTCTAGAGTCAACACAGGAAGCAGTGTTGGAGATAAGCCCCGCCCCCTGACCCCAGAGTCCAGCTTTATCTGCCTCCTTTAAACACCACCATATATACTCTCCAAGTTGTGGAACGTGACATCATCTGTCTAAAAACTGGGAGTTAAGATGAAGAGATGCCTTGGTCCCACAGAAGGAATGAGGCGCACACGCACAAGATAAATGAACAATGACTCTGTACAAAAATAAAATATAATCTCTACTTTAACATGAAAAAGAAGCAGCATAAAATCCTTAGCTTTAGCGTAATAAAGACACATGTGTTAAAGGCACACCGTGTAACTCTTGGCCACTAGGGGCGCTAGACCTGCAACTTTCACGTTTAGCGCCCCTAGTGGCCACAAGCAACTCAGCACTGTCGCAAAAGTCAACAAAAAGTCAGCCGGTGTCTTTTGAGTGTGTATTCAGACAGCATGCACTGGTGTGTGTGTTCAAACTGTAGAGACATGCCTACAGATATTGAGAGACTCTGCTGTGGTCAGCCTCCAGACCGCTGCATTAGTAATCTACCACACATGGACTTCTATATCCTGGATGAGGGAGTTCTGCGTCTAGCTCGTGCTGGTGGAATGACATCTTTGCAGTCGATGACATCCAGGAACCAGGTGAAGAGCAGCGCTCATACAGACATGCAGCTTACAGCACGATCCCTTTCGCGTTTCCTCTTTTTAGCCTCCTCCGAAGGTTTAAAATTTTTCCTTGCCTCAGCCATGACCAGGAGTCGAGCAGGTGAAAAATGAGTAGCAAAAGCCTTAGCTCCATGAGTATATCAGCGCCTGTAGCCGTAAAGCAAGTCTTTCTTCCAAGTCACGTGACCTGGTGGCAGACGGTCCGTCTGCTCGAAATTACATGGGCGGTATTTCAAGAGGGCAGCCCCGCTCGGAGCATTGCAAGTGTCAAGCGCTGTATATTGGCCCAAGTATTCATATAAAATAACTCATATGTGTCAACTCTTTAGGTCACAAAGTCCGCGGTGTGCCTTTAAATATTGTATAATCTAGCCCAGGAAATGTTTTTTTGTTTTGTTCAATCTTTTGTTTTGATTTAGTGTTTGCGTCCAGTGTTGCCGTGGACAATAATTCGCAAAAAAAACATCCGCTGATTGCTAACTTTGATCTGTAGTTTGAGCAGAGTCGGTGGGGGCCTCTGTGTAAGGTATATAATCTTGGAAAATTTCGACACCCATCTTTAAACAGGTAGGGCGACTACTGAGACCAGAGGGACCCTACTGAGGGCCCAGGAGGACCCTACTGAGGACCAGGAGGACCATACTGAGACCAGAGGACCCTACTGAGACCAGAGGGGGACCCCACTGAGACCAGTAGAGAACCTTCCTGAGACCAGAGGACCCTACTGAGACCAGAGGACCCCACTGAGACCAGTGACCAGTGGACCACACTGTGACCAGTGGACCCTACTGAGACCAGCGGACCCCACTGCGACCCAGAGGACCACACTGAGACCAGAGGAACCCCAACTGAGACCAGAAGGACCCACACTGGAGGACCAGAGACCAGGAGGACCCTACTGAGCCCAGAGGGACCCTAATACTGAGATCCAGAGGATCCCTACTGAGACTGAGGTCCTCCTCGGAGACCAGAGGACCCCCACTGTGACCTGAAGGGACTCCCACTGTAGACCTGAAGGACCCCACTGAGACCAGAGGACACCACTGCGGACCAGAGGACCCCACTGAGTCCAGAGGACCCCTATGAGACCAGAGGACCCCACTGAGACCAGAGAGGACCCCACTGAGACCAGAGAATCAGAGGACCCTAATCTTGAGACCAGAGGACCCTACTGTGTCCAGAGGACCCCACTGAGACCAGGACGGACCCCACTGAAGGACCAGGTGGACCCCACTGCGACCAGAGGAACTCACTTGACTGAGGACCAGAGGAACCCTACTGAGACCAGAGGACCCTACTGGAGACCAGAGGCACCCTACTGAGACCAGAGGACCCTACTTACGACTCAGAGGACCTCACTGTGACCAGAGGACCCCACTCTAGGACCAGAGGACCCCACTGAGACCCAGAGGACCACACTGAGACCAGAGGCCCCACTGAGACCAGAGGACCCACTTAGACCAAGAGGGGGACCCCACTGAGACCAGAGGACCCATCTGAGACCAGAGGGACCCCACTGAGGACAGACGGACCCCACTGAGGTCGGACCTATGAAGCTGTGGCAGGGTATTAGGGCTGGTAGTTACAGTGTTGGGAGACATCTGGGAACACAGGATGCCACAGTGGGGGCGACGTAAAGTGCCAAAACTCTGGTTGTGGCCCTTAGGCAAGTCTCTTCCCCCACACTAGACAGGAGTCTGGTGTGTGACTGTATGGTTGGTGGTGGTGGGAGGGGCTGAGGATCAGACTGGATGCATTGCTTCTGTCTGTGTGGCCCAGGGCAGCTGGGGCTGTATGGAATGGCAAGAATGATGGACTTGTCTTGAGAGTCCAGATAAAAGCACGACATAAAACCAATGCTATTATTATATATTAAAGAGCTGAGAAGACGATCTAATAGCTTAGTGGGACAGAGGCCAGAACAAGTGCATATGTGAAAACATAGAGATAGAGGACAAAAACTGTTTTTGAGCCAGGAACGAGTGTCATGGATTCTTTTCATACAGTATGTTTTCCTTGTGGTTTGAAGCTATGTTGCCAAGCTTCAGTGGAAAATATCGTTGAATCATGGGTAGTACTTGGAAATTAGACTTGTATTTATGTATGTATATGTGACTACCAGGAGCAGTCAACTTGACCAATTTTTGTTTTTGAATCATAAATACTCAGCTCATGTAAATCTTTGTCACTTTTTTGTTTCTTCATACAGTTTAGTTCTGTCATTATTTTTCATGAAAATCTGCTTTTAATTTTGAGATGGAGTAGGGAAGTAAAGAAGAGCAAGCTTTAGTAACATTGCAGACATACTGTTACATGCTACCCGTTAGCATTAGCCTCTTCAACAAAACTGTTTTTTTTTGTATTTCACGTGTTTTCACCAGTTGTAGCATCATAAAAATTGAGTAAAGGTAAATTTGAATTATAAACTGATGGCTACTTTTCAAACTTATTTGGACGGGAGCAGTCTGAATGATGGCTCTGGAGTTTCTCGGTTAATAGACTTCAGCTGTGAATGAGTTGAAACTCCTTTTGTTCACAATCTTGTCCCACGTGGATGGAAAACTCTCCACTCGAAAACAATTTTACTTTTTCATTGATTTTATCTATCACAGACGCTCAGCCCCACCGTCGCTCTCAGGACTTCACAAGTTCTGTGTCCTGTCAGTTTCAAAACACATTTTTCACGTCTTAAATATCCTTGCGGCTGACTCAGGCTGACGCAGAGATGGGTCACTTCTGAGTCTCTGGAAACTACCCTCTTTCCTTTTGAAGAGTGGCGTTGCAAAATTCACAAATCTATTTTTATAAAAAGTTGCTCATGAAAAAATGTTGCAGTAAATCAGATCAAGACGGAGACAATGAATCTGGCTGATGTTGAGTTCTGAGGTTAGTTCCACGGTTTAGTTCGAGGCTACATTAGAAGTGTGTGTGTCGGGGAATTGTTTGCTTTTTCTTACTGTTTGTTCTAATATCGCTGCTTTCTATATTTCACTTTCTACAGAGATGTAATAATAAACCCCAATCTCGATCTAAAGCTTCAATTCCCACTGGGCAACAGAGTCTGGTGTGACTGGGCCTCCAACCCGCCTTGCGATCCGTAAGGCGAGACCAAAATATAGGTGTAATTGAACTTAATAAAAAACAGGTTTTCAGGTTTTTGGGGCAAACGGTTTAAAGTCATTGTTTCAGTCGTTTTTTCACAATCTACACAGTGTATTTTTGGACAATATAAAAAAAAAAAAATGGTTTATCACACCCCTGGTCAACAATGAGGCGGCTTGCACAATACATTTAAATAAGTAACAATCTTGACTATTTCATTCAAGAACCTGTTAGACCTATAATGAAATTCACACACCAAATTATACCGCAATATATACCGTCTGTGTCCCAAATTATACCGCAATATGAATTTTTGGTCATATCGCCCACCCCTAATGTGTATGGAGTGAAAGAATAATGACATGTGAAGCGTCTTTGAGTGGCCAAAGAAGCGCTGTATAAAACGGATGCATTATTATTAATTGTATTGTCCTGGGTTGACGGGGAATATATAAAAACCACATATATTCTGCATTTGTTGTTTTGTCTGTAAAAGACAAACAGACGCAGGACAGAGGAGCCTCAGTGGGATCAGTGCGAGTCCCTCTGAGCCTTTCCTCCGTGTACGAAGTATGAAAATCTTCAGGAAATATTACGACTGTCTGCAAACCTGCTGCTTATGAAATCACAAAGCCTCGCTGTGGACCGAGCTGCAGAGAGACTATTGTTTTCCGAGCGTCCATTTCCATTTGTGGTTTCCCTTTGAGTAAATACGACCAGGTGTTTTCCCCACGACGTGAAATAAATTTGCAAATTACAAGTGAATGCGGTTTGGCGAATAGTGTTTTTGTTATAACGTCGCTGTTCTGAGCTCATTAAAAGTATAAACAGTGGTGTTCTTTGTCCACATGAGGCAGTTATAAAGTTATAAGTGGTTTTGACATTAAAGTTTGACATTTTGACTTAAAAGAAAGATTTGGTGGGAAAAAAGCTAAAAAGTGATGGCAAGAAGCGCTGTTTTAACTTGACACGACTGAGTGAAAGCAGATTCAGACTTTTATTTCATTCATAGACGACCAATGGCTTCTATGTGTCAGAGAGAGAGACCAGAGAGAGAGACCAAGAGAGAAGAAGGCCAGAGAGAGATACCAGAGAGAGAGTACCTAGAGAGAGAGACCAGAAGAGAGACCCAAGCGGACCAGAGAGAGACCAAAGAGACCAAAGAGAGACCAGAGAGAAGACCAAGAGACCAGAGAGACCAGAGAGAGACCAGAGAGAACCCATAGAGAGACCAGAGAAGACCAGAGAGAGACCAGAGAGCGAGACCGAGAGACCAGAGAGAGACCAGAGAGACCAAGAGAGAACCAGAGAAGACCAGAGAGAGACCAGAGAGAGACCGAGAGAGAGACCAGAGAGAGACCAGAGAGAACAGAGAGAGAGACCAGAGAGATAGACACCAGAGAGAGACCAGAGAGAGACCCATAGAGAGAGACCAGAGAAGACCAGAGAGAGACCAGAGACAGAGACCAGAGAGAGAGAAACCAGAGAGAGAGACCAGAGAGAGACTTGAGAGACCAGTGAGAGACCAGAGGGAGACCAAAGAAAGAGACACCAAAGAGACACCAGAGAGAGACCAAGAGAGACCAGAGAGAGAGACGCAAGAGTCTGTAATCACAGTCTGGTGTTTACGTCAGAGTTTAAAGCACAACAAGTACCTTGTTTTTCCGTGCAATTCCCTTTCACATGTGCGGGCTATATGCATTAACGCGCTAACACGCTATATTGAACCGCTAACTGGGTCCACGGTCCCGCATTACACCCCCCCTTCACCCCCTGCACCAACTTCACACATCATAATTCAATTTATGGACTATTAGAAGCGCTTAAACCACACCATAGCTCTCCGTCCAGAGTGGAGGGAACAGAGGAGCTGGACGGAGGAGGAGGGAGCAGGAGGAGGAGTAGGGGGAGGAGGGAGAGGCTCGTGCTGGTCCCGACAAAAGGGTGCAGATACAGAGATGTTGTTGTTGGACCCGAAATGTTTCCTCTCGTGCAGCATAAGAGAAATGTGCTGCTAATGAAGCTCTGGCTTTAAACACCTGTACCTGCAAATGTCACTGCATATGGTTACTCTACGTAAATGGTCTCTGCGTATGTCGCTGCGAAGGTCGCTGCTGTATTGTGAAATAAAACGGTGTTTTTTCCCAAAAGTTTTTTATCAGTTGAAAAGAAAAAATGGGTTGGTATATTCATATGAAAAGGAAGAGAGAAACCAACAGAAGAGACCAGAGAGAGACCAGAGTGGGATACCTCAGAGAGAGAGAGAGCAGAGAGAGAGACCAAGAGAGACCAGAGTGGACCTCAGAGATAGAGAGAGCAGAGAGAGAGACCAGAGAGAGACCAGAGTGAGACCTCAGAGAGAGAGAGAGCAGAGAGAGAGACCAAGAGAGACCAGCAGAGAGACCAAGTGAGACCTCAGAGAGAGAGAGAGCAGAGAGAGAGACCAGAGAGAGACCAGAGTGAGACCTCAGAGAGAGAGAAGCAGAGAGAGAGACCAGAAAGAGACCAGAGTGAGACCACAAGAGAGAGACCAGAGGGAGAACCAGAGAGAGACCATAGAGAGACCAAGAGAGAAACCAGAGAAGACCAAGTGAGAGGGTAGAAAGAGCAATGGAGAGCCCTCATAGAGAGAGAGAACCATGGGAAAGAGACCCCAGGAGAGAGACCCTCGCACAGAGACCTCAGAGAGAGACCCAGAGAGATACCCCTCAGAGACCTCTAAACCTCCATGAATAACCCCGATTAGTAAATCAATAGCCACCGAACACAAGAGGAGTTTTGTTTTAATCCATTTTACACACAAAGACTCCATGGTTTGGCGGGGTATGCAACACACGCGAGGGCAACGTACATCGTTCACGTACTGAAATAATGTGAGACATCTCTTAAAACTTTCAGATTTAAGATTTGCTCGACCGGTTTCCAACTAATTATGAATATTATAGTGAACTAAAAATCTTAACTCAAGCCCGGAACCTTGATCCCGCTTACCTCGGTCTTACATCCCTGGTCTCATGAACAAGGAAACATTTTACTTTTATAGAAAACCTGATCTGAGAAAAAGAATAGTTTTCTTACCCAGGGATCAGGTCTAACTCTCCTTTACCCAGGGATCGTTAGCATTTATCAGGGATCTATTATAATAACTGGATAGGGTATTACTAGCTTGTAGCTGAATAACTCATGTGCTCGGGGGATTCTCGTGGTACTGCAGACTGAACCAGACTAAATTCACGTGGGCTACCCAGAAATTTTCCCCATAGAACTCAATGCATTTTAAAACAGCTCAACCTCAGCTGACAGAGAACCTACAGCTTTCATAAAGATAGGATTTTGTGGGGATTTTAGTGTCCCTTGTCATCCTGAACTTTTTTTCTTCTTAAATCCTTCGGTTTTGTTTAAATCCACACTTTAGTGCCACAAACTCTGCTTGTCTGGCTCTCGCTCTAACTCCCGCTCTGATGAACTGCTCTGATTGGTCAGAGCACGGCCGAGCCCCTCTGTGCACGTGCGTGAGACCCGGTGTGAGACCCACACATGCGTGTTTGGCGCAACGCATTATGGGAGATCATCCACTGCGCAGAACCGGGAGGACCAGACGATGCCCAAATACAGGCGAGTTTCCCATAGATCTTTGAGAGTTCCAGGCGACTTCCGCTAATCTTTCAGCCCCCATGCCGTCACAAAGCGCCACTGAGCACAAACATTCATTTGAATAGGGCGCCATCTTGGATCGCCGGGGCTTGGTCTTACCATGTGTAAAGGTCATTTCCTACATGTACGTCTGGTCTTACCATGTGTAAATTCTGGTCCATGATCATCTCGATGTTCCATGATCATTTAGTTTCCTCGGTGCAATCCCCTCCGACCAATCAGAGAGCGGGGGAGGCGGGTGTTGTAGGTCGGTGTCGGTGACGTCAAGAGTTTGTGCTGAATTTTCTGGTTGTAGTTTGTCGGAAAATGCGATAGTAAAATAATCTGTTCTGGTTCAATCCAAATATCAAGAAACTGAAGCCGGAGCAAGAGGAATGTTTAGTAAATGTCATTGAAGCAAAGATGTTGTGGCTCTACTCCCCTCAGGCTCCGTTGGTGGCAAAGGAGATGGCTAAAGCTAGGCTACATGCTAAAGTTAGGCTAAATGCTAAATGCCTCACTCACTCGGGCTCATTACATACGTCACCTTAAACTCAGATCCAATCGTTTCAATCTGCAAAAGGAGTTAAGCCCTCCCACCTGTTAACAGAGTCAATGGAGCAAATCCAGACCTTAGTATGAAATGAAATTATTATGATGGTGTGGTGAGACCAGCTAGTTCTGTACCAGAGACAATGGTCCTTGTCCTCTCCAGGCGCAGAGGTCCACATGAAATACCAACATGAATATTCTCCACATCCTGTTTAAGGGACGCATCAACACATGTGGCCATCGTGTAACTCCGCCCCTGTGTCAGTCCTGTAATACTATGATGTCATTGTATCACTATGACATCACAATCAGAGCTGTTCTGTCTAAACGTGGCCATAGCTGCAGGTGAAAGCCACATCCTGTCAGACCCCTGAAGCTAAGCAGGGCAGGGCTTGGTTTGTACTGTAATGGGAGACCTCTGGGAACAGCAGGTGCCACAGTGGGGCGGCAGTAAAGTGCCAAACTGTGGTTGTGTCCTTAGGCAAGACACTTCCCCCACATTAGAATGGGTCTGGTGTGTGTGAATGGTTGGTGGTGGTGGGAGGGGCTGATTGCACAGACTGGTTGCAAAAATAGTCAATAATGGTGGCTGGTTTTCATAGAATCATTAATTTGGTCTAAAAAAGCCTCCCTATTGTCTGGTCTGGCCTGGTCTGGTCCTGTTCTGGTCCCTGTCTTGTTCCATCCCGGTCTAGTCCCGGTCTGACCCTGGTCTGGCCCTGGTCTGGTCCCGTTCTGGCCCTGGTCTTCTGTATTGTTGTATTTCTAGATAATTCCTGCCACATTCCTCCGTCGTGGGTGTTTCGTCGTTAGTGCAGTTTTCCTGTTTTCCTGTTTTCTGGTTCTTTTTGTCGAACATGTAAACGAGTGTAGATTCCAGACCTAAACGACACATTCCAGCGCTTCCTGTTCGGAGCCGCCCCACTTCCTGATCCAACTGTACGGAGAGGCGGCTGCGGACACCATTGTAAACACATTTCACATGAATTCAGACGATAATGAGGTCAGAAAGTCAACCTTCAACAGAAACAGAAATCTCCATCCCCCAGTTCTCAAGATGTGTTGCAATTATAACATCAATAAGAGCAGAGACTTTTGTGGTAGGTGTGGATGGGGTTCTTTTATCTTCATTGGACTCGTCGTTGGTCTCTGGTCTCTCTCTAATCTCTCTCTCTCTCTGGTCTCTCCCTAGTCTCGCTCTTTGGCCTCTTACTCTGTTATTTCTCTCTGGTCTCCCTCTCATCTCTGCACTCTCTCTAGTCTCTGGTCTCTCTCTTTTGTCTCTCTCTGGTCTCCCTCTGGTCACTGGTCTTTCTCTTTCTGGTCTCCCTCTAGTTTCTCTCTCTCTCTGATCCCTCTATTTTTAGTCTCTCTCTGGTCTCCCTTTGGTCTCCCTCTGGTCTTTCTGCTCTCTCTCTCTGGTCTCTCGCTCTAATCTCTACCTCTCTGGTATCCTCCGTTATGGTAAAGCCTCCCAACCTTCTTGGCAAAAAGCCTTAATTTTAGATTGTTAAAAACCTGATTGAAATCTGTCAAAGCCGCCCTTTGTGTCCAATTGCAGTTGGATTTGAATAAGAACAATTTTCGACATTACTTTGGCTAAAAGAGGCAACTTTGTAATAGGCCTAATATGAGCAATGCTAAATGCTAGCGACTCACTAAACTCAGATCCAATCGTTTCAATCGTTAACCCCTCCCACCTGTTAACGGAGTCAATGGAGCAAATCCAGACCTTAGTATGAAATGAAATTATTATGATGGTGTGGTGAGACCAGCTAGTTCTGTACCAGAGACAATGGTCCTTGTCCTCTCCAGGCGCAGAGGTCCACATGAAATACCAACATGAATATTCTCCACATCCTGTTTAAGGGACGCATCAACACATGTGGCCATCGTGTAACTCCGCCCCTGTGTCAGTCCTGTAATACTATGATGTCACTGTATCACTATGACATCACAATCAGAGCTGTTCTGTCTAAACGTGGCCATAGCTGCAGGTGAAGGCCACATCCTGTCAGACCTCTGAAGCTAAGCAGGGCAGGGCTTGGTTTGTACTGTAATGGGAGACCTCTGGGAACAGCAGGTGCCACAGTGGGGCGGCAGTAAAGTGCCAAACTGTGGTTGTGTCCTTAGGCAAGACACTTCCCCCACATTAGAATGGGTCTGGTGTGTGTGAATGGTTGGTGGTAGTGGGAGGGGCTGATTGCACAGACTGGTTGCAAAAATAGTCAATAATGGTGGCTGGTTTTCATAGAATCATTAATTTGGTCTAAAAAAGCCTCCCTATTGTCTGGTCTGGCCTGGTCTGGTCCTGTTCTGGTCCCTGTCTTGTTCCGTCCCGGTCTAGTCCCGGTCTGACCCTGGTCTGGCCCTGGTCTGGTCCCGTTCTGGCCCTGGTCTTCTGTATTGTTGTATTTCTAGATAATTCCTGCCACATTCCTCCGTCGTGGGTGTTTCGTCGTTAGTGCAGTTTTCCTGTTTTCCTGTTTTCTGGTTCTTTTTGTCGAACATGTAAACGAGTGTAGATTCCAGACCTAAACGACACATTCCAGCGCTTCCTGTTCGGAGCCGCCCCACTTCCTGATCCGACTGTACGGAGAGGCGGCTGCGGACACCATTGTAAACACATTTCACATGAATTCAGACGATAATGAGGTCAGAAAGTCAACCTTCAACAGATCAGAAATCTCCATCCCCCAGTTCTCAAGATGTGTTGCAATTATAACATCAATAAGAGCAGAGACTTTTGTGGTAGGTGTGGATGGGGTTCTTTTATCTTCATTGGACTCGTCGTTGGTCTCTGGTCTCTCTCTAATCTCTCTCTCTCTCTGGTCTCTCCCTAGTCTCGCTCTTTGGCCTCTCACTCTGTTATTTCTCTCTGGTCTCCCTCTCATCTCTGCACTCTCTCTAGTCTCTGGTCTCTCTCTTTTGTCTCTCTCTGGTCTCCCTCTGGTCACTGGTCTTTCTCTTTCTGGTCTCCCTCTAGTTTCTCTCTCTCTCTGATCTCTCTATTTTTAGTCTCTCTCTGGTCTCCCTTTGGTCTCCCTCTGTTCTTTCTGCTCTCTCTCTCTGGTCTCTCGCTCTAATCTCTACCTCTCTGGTCTCTCTAGTCTCTCTCTAATCTCACAGCCTATATGGTATCCTCCGTCATGGTAAAGCCTCCCAACCTTCTTGGCAAAAAGCCTTAATTTTAGATTGTTAAAAACCTGATTGAAATCTGTCAAAGCCGCCCTTTGTGTCCAATTGCAGTTGGATTTGAATAAGAACAATTTTCGACATTACTTTGGCTAAAAGAGGCAACTTTGTAATAGGCCTAATATGAGCAATGCTAAATGCTAGCGACTCACTCGGGCTCATTACATATGTCACGGTAAACTCAGATCCAATCGTTTCAATCGTTAACCCCTCCCACCTGTTAACGGAGTCAATGGAGCAAATCCAGACCATTTGTACAAAATGAAATTAGTACGATGGTGTGGTAAGACTAGGTCCGTCCTAATGTTTGAACTCCGATAAAGTGATGGGAACTCTCCTCTTGTTCTTGATCTTGTGGATGTCCTCTCACCTCCTGTTGTTCGGTCTAACTGTCAATTAGAGAGCAGTTTCAGTGACACAATGATCCACCCTCACTGTGTGAAGGAGCAGGTCTTTCCTTCCTGCTGCTGTCAGACTGTACTACGAACAATAAGGACTATACCTAACACTGCCGACTTGAGCATATCGTGCATCTGTGCAATAACTTCAATAATGTCAGAATGTGCAATACAGAACCACATGTGTTCGAGTGCCTCATGCTAATGCTAATGCTAACATGTACAGTTGTAAACACACAACTTTATATTTCTTGCACTAAAATATACAGGATTTTACACCTGCTTCTTAATCTGCTAAAGTTTCAGATGTCAAAATTGCTTCTTTATAATGCAAAATTTAGAGATTTTATTGTATTTTAGGATATTGTTATTGTTCATTTATCTTGTGCTGTGTGCTCCTCATTCCTACTGCTCTGTAACTGGTGATGCAACACTGACATTTCCCCGCTGTAGGACCAGTGAAATTATCTTAATCTTGAACTTCCCGACATCATCATGAGAAGTGTCCTGTCTTCTGAATCCAGTGTGTTCTTTCATATTCCTCTGCTCTGTAAATAGTTCCTGCATCAGTCTGTTATTACTGCTTCGTTCAGAGCAGTCTGTTTGGAGGATAATAAGAGAGAGTTTCTGTAGAATAAACAGCTCAAACCGAAGCTTCTCATCTCAAACTGGAACAAAACAGATCAGACCACATCTTCTTTGCAAAAAGTGATGAAAAATAACTTTAAAAGGTGCTCAAATTTTGCTACATGCATCTAAAGGACCTTCTTCTTCTTCTTCAGCACATTCTGACTGAGCTTCAAAACAAGATTCTCCAATGGGACAAAGCAAAATTATCTTGTTTTAGAGAGATACAATAAATATCTCCCTCTGAATGAGAAAATAAAGCAACTGTCTTGTAATAACACTAAATGGCTTTGTCCCATTGGCAAATTTTGAGAGTCAGATTGTGTCGGATTAAGATTAAAACATCCATATCCATCCATCCATCCATCCATTTTCTTCCACTTTATCCGTTGCCGGGTCGCGGGGGCAGCAGTCTAAGCAGAGACGCCCAGACTTCCCTATCCACACACACTTCCTCCAGCTCATCAGGGAGGATCCCAAGGCGTTCCCAGGCCTGAGAGACATAGTCCCTCCAGCGTGTCCTAGGTCTTCCCCGGGGCCTCCTCCCGGTGGGACGTGCCCGGAACACCTCCCCAGGGAGGCGTCCAGGAGGCATCCGGAACAGATGCCCGAGCCACCTCAACTGGTTCCTCTCGACGTGGAGAAGCAGCGGCTCTACTCCGAGCTCCTCCCGTGTGACTGAGCTCCTCACCCTATCTCTAAGGGAGCGCCCAGCCACTCTGCGGAGGAAGCTCATTTCGACCGCTTGTATCCGCGATCTCGTTCTTTCGGTCATTACCCAAAGCTTATGACCATAGGTGAGGGAGGGAACGAAGATTGACCGGTAAATCGAGAGCTTTGCCTTTCGGCTCAGCTCCCTCTTTACCACAACGGTCCGATACAGCGACCGCATCACTGCGCACGCTGCACCGATCCGCCTGTCAATCTCACGCTCCATCCTCCCCTCACTCGTGAACAAGACCCCGAGATACTTGAACTCCTCCACTTGAGGAAGGACCTCTCCATAAAACCTCCATATTTTATATTTTTTTCAGAATTAGAATCCTTTTTATTGCCATGTGAGTAACAGGAAGTCACAAACTAGGAAATGTCTTTGTTTCTCGGTGCAAACAAAAATCAGAATGAAAACAAGGAGGCATGCATACATAAAAATCTACATAAAGTGATTCTGTTGACGAGAGACATGCATTCAACCCGAGATTCGACCGGAACCCACAATTTGTTTTCTTTTCTCCCAGTTCCAACATGGTCAAAATATCAATGGGCCCAAAACGCACCCCTGTGGTACCCCCACCAGTTCACATATTCATATACAGTATATTTGTTCTCTTTTCTCTATGTTCCAACATGGCTCCTCATCAGTCACAGACCTGCAGTTGTGTTGAGCTCCTATCACGCTAACCTCAGCAACCCCTACCCCTTCTGTCGAAACGCTCTGGTTTTAAACTTGTTACACTAAGATATAATTTTTTCAGCATCAAGAAAAAATGTCTTTCATACAAGGGCAGCAAGATTAATCACGATCGAATGGAAATTGTATATTTTTGTGGTCTCAACGTGGTCAAATAGGTTGTGTTGTAGAAGAGTATTTCAGTATTTCATATAGCACGATGCCAAAGAAGCATTTGTGAGAGAAATGTTGAAAAAGAATATACAATTTGACAGAGATTAGAATCACAAAGCCGCCATTTTTAATCCTCATCTCGGAAAGTTCTCTCCTGGCCAACATCAGGCATCTTTTTGAGCTTTGTCACCACTAATATACACATTAACGAGAAAATAAAGAGACCATAGTTGATATGTGTTTACAAAGAAGATGTGAAGACAAAAATAATGTGTTTCATGTCGATTGTTACAAGAATTCCAGAGAAAATATCTCTAAACTAAGACAAAAATCTGACTTTTCACATTGACCGTAGTGACCAGTGTTCCAACCGCCCTCCACCACGATGTGAAATTATGGGCTCTTTGTAGCGTGTGATGTCACATGAACGCAAACTAGAAAAACCTTTGTAAACAGTAAAACTATAAAAGCAGCACGGCACGTTTACTTTCATTAGTAAATCTGGAACGATGTAAATGAATCGCATCATGTCTTTTCCCACAAATGTAACACTCTGTGATGTCTGCAGCCGTGTGTGTGACAGGCCACACGTGCTCCATGTTTACTGTACGCTTAAAGAGAGGAATCCATAACCTCCAGACACACACACACACACACACACACACACACACACACCCACACGCACTAGCACGCGTACGCACACGCACATGTACACGTACACGCACACGCACACACCAGAAAGAGACTAGAGGGAGATCAGAGAGCAAAGAGAAGGGCCAAAGAGAGGAACCAGGAGGGAGAGACCAGAGGGAGACACCAGGGGGAGACACCAGGGGGAGACACCAGAGGGAGACACCAGGGGGAGAGACCAGGGGGAGAGACCAGGGGGAGAGACCAGGAGGAGAGACCAGGAGGAGAGACCAGGAGGAGAGACCAGGAGGAGAGACCAGGAGGAGAGACCAGGAGGAGAGACCAGGAGGAGAGACCAGGGGGAGAGACCAGGGGGAGAGACCAGGAGGAGAGACCAGGAGGAGAGACCAGGAGGAGAGACCAGGAGGAGAGACCAGGAGGAGAGACCAGGAGGAGAGACCAGGAGGAGAGACCAGGGGGAGAGACCAGGGGGAGAGACCAGGGGGAGAGACCAGGGGGAGAGACCAGGGGGAGAGACCAGGGGGAGAGACCAGGGGGAGAGACCAGGGGGAGAGACCAGGGGGAGAGACCAGGGGGAGAGACCAGGGGGAGAGACCAAAAGCGTAAGTCTGTCTCTGGTCTCTCGCTAGTCTCTCTCTGGTCTCTCTGGTCTTTTTCTGGTCGGTCTCTCTGGTCTCTCTCTAGTCTTACTCTGGTCTCTCTCTCTCTCTGATCTTTCTCTGGTCTCGCTCTGGTCTCGCTCTGGTCTCTCTCTCTGGTCTCTCTCTGGTCTCTGGTCTCTCTCCAGGAGGGAAAGGAGGTTGTGGGTTGAATTTCACAGTTTGTTTGCTCTCATTGAAGTGAAACATTTGGTTTGTGTGTTTTCCTGGAAGCTCCAGTGTCTCAGTGACGTTTGTGGTCAGAGTTCTGCTGCAGGAAACAAAACACCGGACTGTTTTAAGACATTCTGTGGCCGCGCATTGAAACAGCCTCAAATGTCCCCAAACTGCACTTGGATACATAACAGTGTTTTAAAAAGAAGCATGTGGACAGAAGGGGCGGGTGTATATGTGTGTCTGCCACTGCTGTGAGAGTTTTACAACAAATCTGCATTTAACCTTTGGGCTCGTTCTACTTTTGTAAACGAGAGAAATTTCAATGTAAACAATGCAACACAGTAGCTATATCTACTGTAAATAAAGCTGGGGTACGTACATTTAGTTTAATAAATAACACATGTAGTTTATCCGACAAAATAAGTCTTGTCAGAATAAAATGTTGTGAACAAATCAGACCAACAGGCCATAAATACATGATGTGAAAACTAGAGCCAAGAACTAGAGACAAGGAGTTATTAGAGAGGTCTAAAAGTTAAATACCTTAGCTTTAAACGAGAAAATTAAATGTTTTAATTCTGGAAATCATGTAACTGAGTTGCCTAGTCCATAGTTCAGACCAAGTCCAGGCTCCAGACCTGATCCAAACCTGGTCCAGGCCGTAGTTTAGACCTTGTCCAGACCCCAGACCTTAGTCCATTCCATAGTCCATACCATAGTCCATACCATAGTCCATACCGTAGTCCATACCATAGTCCATACCATAGTCCAGACCTTAGTCAATGCCGCAGTCCAGACCATAGTCCATACCATAGTCCATACCGTAGTCCATACCGTAGTCCATACCTTAGTCCAGTGTCTCCCAAAGTGGGGTCCGCGGCCCCCTGGTGGGCCGCGAGGGTACTGCAGGGGGGCCGCGGGAGGTCATAAAAAAAAATATATATATATTTAATGCTAAATTTATAATGTTTTGTTTGTAATATTAAAATATTTGTGTTCATTATTTGACTTGAATAATCCACTGTAATCATTTTTGTATTACAATGTTTGTAGCAGAGGCTATTTCCCCAAAATAAAATAACCAGAAGAGCCTATTCTTAATGTTGTCTTCTTGGTTATTATTTTGGGGGGCCACGCAGACCCGTCAGATTTTTAAGGGGGCCTCGGTGTTACTGAGTTTGGGAATGGCTGCCTTAGTCCATACCTTAGTCTAGACCTTAGTCCATACCATAGTCCAGACCATAGTCCAGACCATAGTCCAGACCATAGTCCAGACCATAGTCCAGACCATTATCCAGACCATAGTCCATGCCATAGTCCAGACCTTAATCCATACCGCAGTCCAGACCTTGGTCCATACCATAGTCCAGACCTGGTCCAGACCACACTTGTCCCGGAGCCAGCCTGCTGCCCACGTCTCCTGTGTTTCTCTGAACAATGAACATTCTTGACATTCCTCTGGTCTTCCTCTTCAGCTGCTCTCCTGAAACATGTGGCTGTGTTTACGCACAGAAATACTCCATTATTACTGCAGTAAAGTCCATTATGCTCAAATAAACTCAATTATTATTCAAACACACTAAAATAACCTTCAATATCCCTCCGCAAACAGAGGAGAAAGTGTCCTGTTCTAGTTCATCAGAGCCAAAATGCCCTGTACTCCTCTGGCCAAGAACTAGAGACATGAACTTTATTACAGAGTTGTATTGTTATGGTCTGAATGTTACATACCCCAGCTTTAAACCAGAAAATAAAATGTTTTCATTCAGAAAAAAAAAACCACATTTGAATTACTAGTTTTAGTGACCAAAGACTTTAGTTTCCTAGTCCTGATCTATTCTAGACATTGTTCAGACCGGGCCCAAACCCTATTTCAGACCTTGTCCAGACCCTTTTTCATACCTAGTCCAGACCTAGTCCAAACCTGGTCTATGTTGTCTAATCCATACTCCCGGACATTTCCAGTTCTTGTTCAGACCGTAGTCCAGACCCTAGTTCATATGTTATCAGCTTTTGTCGATGTTCACTGAAAAACAGTTGGAAAGCTAACTTATGCTAACTGTTAGCTGTAGTATGTTGCTATGGTAACGGGCACTGGTCCTGTTTTGGCAGAAATCAAAACTGACAGAGACCAGAACTGGAACTGTGTTGGAACGGGAATCGTACCAGGTTTGAAACAGAAGCATTTAGACAGAAGGGGCGGGGGACGTGATATTAGTCTGAATGGAGCTAAACACGACTCCAGGTCTGTGACTGATGACATTTTTGGACAATGGAGGATCATATATTGTAATTTACGGTCCTACGGTGGCTTTGCAGGACATTGGCCCAAAATCCCGCTCAAACTCCTTTTTGTCCCTTATCAACCACTGTATTTCAAGATGGCGCATAGTCCTCAGCCTCACGGACATTTATTAGTCCAATTCTAAGCCTATGACAACAATTAAAAACAAATATCAAATCAAATATTCTAAAAAAGGTCACATTTGTTATTGGTTAACACGTTTTTTTCATTTGGATCAACAGTAAAAATTACACAAAGTACCTTTTAAAAAAACAAATCCATAATTATCAATAATCGACTGATGTGAAAAGCTTATATAGTGATATAGCTTTCTGGCGGCACGTAGTAAAACCAGAAACATCTTTCCTGGTCACTACGGGAAGTGTCCAAAGTCAGATTCTAGTCTTGGACAGGACTTTCCCACATTGGAATAATATGGCGGCCTTTTGAATCTGATCACTATCAAATATCTGGGAGAAGAACAGGACATTTTCTTTTTTAAACGTCTCTTTGACAAATGCTTCTTTCCCGTGGAGTTGTATTGACCCTGCTAAAATACTGACATAGATTCTTTATCATGGACATAGGCTGTGCTCTGGATACTCTGGGACATTTGGGACATTTATGGACGTGTATGGACAGTGGTCGTCCCGCTCCCTATGGACCTATGACTCCTGTGTGTTTGCTGTAATTGCATTCCTCTGAGATGACCGCTGTTTTGGGGCTGTACAAAAACAAATTGAATTGAATTATTCTCTCACTATTTTACCAGACGACAATAAAGATGAAAAGTGAAAATGTCAGGTACTGTTTGTGACCGACTGCCCCATTAAACATTATGATAACAGTCCTTATCTCTGACTTTTAAAACTGTTCTGCCGGTGTTTTTACTCTTTAAGCATCACTACAGGAAGCATGTTGATGATAAGGCATTCCACATCCCATAATAAACTGTAACATTGTTTGGGCTTTGTACAGTCGGCCCATTCTCCATCTTTCAGCGCCTTTTGTTGAAACGCCTCTTGTGCGATTGTCTGATTGTCCTGAGGTTTGTGTTGATGTTGCGATGTTAACGGTCGGCGAAGGAAGTTTGAACATTCCTCTGAAACAATCCAGTCAGAGATGTTTGTGTTTTATCTGCGGCTGCAAAGCTTCCTCCTGCCGTGTCCTGCCAGCGGCCGGCGAACCGGACAAAGTCAGGTCTCAAAATGATCTTTTCTCTGTGTTCTAACACTGGTCCTCATCTGAATAATAGAGGGCTCAGAACGCACCCCTGTGGTACCCCCAGATAGTTTACGTACACACTTATGTTTTCTTTGTCCACATTCTATCACCATTCTTTATTAGAATAACAGAGAGCTGCATGTGACCATACCTGCAGGTGAAAGCCAGACCCTGTCAGACCTCTGAAGCTAAGCAGGGCAGGACCTGGTTAGCACTGTGATGGGAGTCCTTAGGCAAGACACTTCACCCGCATTAGAATGAGTCTGGTGTGTGCATGAATAGTTGGTGGTGGTCAAAGGGGCTGATGGCACATACTGGTTGCCTCACTTCTGTCAATGTGCCCCAGGGCAGTTGTGGCTACAGTAGTACTTTATCACTACTGTGGATGGAGTGAATGATTTATGACATGCATCTTTGAATGTCCAAAAAAGCGCAATATAATCTAAAGGCTAAAATGGTTAAGGCTGAAGTTGCAACACTTCCCAATTTTATACACAATATAGGTATCCAGCAAAATCAAAATACAGTACAGTAGTGTTTTTACTTTCTTCATTGACATTCACATTTGTAACAATAAAATGATATAAATAAACAACTTTATCTGCAGTATTTATTTAAAAATAAATAATAGTGTATTTAAAATTATATAAGGGGCCACTAAAAACATCTGTTCCTTATCAGAATAGCAATGGGCCCAAAACACACTCCCCGGCCAGTTTACTAACACACATTTTCTCTATTCTCCGTGTCCCAGAAAAGCGAGAAAATAATATCAACACACACCTGCAGTTGTGTTTAACTCCATCCACGTTAATATTAGAATCTTCTCCTGCCCCTTCTGTTTTTAAATGTATTTCACTGTGACAAATCCTCAGTGAAGTAAATCAAATAAAATTGCAGATTTTGTGTTGTACAAAATTAGCAAATCGCAGACTGCAATTATTTAAGCTCTCTGCAAAAAAAACAAGATTCCTAACAAGATTCCTGAATGAAATTCCAGTATTTTTTCAAAACAATATTATTATTTTTTTAATTTCAGTATTATTATACATTGACAGTGGAAGTGTTTATAGATATTTATCAAGATTTTACGAATTATGTGTTGGACTGTTGGATTCTCTGATCTGTGTTGGCAAATGTCAACACAGATCACAGAGATAAATACTGTTATGATTTAGGGCTGTACCAAAATAAACTAAATTGATTGAAAACTAGTATTTTAATCATTTATCAACACATACGCTGTTTGCATTGGACTGAAAAAGGGGAGGGTCTGTCTCAAATCAATTCATATGTGTATAGCCCTAGTTATCTCAAGGTGAGGGAGGTGAACCGTCTGCAGCAGAGGAGGGGGTGGTCCGCCTGTAGAGGAGGGGTGGGGGGGTGGGGGGTGGTCCGCCTGTAGCAGAGGAGGTGGGGAGGGGCTTTAGGGCTGGATTTTCCCACTGTGTCAAACTCCCTTCAGATCCGCTGCTCAGTCTGACAGCCTCGTGCCTGGAGAAACTAAACTAAGGAACGTTTCACAAACTGTAACTTTCTTACGACCAAAACCACACAGCGCTCTACAAGCTAACGGACACCCACAATGCAACAGCTTGAAGACGTTTGGACCAAAATATATGGATTTATGATGGATTTCAATGTGAGGATGTAGCAATCAGAGCTAACGTGACTTTAGAATCTGTTTGAGGAAAATTATTTGGAATTTTCAAAAACGTGTTGGAATATTTTTGACCATTTTTGAAAAGTTTTTGGCTTAAAGTTCATTTTTGTGACTACATTTTCATAGTTTCTTAGGAATGGCGTTGGAAGTTGGACTGTTTTGTGTGGATATTTTCAGTCTATAGTGCGTCAAAGCCATGGGGACTATTCATTTAATCAGGACGTTTAAAGGATTGTCACCTTTTTCCATAAAATTCACATTTGTGCCAAAGTTCTCCAACATTTCTCTTAAATTGTGTCTTTGTTTTTGTTGATATATTCAGAAGAGATTGGAAATAACCTTTTACAACTTTTACAATTCATTTGCGGACGATAATTCTTCCAATAAGTCCAGTCGTTCTGAGTTTTTTGAACAGTTTTCTCAAGTAATATAAGCGCTGGAATTTATCGCAAAGATTTTTGATTCGTACATTTTTCTCAGACTTAATTCTATGTCTTATTTTTGGAGATTTTTCAACTGTATTCTGTGGAGAACCTGGTTTAAGATGAAGCCGGTTTGAGACTGGTGAGTATGTGGCTAATTAGCTTATCTGCTAATCACATAAACAAACGCAGAAGGGTGATCTCGTGCTCTTTTTGCAGAGTTGTCATGGATATAAAGCCGGGGTATGTAACTTTAAGACCACACCACCAATGGAACTCTCTAATACAGTACAATCCGCGTCACTAGTTCCTGGCTCTAAAACAGTTTGCTTCGATCACTATCTTTCACACAGACAGAAAAGACAGAAAAGTGAAAAAGAGAGCACCACTCTCACTCAACCAATCAGCTCTCAGTCCAAAGAGTCAAAAAGTGACACACAGGGCTTTTTCTGACACAATAGATAACATGTTTTATAGTAGGGACTAAACAAATATTAGCGTAGAGATAGGACAGCCCTGCCTCGTTCCCCCATTCAACCCCAGAGCTGTGGGAGGTCATTATCAATCAACAAAAATGTGTCTTCTGCGCTCTCAGCCCAAATCGTCCAATAGTGACTCACAGGGCTCTTTGTTATACAAGATTTATACTAAGACGAAGACAGAAGGTTGTGGTCTGATTTGCTCAACATTTTACCTTTATAAGACTCTTTCTGTTGGACGAACTACATGTGCTAAGGTTACGTACCCCAGCTTTAAGCTCCATGATCCACAGACCAGCCCCAGGAACTAGTCTGTACTATCACACAGTGAATATGTCGTCAGTGGAATCAGCAAGATCCCTTTGATTGAGACTTTATACTATAGAGATTATAGAGATTTTATTCTAGCTTCTTTATTATGCTAAAATTAGAGATTCTGTACTTGCCTCTTTATTTCGCAAAAGTCAGAGATTTTAGTCTTACTTCTTCATTCCGTTAAAGTTAGAGATTCTATACTTGCTTCCTTATTATGCTAAAGTTTTAGATATTTTTTTAAATTTTAGTCAAAAGTTAGTGTTGAGTTATCTTTTGCTGTGTGCTCCTCATTAGTGATGCAACACTGACATTTCCCGACTGTGGGATGAATAACGAATCTTTTAATACTAATCTTAATCTTAATCTGTTTTAACATACTTTGAGTGGTAAAACAATACCTTCTTCTTGACAAGATTGACAAGAGTTTTTTCTGGACCTAAAAATGTAAAAAATCTTCTGCTTGTGGTTGATCACATCCCTCCTGGTTCGGTTAATTCCTTCACAAATCCACCGCAGAATTTCACATTTTTCCACCACGCGATTTCCTTCATGTGACCTGAGCGAGCCGAGGCCTGACGGAGGAAAGGTGGTCCGTACGACAGAAGTGGAAGTGGAAGTCTTTACACATCCAGAGACTGAAAGTTTGGCCCAGTCACACAGCAGGGTTTGCTCAGATCAGATGTGAGCGTTGGAAAACTGTAGTCTGTGATACATTTGTTAAAACCATTTTAGCTCTGGCTTTTGGTTGAGGCTCATTGTTCTGATGGAAACAGATAAGATGTACTTTATTAATCTCACACAGGAGAAATTTACAAAAAAAAAAATATTCATCCACCTTCCATCAAACTCTGACACTTCCCTGTCCCTGCTGAAGAAAAGCAGCCCCACAACATGATGCTGCCCCTACATCAGAGTTGGCTGTGGCAAGGCAAGTTTATCTGTATAGCACAGATCATACATAAGGCAACAAATAAGGCAAAACAAGATAAATGAAACAAAAAATAAATAATAGATACAATCCCTCAGTTGTATGCACAGCAAAACATGACTGTTTTTAACCTGGATTTGAACATTGTCAGAGAAGAAGCCTGTCTCACATTTTCAGGAAGACTGTTCCAGATTTTAGCAGCATGAATTTTAAATGCTGCCTTTCTATGTTTAGTCCTGAAGTCCTGAAGTCCTGGGCAACAGCAGGAGGCCAGTCCCTGTGCTCCTCAGAGTTGGTTCATTTGGCACTAACATGTCTGAATATGTATATGTACAGTATGACTTCTGGTGAACTGCAAAGTACAGCTCTCCTTTTCTTTTCTCTATCTGTCTTTTAGTTTTTTTGTGTTAGTTTTTGACAGTATTCCACAGTTGGTAGCGTTGGCGTTGCTTCTTATCTCTGCCACTGTTTGAGTTCTGTGGATGTTTCCTGCAATAAAAAATAAACATGAGTCAGACGGAACGGAGCCTCTTTGAACTCAGCACGACGACAGCAGAAGAGTTTGCTGTTAATACCGAGTGCTGTTGGTTAAACGTCTAAACAACCGCTTCAAATCTATTTCAAATCCAACACTCACAGGCCTTTCATGATCAAAACCACTATTTCGATTAACAACATATTCTTTAGTCTTAACCAAAGCCTCTCTATAGATGAACAAGGCTAACCTGCTCAAAGACACCCATTAAAAGAAGTGCTCATGGGGAAGTTTTCCCCCAACTCACTCTGGCTCCTTTTGAGTGGGAAGTGAGCTCCTCTTGCTCAGTCACCGTTTTGGGCTTGGATAAATATGTGTTTAAAGCGCTCTTTCTCAGCCTGGTGTTTATATTTTGATAGTGTCTGAATCTAGATACAGTATGAGCCATAAAGACTGACCAATCAGGATTCTTCTGACGCCAGATTTGGTTTCAGCATTGAGTGATGAGAGTGGGGACTGGACCTGGGGTTGCTCCTGATTGGCTGAATGTTGGTTACCTACATTTGGCTCCACGTTCTCGCTCAATGAGCCTGTTCGAGTTAGCTCTAAGCAGCTTCTTCTGCATGAAAATGGCAGCTTCAGTCTCTGTGGTCACTCTTTCTGGTCTCTCTCTTTGGTCTCTCTCTGGTCTCCGGTCACTCTCTGGTCTATCTCTTGTCTCTCGGATCTCTCTCTTTGGTCTCTCTGGTCTCACTCTGCTCTCTCTCTGCTCTCTGTCTGGTCTCGCTCTGCTCTCTCTCTTATCTCTCTCTGCTCTCTCTCTGGTCTCTCTGGTCTCACTCTGCTCTCTCTCTGGTCTCTCTCTGCTCTCTCTCTGCTCTCACTCTGCTCTCTCTCTGGTCTCTCTGGTCTCACTCTGCTCTCTCTCTGCTCTCTCTCTGGTTTCTCTGGTCTCACTCTGCTCTCTGTCTGCTCTCTTAATACCAATGCGTATAGGTCGACTAAATCAGTCAGTGTTTGGAGGCTGGAGGTCAAAACTTCCTGATTGTGTCCGGAGCTAAAACATGTCCTTTTAGAGCCGTGTGTCTCGGTGAGTGAGAAAAGGCCGTGGGTTTGTTTGGTTCCCACATTAAAACACACTTTAGATGAATGTAACTTTCTCACGGATCATTTGGGGACATTCTTTCCCCGTTAAACGCTTCAGATTAGAGCCTGCTGTATATCTGCCTACGTTCAGGAAGTGGGAGCTTTTCTTTGGCCTCGCTCCTCTCTCCGTGTTTGAACATCTATAATAAAATCCTGGATGTGGCTGTAATGTTTGCTTTCACTGCTGTCGTATAAGGAAATGTGTGGGGCATAAAACCGTCATGTCAGAGAACGGCTCCATGGGAAAAAAAGAGTTAGATGAAAGATGAAGAGATGCTTTACTGGTCCCACAGCGGAGAAATGTCAGTGTTGCATCAGCAGTTACACAACAGTAGGAATGAGGCGCACACAGCACAAGAGAAACGAACAATAACTCTGTACTAGTGACAAAAATTAGAAACGTCTGGAGATCGGGTTTTTTACCAGTGGCTTGGCCTTGAGATTTTTATGACTTTTTCAAGAGTGTCCTGGACAAGAGGCAACGCATTCAACATACATTTACAACTTATAGAAATACAATCTAAAATAAAAACTACAAGATTGAGGTAACACTTAAAAGCCGACACATCAATTGAAACCAATAAAACACCAAAAAGAGAGAGAAATATTTCAGTTCATAGCCAAGTAGTGGAAAAGTATTGCCTTGTGCGTATTGTTAGAATGATGAGTTCGAACTTTAACCACAGTTGCTCCAAAGTAGCGTAAAATATCCAAACTAGAATAAAATAAAATATCTATCTTCATCAAAACTAATGTAAGTGGTTGTTTTTCCTGGTCATTATTTGACAGTGATTAGATCCATAAGCTGTGATATTATTCTTGTGTCTGAAAGTCCTTTTACTGGCCCACATCATACACATTGACGCTTTTTTGACGCTTGCCAGATGTACCAGAAAAGATACCACAGCTGCCCTGCTCCACAATGTGAAACTATAGGCTCTTTGGGACTTGCTGATGTCACGTGAACTTAATCTACAACAAACGGATAATTTTTCATACCTTCATCAGATCATATTTTTATCTATTTGTTTGGAGGATAAGACCGCCAAAAATAATGACATAATTCATAGGGAACAATACAATTACAAAACAAACACACACAAAAGCAAACACTATGGTGAGGTCAGAGCTAATCTACTGAAGCGTCTGAGAAAATGGCAGCTGTTAAAGCTTAGGAATGTAACTTTCATAGAGTGTCCTCTTCGTCGGCGTGTCAGAGCGACTGCACAGCTATCTCGAATTTGCGATCTAGTCCTAGACCCAATCTATGGTAGCAACGATAAACATAAAGTTTTTTTCTGTCCAACCTGAGGCCCGTGGGCCAAATGCGGCTATCAATAGGTGTGGCCCTCTATAACTAACACAAAGTGGCCATCGAACACAATCTACTACAATCAGATCATATTATTATCTATTTGTTTGGAGGATAAGCAGACAAAAAATTATGATGTAATTCATAGGGAACAACACACACACACACACACACATACACACACACACACACACACACATACACATACACATACACATACACATACACATACACACACACACACATACACATACACACACACACATACACATACACATACACATACACATACACATACACATACACATACACATACACACATACACACACACACATTGACTGTAAATATGTCTGTTATAATGTGCAGTGATTAAGGCTAGTAATAACAGTAGCACACACTAGGGTTTAATCCCGGGACACAGGATTCCCGGGAAATCTGATCAAAACTATTTCCCGATTCCCGGGAAATGTTATGACGGGAAACGGGAAATGAAAGTTTAAAAAAAAATCCAGTGCGCTCCTATTATAGCGCACGTTTATTGTTGTTCAAACATTTTTCATTTACAATCAACATGTCTACAGCTGAGAGGATGGCTCATAAATTGTGTTTTTGACAACAAATATGGGTCTTAATCGCGCTAAACCACGACTTGTAATGAGGCCAGCCTCAGGGTACGGGGCGCATGTGAGCCCAGAATTTGGTTACGTCCAATTCTATCAGAAAGCTCCTTTCTTTTTTTCCGTCTGCTATACGGCTCCAACAACATCTGACGCAAACCCCTTCGCCGCCGTTTTCAAATGAGGTTTTGCAAAATTTGCACCTTGTTTAAGAAAGGGTAAAACGAAACGGAACGCTCTACTCAGCATGGACCCCAACCCTCGCCCATACATTACGGGTGCCCCCGCAAATCCATTTATTGACCCGCCTCCAGCTTGATTCACATAATAATTCACAAATCTTTGCGAGTTCATTTTTCCAGCGTTAGTTGTTTCAGACAAAAGTTTTTGAAGTTGGTCTAAAATGTAGTTTACAAATAGTCTTCCCGTAGGTGAAGCGAATGGGCGTGTTTAAATCCGTTTTTAATTCTATTTGTATATCTTGTATGCGCTGTTTATTCACAGGGACGTAATGCAAGCGATTGTAGGACAGAGTGACGAGATCTCCGTAGGATCCTTCTTTTTTAATGATTCTCAGAAGTGGAACAACTTGATAGAGAATCGTCCTGTCCCAAATATTGAAGCTCTTTTGTTGATAGAGCTGTAATAGAAGATGAGATCAACGTTTACAGATTTTAATAGGGCGTTGATTTCCTTCACTATCAATTCAACTTTCTCATAGTGTCCAGTAGGAATTTTTACATAGTTGGGTGGGTCGGTTGTGGATGAATGATCCAATAGTTCAAATCCACCTTCGGCCCCGGCGATATTATTCCATGTGTGACAGTACATGATCTCAGCCAGGGCTACTTCATAAGCTCCTTGTAGTTCTATTGGCTTAGACAGTGTGATTGTATAATTTGAACTGTCATTGTCGGGGAATATGTTGTGACAGGCGTTTGATGGTAGCGTCACATAGAAGGAGTCTTGATTGGTCATTTTGCTTTCTGTTTCTTCTCCAGGTCTATGACCGCTTTAGCAGATATCCAGGAGTCAAACTGACTTGGCCATCCTCGCCAGTGTACTAAAACCATCTTCTGACCCTTTTTTGTTTTCTTGTCTAGTATTTCTTCTATACGGAAAACACTATCAGGCATGATTTTCACTTTCTGGAGTTCAGCTTCATAGAATGTCCCGTTCAGAATTTCGCCTCTTACATCTCGTAATTTATAAACGGGGGGAACTCGAGTGATCCTTTCATTAACTATAAAATATTCATCCGTGAATGATTGTTCATACATTTTGTCAAATACACCACGGTATTTTGAAATCCGAACCACATCGCCCTCTTTGAATTTAAATAAGTTGACTCTAGGGGCTAGAGGCATTGACGAGTATAAGTTTTCAAACACATCCGTTGTCCTGCTGTCTGTTACCTCCACGGGTTTCATTTTTATACTGCTGTGATAACTATTGTTATAGCTAGTCAGTAGATCTTGAAGAACATCGACGTATCTGCGAGTGTTTTTTGCTGTGAAAAATCTCCACATTTTTGTCTTCAAGGTGCGATTAAACCGTTCCACCACTGAGGCCTTCAAATCACTTCCTGTTGCAAAGTGACGTATATTGTGTTTCTTCATCAGTTTTTCAAAAACCTTGTTAAAGAATTCTTTTCCTGCATCAGTTTGGACTTTTAAAGGAATTCCGCTCTCTTCTAAAATGGAAGCAAAAGCCATCGCAACTTCCCCCGCTGACTTGTTTTTGAGAGCCTTGGCATATGCTTTCTTTGAAAATACATCAATTACTGTAAGCATAAACTTGAACTGATCATTGTCTTTAGCTAAAGCGCTCATATCGCAGAGATCGGCCTGGAATTGATATAGTGACCGAGGTACAAATACACGATTTCTAGCATAGGTTTTCCTAGCACTTTTGTGCAGAGTATAGGCGTCTTGGCCCGACAGCCATTCTCGGACTTTGCCCCCTGTAACTTTCAGACCCGCTTGTTCTTCTGCAGCTTTTTGGAGTTGTTCTACACCTCCATATGACCCTGCTTTTGCTGGATTATAATATATGCTTTTCAGCACCCTATCTGTCTTTCTCAATGGCATGATGTCGAGTGTGTAGATAAGACATGAGTCATATGTTTTAGTGTCCAATTTTTTTATTAAAAACATTTAATTGAGTCATTCATCACATTTAGTACAGAATCAACATCAATTGCATGACCGTGCTTCAATTTAAAAGTTACTACATCCGCTATAAAGGTATACATGACATGTGCTAGAGTATGACTATCAATAGTTATAAGATTAAAAATACAGCGTAATGTTTCTTCAAAATCATTTGAGCTTGCAGCCTTAGTCACTAGCGTTTTCCAGGACGAGTTCTTGTTTCTCACAATGTCCATCACACTCTCAAAACGTAACAATTCCTCGGGTCTCACAGTGGTATCAGTCCGGAAAAGTGAAGCATCATTAAGACGTTTGGCGATGCTGTGTTTTAAAAGTGTGTCAACTGCTGGAGGAGAGGGTGTGAAAAAGTTCCCCATTTTTTCAAGGATTCCAGAAACTTAGGAAGTGGTCCAGTAGATCCTCGGACTTCTCTGTGGAGTAGGTACATGTGATCTCATTTACTTTCTCCAAAATGTTTTCTTCATTCTTCAGATCGTAAAGAAAAGCATCGGCCGCTCCTTCCACTCTTGCCTCCAATATGTCCAGACCAGTTTTCGCCAAGGTATTTTTGAGAGCCGGGACAAACTCCCACGTCAAAACCTTGCCCATTAATCGTTCAAAGTTAGCTGAAAAAAACCACGGGTCTGGAGGGTAGAGGCAAGCGTGCTGTCGCTGACTCGGATGGGAGATTTGACACCCGAAACAGTCTTCGTTTATTTGCTGTAACACCACCACTCTTACGGCAGAGGCGACGCAGGCCTTTACAATCTCTAGAAAATCAACTGTACCGGTCAGGCGTGGTTGCGGTGAGCTGGATGGTGTTAAGAAACTGTCGATGACTGTCGGGTTGTAGACTGGGGGAGTCCAGTAGGAATAGTACGCCGGAGCATGGTCTGCCTCATATCCTTGACTTTTTTGCGGAGAAAGAGCCGAGCCATCGCTAAAAGTTGATTCAGAAATGTCAGACACGATCCCCGGAGAGCCGGCATTGAGTTCAGCAGCACCCTGATCAGAGGCGAGCGGGGTGTATCTCTTGGAGGAATCTTCAGCCCCTCCGCCAGAACCGGAGACCTGATGGAGACGCTCCAAACCGTCTACTGCGTTGTCGGTTGAAAAGTCCATGTCTAAAATAGTCTCTCTACCGTCGTAACTATATACCATGCGAGTAGTAGGCGTGTCTAGAAGGCGGGATCTAGGAAGGAGGGGTCTAGGAGAGAAGGCGGGATCTAGGATGGAGGGGGCTAGGAGAGAAGGCGGGATCTAGGAAGGCATGTCCAGACATGTCCGTAAAGAAGGACATGAAGTTTAGCAACATGAAAAATCTCTCACTTTGTCGTTTCCGGTCTCTCCATCAACATGTGGTTCAACCCGCATCAGATTTAGACGACGTCTGCATCCTTTCACCAGCTGAGGTTTGTCGCGTGTTGTTAACCGCTTTTCCATCAGAATCTGTTTCCGCTTTTCTTCATTAAAAAATAGCTCGATTTGCCCCAGGAGATTCTCCACGTTAGGGAAGTCCGTCAGCTTGAATGCCACATGGATCGGGAAATATCGCTCTTTCGCCACGATCGTATCCGGTTGTTCTACTTTGAGAGCATGATGACGATATCTCACCAACAGCCACTTGTAGGACCTTGAGCAGTCGACGAGAAATGTTCCATCCGTTCCACGTAATAGTGAATCAGCGCACACCGGTATGCTCGACATCCATTTAGTAAGGCGTACGATTCCATCCTCGTTGACACGATCCATATGCTGCATGCATTGCTTTAGCGCCATCTTCAGTTTTTCAAATTCCGTTGAATAGATTCGCAGTCGCATAGCATGCAGCTGTATATGCTCATGGCTGTATAGATCGACGTAGAAAACTCCTCCAGCTCGTTTAAATTCAGCGACCAAAGTACGGCCTCCCTGGAGATGGAATATCTTCTTCTTCAGCAGCATGGACTCCATTTTGACTTAAGACTGATTTCCCTAACGCTCCACATCCTTATATCTCATTAACTCCGCCCAGTTCCACCCATTTTCCCACCCCTTTTTCGACCGCCCACATTTCGCCCCTCCCCTTGGTTCCCACGCTTTTTAGACAATAGAGGGGTGCCATTTTAGACAATAGAGGGGGCGTGGCTAAAGGTCAAAAGGTCATCCATCAAATTTTGACGTTTTGTGCTTCCTTATTTCTCTTCTATGGTCCAGTTCGCGGCGTCTATGGTCCAGTCCTCGCGTCTATAGTCCAGTCCGCGGCGTCTATGGTCCAGTCCGCGGCGTCTATGGTCCAGTCCGCGGCGTCTATGGTCCAGTCCGCGGCGTCTATGGTCCAGTCCGCGGCGTCTATGGTCCAGTCCGCGGCGTCTATGGTCCAGTCCTCGCGTCTATAGTCCAGTCCACGGCGTCTATGGTCCAGTCCTCGCGTCTATGGTCCAGTCCGCGGCATCTATGGTCCAGTCCGCGGCGTCTATGGTCCAGTCCTCGCGTCTATAGTCCAGTCCGCGGCGTCTATGGTCCAGTCCTCGCGTCTATAGTCCAGTCCGCGGCGTCTATGGTCCAGTCCGCCGCATCTATGGTCCAGTCCGCGGCGTCTATGGTCCAGTCCGCGGCGTCTATGGTCCAGTCCTCGCGTCTATGGTCCAGTCCTCGCGTCTATGGTCCAGTCCTCGCGTCTATGGTCCAGTCCGCAGCGTCTATGGTCCAGTCCGCGGCGACTATGGTACAAAGCGACCACAGCTGCTGGGCTCAGAGCGGAGGAAGTGAATGCCGTTCGAGTAAGTGATGCAAACAACAGAAAGCAGAGACGCCGAGATCCCTGAGTGGTAAATGGCTAACCAATGTTTTGGCCACCACAAGGGGGCGCCTCGAAGTGGCCAAATCTTTTGCCATTTTCGACTGGTTAAAAGAATGGCCAAAATGCCGTTCGCGTCTTTTCGTCTTTTCAGGATTTACATAGATTATTCAGAAATATACTGATTAGTAAATTAGATAATGAATGGTTAAACGTTTTACACTTCAGCGTAATAATAACTTGAAGTTTAAAACTTTTCACCAATTGATGCTTGTTTTTTCCTCACTTACACAAATGCCTCCAAATTAAATAGAACCTACAGATGTTTATTGTGTGCTTCAATTAGCATAATATACATTTAATCTGCATGTGTGTGTATGTGGCATTCATTTTTTGTGACTTATTGTGATAATTATAATTAATAATAGAGCAAAAGATAGCCTACATCCTTTTTTATTATGCAAAGACACAATTGGTCCACCAAATAGTGAAATACAAAGGCCAATCAAGAAAAGGTCACATGGTGACAGCGCGCACACACATCCACGCTGTGTGAGCCGCGCTTTGGCACATTTGCACACACAGGGATCTCACATCAACGTTTCGCCTATTTACATGTTCTTAAAGTGTGTGTTATCTGCCATGAATGGCCATGAATAGCCTATGTCCCTCTGTTCTGCTTATAATTATTTCTTTACACAAATAATGGTGTATAGGTACCTTACAACAGATCTATAGGCAATGTATAACTCCGCGAAGATGCATTAACTTTCGCTCGGAAATTAGTCCGCGGTGTTGCGTAAGCTCCTGACTCGTGACGCCGTTATTTGGAAGGAGACCTGTGTCCAGCAGTCAACTACCTGTATGAAGAAGTTGCTTGCGCACTTGTCGATTATTGATCCTGGTTTGAAAACATGGCAGGTGAGAATGCCTTTTATAGGCTAATTAAGTTTTGTAAAGACAGTATATGTATGCCAGGTGAAATTGCGCTATATGGTGGACTTTTTTTGTGCAGTACGCTACACGGTGAAATCCTATGTTTTCAGTTGTCAACCGCATGTCTTTTTCATTTGTGTTTCAGATTTAATTAAGTACAGTAGGCCTATTCAACCACTTTTGCAATGTTCTTGCTAAAACGTAATATTCAAGCTCAAACCACAGCATATCAGGCCCGTGAGTGGGCTATTTGAAGCCTTCACCTGGATGGGGGAAGGGATTGAAGAAAATAACAATAGACTGGGATCGTGTCTTTCAGACATGTGTAGTGACAAGGTACAGACACGAGCAGAGATTCAGCATTTGCCGATGCTAATGGCTTGATAAACAAAACATATAGTGGAAAAGTACTGCCTTGTGCATTGTTAGAATGATGAGTTTAATTTTAACCACAGTTGTATCAAAGTGTGATGAAAACGCAAAAGTATTTACATGATCTCTGGGGCCTAATTATTTGAACCAATAACTTAAATCAAACCCCACATAAGAGGTAGTGTTAAAGATGTAGCCTGTTCGTTTATTTGGAATGCAACATTTTTGTAGTAATTACTGTTTAACTTTTACACTGTTTCAGGTCCTCGTCAAATTTTCACAGATGTGAATGCATTCTTGGCTTGCACTAAAAATGTTTATGAATTTTGCTCAAAGAAAGAACAAGGCAATGAACGGCATTTTAGAAGGAAACATCTTCAGAAAGCTGTTTACTTCTTTCATCAACAGAAAGGTAGACCTGAGTTCTTTGTCATAGCTGAAATATTTTTTATTTTTTTAATATTACATTTGTGTCACTGTAATAATTCATATGAACGTCTTAATTTTTGTTGTTTTTGTTAGCCAATATAATTTGTTTTGCTGTGTTGTAGAATGTTTCACAGTTGCATGTCATTGCAAATTGGGCCAAAAGACAACCACAAGAGTCCATTATCATTGCCCTTTCTGTAACTTTAAGCCTGTTGTCCGAGAAGATGTTTTTAAGGTACATCTGCAAAATGTACATGGTAAGAAATTATATCAGTTGACATATGTCATATGTCTCTCCTTTTATATATGTAAGTAATAATCAATCCATTTATGTCAATAGATATAACTTAAATTGACAAAACTGGTACGTACACAGAAACATATTGTTTCAGGTGTAGGCCTACACTAATTATATGTTTGTTTATTCTTTCACTACATAAAAATTCTGCCCCTGCATAAGCCATAAGACCCATCGGTGCATACACCGCATGATGGCCATGTGGTGGCTTTTTCAAGAAGCCCACATCGTTGTGGCACCTCACTACCTGGTTTTGTGTGTGTGAACATACAAAACCAAGTACAAAACAACACCAAAGAGATGATCTCCTCAACAGACCAGAGAGGAACCACCTCCTCATCAACAGACCAGAGATGAACCATCTCCTCAGACCAGACCAGACCATCAAAAAAAAATACATGCTGGGTTGCATCAATATCTAAGACAGGATCTGAGAAAGTGGCAAAATGGACATCCAACATTCAAAATGTTTACACTCATCACAACCCTGAATTTCCCAAATATGCTCGTCCAGAGGAGTCAAACACATGGTAAACAGGAACACAGAACTCTGTCAAAGTTAAATTATGGTTCTTTAAACCAGGAAGAAACCAATTCATTGTTCACTGTAAACCCTAACTTCAATCGTACTTCAGATATCAAAGTTATTTTAAATAGAATTTTCCCAGTAAGTAAATATTACTCATTTATTGTTAGTTTATTTAAAGCTTGGCTATATCACTCAGGGTCTTCTTTGAATTGAACTGTTTCTGTTCAAGTAGGCCTCACTTTTGACATTTTGACGTATAGAGTCTTTAATGAGGCAGGTGTGACAATGGCAGGGTGTCTTGGTGGCTGAGTGGGTAGCACCATTGCCTCTCAACTACAGGGTTCTGAGTACGAATCCCGGTCGGAGTATAGGAAGAAATTTAAACTTTATTGCAATCACTTGAGTTACTTGGTAATATCAAGGATGTACTCGAGTAATTCAAGTGAAGTTAATACGCAATTGTTACGGGCCAGGCCCTTAGTGTCCAGGAGAGGGTGCTGTCTGTGTTGGCCTGCCTTCTCTGCCGCCTCCTCCTCTGTGCAGGTACACCCCTGCACCATGCCACGCCTCCTCATCAATGGACCTTCTTCAGCTGGGAGCTGAGAGCTGCTCACTCTCTCCGGCCCTGCTGTCTTGTTTGGTCCTCCCCTGGTGCTCTTCCTTTGTTGCACATTTGAGTTTGTCTTTTGGTTTATGCACCACATTCACTGCACACCACACACCGGCTTTCATTGCACTCACACACCTGCACTACACTACTGATTACAACATGCTCACACCTCATACCTTGTTTTTGTTAATGTCATACTCGCCTTTTGTTATTATTAAATATACTTGTTGCACTTTTTACCCCCGTCTCGTCTCCCTATTTGTTGTGGCCCTGAGCCGGCCGTAACAAGTTGGGGGCTCCGTCCTAAAAACCCGCTTTTGTTTGAGGTAAATATCATTTTGTGTTATCTGATATTTTTTGGTAAACTGGTTTTGTTTGAGAGCGCTTTTGTTTAGTCTTGTGTCAGCTCTTGTTTGTTTGTTGGTTAAGTGCCATTTTGAATTGAGCTGTACCTGGAGTTTGGTGTGACGGGCTCATAGGGGGTTTTCCCTGTGACGTCATTTTGTTAGTGCGCTTTGTGGGAGACGTGCGGGAGGTATTTTTTTGGTCTTCAGGATTTTGTGCTGTTTGAGAGCAGGTCAAAAACTTCATCCTAGTTTGGTCAGCCGTGGCTGTTTGTAAAGACCCAGAAGGTAAGTGGATAAATTGTAATGTGTGTTAAAAGTTAAAGTTGAGGAATCCCGGGTAGGCTTAGCAGTGTTTCCCAACAGGGGGTTCACTACATTTTTTTGGGGGGGGCTTTAGTGTGGAAGTTAAGAGCGGGTCGTAGCTTCCATTTCCCCTTTTCCCTACATCGGCTTTTCCCTACATCGGCGCGCCGTGGTCACTTGATTGCCAGCTTGGTCGTCTTGTGTACCATCGGTATTTGGCGCATAAAAACCCATCGCCACGCTTCCCGAAGACTAGGGTTTGAGGTAGTAAGCTTTTGGGTAGGTAGGTAGTTAGTGGGGTATCCTTGACTTTATAGGGCACATTGGTGGTTTATCACTTAAAGAGCGACTAAACACCAAATCAACTTTTTTTAACTCATAAACTGGATAAATATGTTTATTGTAGTGCTGTCTACATATCCTGGTCATTTTTTTGACATTTTAGTTCAAATTAGATAAAATATCACTTATGAGCCAAAAAACGTCTGTGTGGCGCCCTCTCAACCTTTTTGGTGGTACTACATTTGAATTTGGTCCTGGCCTCTCCATTGACTCTGAAGTTCTCTATGACATCAGTTGTTTTGTGTGACGTCAGTCTGTCTGAGCCAGTGATATGAACCCATTCAACTCTCACAAACGCCCCAGCTGCAGTTTGGAGTATTCTGGCGCCATCTAGTGGATTAAAATTAAATTACATGAGTCATTCTGAGATTATTGAGTGTGATTAGGTTCAGGTGTGTAGCTTTACAATTATCTTAGTGTGTAAACAAGGGTGGAATGAGACTTTCTGGTCTGTAAACTATTGCTTTAAGCAGCAATGACTACTGTCTGGTTTTTTTTGTGTGACAAGTGAGCTGTCAATCACAGCCCAGACCACGCCCAACTCTAAGCCCCCCTTGTCCGTTGGTCCTCCAGGCAACGCCCTTTTTAGAGAATTTTCAAATCTTCATGTGGGCGGAGTTAGGCTGGGCACAGGTGTTTAGTCGCTCTTTAAGCTTCTGGGGTTTTTTTTTTTGTGATCATGGATGATGTGGTTGAGGAGTTTCTGGAGGAACCATGTGAGAGTGATTTGAAGCTCTGCACTAAAAGGCATTTAATTGCGATTGCAGAGTTTTACAAAGTTTTTATTGGGAATTCAACTGTCTTGAGGAGTGTTCTTGAGGACAATTTGAAGAAAATATTATTTGGAATGGGCATTTTGGTTTCACCTGTGGGTTTAACTTTTGAGCAGCAAAAAGAGCTACTGTTAGTCCAAGTAGAGGCAGAGAAAGAGCGTGCAATGATGAGGCTGGAGGTTGAAATGGTTAAGTATGGTATTGAACAGCAGAAACTTGATCTGGAGAGACAGGAAATGCAGAGTAGTCTTATACCTGAACATGCAGAGGATGAACTTGTTCCGGAGGGTCGCGGACAGCGTTTTTGTTGCTGCAAACAAGTTTATATTACAGGAAGCCAGGTCGGGGCTGATGTGCCTCCTCCAGTCCAGATGGCCGAGGCTCCGGTGGTATGTAGTAAACCTGATGAAACTGAGATGTTTCCTGAGCCAGTTCTTCCCTGTTCTGTGGCACACAACGTCCGGGTGGTGGAGGAGCAGAAGTCCGGTGCTTTGGAGGGATTAGTGCGTGACACTGTACACCCGTTGGGGGGTTCTTTAAAGTGTTGTGATGCTGTGTTACAGTTCTGTCATGACCAGAGCAGCCATCGTGGGGTCAGGATCACTTGTGGCCAGAGCTGTCTATTTCTTCGGTTCCTTTTTCACTCTCTAGTCTAGAGATGCTGGGCTCTTTTACGGGCCAGGCCCTTAGTGTCCAGGAGAGGGTGCTGTCTGTGTTGGCCTGCCTTCTCTGCCGCCTCCTCCTCTGTGCAGGTACACCCCTGCAAGATGCCACGCCTCCTCATCAATGGACCTTCTTCAGCTGGGAGCTGAGAGCTGCTCACTCTCTCCGGCCCTGCTGTCTTGTTTGGTCCTCCACTGGTGCTCTTCCTTTGTTTGCACATTTGAGTTTGTCTTTTGGTTTATGCACCACATTCACTGCACACCACACACCGGCTTTCATTGCACTCACACACCTGCACTACACTACTGATTACAACATGCTCACACCTCATACCTTGTTTTTGTTAATGTCATACTCGCCTTTTGTTATTATTAAATATACTTGTTGCACTTTTTACCCCCGTCTCGTCTCCCTATTTGTTGTGGCCCTGAGCCGGCCGTAACACAATTTATTTCCATGGTTTTTTCAAGTAAACTTTACTTGTCAGGGTTTACAGTGTTTTCAGGGTATGCCCCATTGTACAAAGACGAGCTACATGAACAAGAGATTGCCTAAAGATGTGCAGAAACTCGTCTCCGAGCACCAGACATCAACGCTGGAGGCGTTTCATAGCGTTATTCTTTGTAATAATTAAGTGTACAAATCCGATTTAGATTGAAACTGTTTTTTGCAGGTTGTTTTTGGCAGGAATGCACTAAAATGAAAATGTCAAACGTGGGCAAGATTTAAAGAGTCTTTAAAGTTTCCAACGCAAAGTACATCAAAGGAAAGACAACAGCAAAGCCAACACTTGGTAAAAAACACTGTACAAATATTTTACACTACAATAATTTAATAATATACTATTACAGAGACTGACCAGGATAGAAAGCCAACACACTGGCCTTCAGGATCTGGGAACTCCTGGCGTGTCCTGAGCACATCACATGCAGACATGATCCCCTCATTCTGGCTCCCAGCGGTCCCCAGCACCAGCTCACTACGCCACAAATGTGAGACGCCTGCGGAATAGGACACGTATGTTAATTATTGTAATGTACTGTAATGTACTAAAATGTTATGTCCCTTTGTCTGTTTCATGGTGTGACGACGAGATCATTTGCACCTGCGGATTGTCCTCCCCGGCCCGACTCGTGGGCTGCACCCCTGCCCGGGAGCTGCCTCAGTCCTCGTTCTGCAGCCCGAGTCCCGCCCCACGTGGCCTTGGTCCATGTTCTGTAGCTTAGGTTCTGGATCTATAGCCCGTCCGTCCGTGAGGAGCGGATCCCTTTCTCACTTTTTTCTCACTGGGTTTTTCTTATGAGTTTTTCCTTGCCGATGCAGGAGGGTCTGTTGGACAGTTAGTGTCCAACTAGAAGGACTGTGGTGATGATCCAGGGCACTTTAACATTCTACAACATGTATGGACATTTGGTCTGCTCTTTGTGGAGCAATGGTTCTTTGTTATCATTGCATTTCTTGTGTTATTCTAGTGTAAAGTGTTATTCTCTGATTTGTGTTTTGAAAGATATACAATGTGTGCTTTGGATTTGCCTGATATTTATTACATTTATTGAGTTTTCAAAATGAAGTCTCCATGCTCTCTTTCAATATTAATATATATATATTATATACATATTAAACAAAGCTTGCAGCTAATGTGATGAATACAGCTTATAGCAGATGCTAATTCACAACTACTGTCCCTGGTTGGGCTTTACTACTATAAAAGTTGATACAATTCCTACATTCTAAAAATACACTTAGTTTACAGCCTTCAGACTTAGACAGACTTTATTGATCCACAAGGGAAACTGGTTTGGTTACATTTACAGTATAAAATACAGAAAAAAAGAATACTACACATCTGTTCATATACAAGAAATACACAGACAAAGCAGATGATGAATGTGTTATCTGTCACAGAGCGGTGACTTTTTAAATAGCAGGATGGAGTGTGACATGAACACGCTCTTGTTCACTGTGGCAGCGGAGCTGTAGGAGTCTGTTGGAGAAGGAGCTCCTGTGCCCCTATATACTCCGGTGGAGTGGATGTGTTGGATTGTCCATGATGCAGTTTTTCCAGTGTCCTTCTGTCTCACACTGTTGTAAATGTCTTGTAAATCACCTGTCCAGCTCTATGGATCAGCTTGTCAATCCGGGAGAGGTGGTACTCTAAAACATTAAATTGTATTTAATCTTCATTCCAGAGGTAGAAAAATATGTGAAGTCATCCATAATATTCTATGAAAATACGAATGGGGAGAAGTGGGATCGGACTACAGAATGACATATTAATAGACAGCTATGGGGGGAAGCTGCACAAAGTGTGAGCCTTTGTAGATCCAGAGGCTTATCTCCAAAGGCCTCACACACAGGTCAAAAGGTGACTTTCACACCTTCTCAGGATGGGAAAAGAGTTGATCAAGGGAAGTAGACAAACACATGTGGAATGTCCAAGAGGTGAGCACTCTGCAGGGGGTGCTTTGAACAAATCATGCCATGATTCATGAGAAAGTATTCAAATCTATTTGATTGCCAAATCACAAATGTAAACTAAATTATCAAGATAATCAGCAATAAATGGCTAAAGATGCGTCTCAAAAGTGGCAAAAGATGCGTCTCAAAAGTGGCAAAAGATGCGTCTCAAAAGTGCAAGGTGCGTCTCCAAAATAGCAAAAGATACGTCTCAAAAGTGGCAAAAGATGCGTCTCAAAAGTGGCCAAAGGAGCGTCTCCAAAATGGCAAAAGATGCGTCTCAAAAGTGGCAAAAGATGCGTCTCCAAAATAGCGAAAGATGCGTCTCAAAAGTGGCAAAAGGAGCGTGTCATATGTGGCTAAAAATGCGTCTCAAAAGTGGCAAAAGATGCGTCTCAAAAGTGGCAAAAGATGCGTCTCAAAAGTGGCCAAAGATGCGTTAGCCACAGTTTTGGCCACTTCGAGGCGCCCCCTTGTGGTGGCCAAAACAGTAATTTAACATTTACCAGCCATCGATATTGACTTTTACTACACAAGAAGAGCAATAGTTGCTCTTTCTGTGTGACAATTTATGAATGGATAATGACTATTTGCTCTTAATAATCTACAAGTATATACCTTGTGTAATGCTATTAGTATTATTATTATTACTATTAATCGCATTATTTAAAAATATATATATTTTGTAAACACACACACACTCACACATCATACAAACACATCTACACAAAACATTGTTCACTGTCCCTGTCTGTGTTATATGTATTCTTGTACCGTCATCTACCTGTTTGTTTTGAGTTTTGTATTGTATCTGTGTTGGAATGAAAAAAAAAAAAAAAAAAATTATATACATTGTGAATATTTTTATTATAATTATCAACTCAAACCACATTTTGGCCACTTCTTTGTCCGCTCTCAAAAGTGCGGCAAACTGTGGCCAAAAGTGCGTCTCCAAAATGGCAAAAGGTGCGTTAGCCACAGATTTGGCCACTTCGAGGCGCCCCCTTGTGGTGGCCAAAACATTGGTTAGCCATTTACCACTCAGCGATCTCGGCGCTGCTGACAGAAAGTGCCCGCAGTCACACATTTAACAGAAATGACGTTTTCAGCAGAAAAAAATTGTAAATCGCGGATCCGCAGAACATTTTTATTCCTGGTTTATCCAGATGCATTTCATTGATCCAGAGAATTTACTAATGAAGAGAATTAGTCAAAAAAAGATAAACAGAGCCGCTCCAGATGAAAACATGTGTTCTCGGCCTGAATGCGTTAAAGTAAAACATCGCTAAAACGGCGCACTTGCCCGTCCCAAATCTTTATTTGCCCCGGGCAAGCGGACAACCGAGCCCTGCCCTGTGAAGCAAGGCATCTGATTCCTTATGGATTCCTTCAATGCGAGTCAGTAGGAGCCAGAGCTAAACTTCACTGTGAGCACTTCTCTATTGGGCTTCATTGATCTAACGAGTTTGCATTGTCCATCTATAAACAGTCTATGCATAATACTAAGTTACATCAATCAATGTATTGTTTTATTACATCTCAAAGTGTTTTTGTTTTCATCGTGTGACAGTAAATCAAAGAGTTTTATATTTTTACAATGATCTAAGAAAACACACCACACTCCTGTCTGTGGCCTAATATTGTTTAAAAAGGATATTTAAAAAACGAAGTGTGTTAATGACTGTGAGAAACTCGAGGACATGAGCATAAGCAAAGATCAGAAACTTCCCTCAAACAAAGAGCGTCTAAAGTATATTTTCCTCTTTTCAACTGCCCAAGATCAAACAGACTGTTGTATCCTGATTATTGTTTTTATTTGTGGATGATACACTTTTAATGGAACCAAAATATACTTTGTGTGCAATGTTCCCTCTAATTTTTCATTTGTCTGGGCAAACACCCAAGCTCCCTGAGCACACTGAGGACAACTGTGAGCAACATCAGATGTACACGCTCTGACCAAACACCAGTATCACACCTGTTCAAAACCTTGGATCATAGCTAATTACATGGCTTATTAAAAGAATAAAATTACAGCAGCAATTTGCACTAGTTTACTTTTAATATAAGTTATTAGGCCCACATTAAATGAAAAAGACAAAAATCTTGTTGTTCAAGAGATGTGTAGTATGTGAGAGTCCTGCTGTGGTCAAGGGAAGAGTCCTGCTGTGGTCAAGGGAAGAGTCCTGCTGTGGTCAAGGGAAGAGTCCTGCTGTGGTCAAGGGAAGAGTCCTGCTTTGGCCATGGGAAGAGTCCTGCTGTGGTCAAGGGAAGAGTCCTGCTTTGGCCATGGGAAGAGTCCTGCTGTGGCCATGGGAAGAGTCCTGCTTTGGCATGGGAAGAGTCCTGCTGTGGCCATGGGAAGAGTCCTGCTTTGGCATGGGAAGAGTCCTGCTGTGGCCATGGGAAGAGTCCTGCTGTGGCCATGGGAAGAGTCCTGCTTTGGCATGGGAAGAGTCCTGCTGTGGTCAAGGGAAGAGTCCTGCTTTGGCATGGGAAGAGTCCTGCTGTGGCCATGGGAAGAGTCCTGCTTTGGCATGGGAAGAGTCCTGCTGTGGCCATGGGAAGAGTCCTGCTTTGGCATGGGAAGAGTCCTGCTGTGGCCATGGGAAGAGTCCTGCTTTGGCATGGGAAGAGTCCTGCTTTGGCATGGGAAGAGTCCTGCTGTGGCCATGGGAAGAGTCCTGCTTTGGCCTGGGAAGAGTCCTGCTTTGGCCTGGGAAGAGTCCTGCATTGGCCATGGGAAGAGTCCTGCTTTGGCATGGGAAGAGTCCTGCATTGGCCATGGGAAGAGTCCTGCATTGGCCATGGGAAGAGTCCTGCTTTGGCCTGGGAAGAGTCCTGCTTTGGCATGGGAAGAGTCCTGCTTTGGCATGGGGAAGAGTCCTGCTTTGGCCTGGGAAGAGTCCTGCTTTGGCCATGGGAAGAGTCCTGCTTTGGCATGGGAAGAGTCCTGCTTTGGCCATGGGAAGAGTCCTGCTTTGGCCATGGGAAGAGTCCTGCTTTGGCATGGGAAGAGTCCTGCTTTGGCCATGGGAAGAGTCCTGCTTTGGCCATGGGAAGAGTCCTGCTTCGGCATGGGAAGAGTCCTGCTTTGGCCATGGGAAGAGTCCTGCTTTGGCCTGGCTGAGGTCCAGTTGTGGCCTGGCTGAGGGTCATGTTCTGGAAGAAATTATACATATATACCCTTAAGACAAAACATTTTGTTCACATTAAAACATTCACATTTTGCACAATGATGTGTGCTGTAGCTTGTGATACAGTGTAAATTCCTGTAACTCTTTGTCTGTAAAAAATCTTATTACTCAATTATTTATTAGCATTTCTACTACCCATACATTATCTAGAAGTAACAGCCTTTAATGATTAAATATCCATAAATAAGAAATCTGATTAAATAGAGACTAGAATATGCACAAATCTGACTCAAATTTTACCTTATTTTTCACGTCTGTCCTTCTCACTTCTCCAATGGTTGTACACTTTGTCCAGGTTGATGTCTTCGTCTGCTTGTTGCTTTGACTTTATGCGCATCAGCTGGTCCAAATGTGCCACTTCAAGACGATTTCTGGATGCTGTTTTAATACGATTCATTAAGCTAAATCCTCTTTCACAATCTGCACTGGAAGCTTGAAATGTGGCACAAATATCCACAAGCTGTGAGATCTCCTTTAGCTCCTCACATCTAAGTGCTGCAGCAACCATATCTGAGAATGTGCTGATTGTCCCCTGTTTAAGTTTTTGTTTCATTATGTACTTGAATTCAGCATATTGACTGTTAATGGCCTCCATGGACTGTGGGTGGGGGAGAATGGCCTCATACTTCTTCGCCAGTGTGGCAATGTCTGCTGATCCATAGTCAAAACTGATGTCTGAGCTCAATGCTTCAATGTCGAATGCAGACCACTCCTTTAATTCACCCTCTGGAAAACGAGCATCCATGTGATCACAGAGCTTACTAATGAAAAGAATAATCTCACCAGTATTTCTGTCATAAGCTGTTGAGGTCGCCATTGCCTCTTTGACACGGTCACTCCACTGTACATCCTTCTCCCTCAAGTACTGGGAACGCAACTTCTCAATCTTTGCTCTAGCAAAGCAGTGTCCTTCCATCATCACAGTCAGGTTGCGTCTTTGTAAAGTGAGGCAGAGTTGTGCTAGCTCACCCAAAACATCTCCCAGAGCAGTGACAGTAACATTGAACTTTGAATCACTCAGCTTTTTGTAGCAGTACTTTGCCACTGGATCTCTGTTTTCAGTTAATTCTCTTTTGTAGAATTCTTGAAGCACAGTGTAGTTCCTCAGAACAGCATTGACAGCTTGGTGCCGCGACAGCCATCGCACTTCGTTCAGAGGTCTGAATGACAGTGTATCTTCATCAAGAAGATTGGCTAGGTCCTCCATTTTGCTCCTCTTCACAGTGGACCGAGAGAAAGTAGAATACACAGTTCTAAGAAGAGTTTCCACATCTCGCATCAAAGGTACATCTTTCCAGGCATCATCAATACCCAAGTCCTCTCTATGGGCCACACAATGTTGTTCAGTTAGGTGTGGAATTTGGCGCTTTAACAAAGCGGCGACTCCGTTGTGTTTTCCTAGCATTACTGAGGCACCATCAGAGGTCAGCATCACCATTCTCTGCATGTCCAGTCCATGGTTGAAGTAAAACTGAGTTATTGCTTGCACAATATCCTGGGCAGTGCATGCTGTCAGCTGGGTGATGCCACCAAACACAGTTTTATAGTTAACATAATTTACCTCCCTATACTTAATATATAGGACAAGCATTTTGTGTACTGATATATCTGTGCTCTCATCTACTATCAGGGTATGCCAAGGAGAATTTTTAACACTGCACATAGTCTCATTTTGCACGATCTCATTGATAGAGTTCACAAATTCAAAGGCATAGTTTTTGCTTCGCCAGTTTTCTGGTATACTCACATACTTTGCCATGTGATCGTGGATTTGTTGAACTGACAGCATTGAAGCATTCATTTTGATGGCAAGTAAAATGTTATCAATCAGAACTTTAACTTGTTCGGGGTGAGATTTTATTTTGAGTGACAGCACGTTCCTTTTCTCTCTGTCTTTTGCGCTCTCCAGCAATAACGTACCAATCCCCTGTCCCATCTTGAGTCTTTGTACAATTCCAACAGCTTTCAAATGACTTTTGTGCTGAATGTGCCGCTTGAGGTAGTCCAACTTCCATTCAGTCCACATTTTTCCCTCCGAAAATTCACTCGCTACTTTGGCTTCGCTGCATGTTTTACAGAGTAGTCCTTTCTCACTCGAAAAATTAAAAATCTCACCCAGTTTCACCACTTCTTCTTCTATTTTCACATTCTCCGACAGCCATTCCACCTTAAAAGAACCGCATTTCTTTTTTACTTTGGCTTGGTGAGTGGGTGTGTCGCTGCCCGTTCGTTTCGCCATCGTGAGGGTTTCGTATTTGCGTCTCTCTCCTCAGTATTGCCGTGCCGTTAGCTAGCTAACCTGCGCGTACATCAATGGGCGCATACGGGCAGGGCAAATCAATGCTATGATTGGCCACGTAGGTGAGTGAACCGCATCGTATTATTGGCTCAACACCTGTCACTCACTGAGTTATGTTGCAAAATGAACAGTATTATAACAGTATTATTGGTCTAATTAAATAGATTAAATTAGGTCTAATATTTGATATTAATTAACACGTTTATTTTGAATTTTATTTTTGTGCGCAGCACAAGTTTTCTTGTGCGCTGAGACTGTGCAAGCAGTGCGCGATTGCGCACGCGCGCAGCTTAGAGGGAACATTGTTTGTGTGTTTGTTTTTGATAAAGAATATGTGACATCACCTGAATATGTTTTATTAATAATAATTTGAAATGTGGTGAAAGGATTCTAAATGCAAATCATTTACAAATAAAGTTTATTAAAGACAAAATCAGAAATAGTTTATTCGGTCCGTGTGCCTTCCGTTCTTTCTTTTTTCGTTTCCGACGTACCAAAAAAAAAAAAATCTAATACGGGGCTTTTTCCATTTTCTGATATGTGATGCATATATTAAAAAAGGAAGAAATGGCTGTTTTCCATTATTTGCGGCCCGTAATATTGGATTGTGCATCATTTTCCTTAAACGGAATGTTGTGACAAACGTCACAATATTAACAATCCAATATATGTTAAACCAAAATACAAAAAATCATGAATGTTTTAATATTCATTATTTTACCAGGTGACTCGGAAGCAATACACTTTTCCTGAAGCGCCTCAGGAGGAGCGACACACATGCGTGCGTCTGTTTACCAGTCTTTCTCAGCTCACCAAGATGGTGTCCCTTGAACCATATGGGAATATTATCAGGGAAATGGTCGCTGAAAACATTTCATACGCCGACATCTCCTCGAATTTGCTACAGTTGGGTGTACATCACTGTTCTGAAATGAGTATCAGGAGGTTTTGTTCAAATCATGCGATTTCCAGAAGGGGACATGTATCTGATGCAAAATTAGAGGATTCTATCGCCAGTGCAATTCAGCAGGTATGTGTTTTATTTTGTCTCATGGTCGACACAATAATACAATCTAGCTTAAATATAGACATATGTGACCTAATGTGCCACCTGGTTCATCAGACAGGCTCGACATATGGTCGAAAGATGATGACCGGGTATTTATCGGCTGTCGGAGTGCTTGCCAGTGAACGGCGGGTAGGAAAGATTTTAAAAACAATGAATCGTCAGTATAACGAAATGCGCAGACGTGTAAATATGAGAGCAAAGTTTAGTGTAGTTGTTAATTAACCAACCCAATACTCACCAATGTTTTTATTGTGTTAGGCTGATGCTTTTGCTTACACCCCCAGGGCGCCCGTAACCTTAACCCCGTCCCATACCACGCTGATTACATGGGCCACAAAGTCCACATTGACCAGAATGAAAAGTTGGTCATGTTCGGAGTAACGCACGTTCTGGCAATCGATGGGTATAGCAGTAAAGTGGTGGCCCACGCGACAATGCCCATAAAAAATACCCTCACGATATATGAAGACGTTTACAGGTAGGTTAGCCCAAAGGAAACTAGTCACTAGGCCTGTGCTATGCTATGCTAACTCAGGGCACGGTCACAAGGGTTTTCGCAACCGAAGTAGGCCAAGTGGCCCGGGTCGTCGCCACAGACGACCCGGTCAGAAGGTGTTATTTTTTCAACTGTGATAGACCAAAGGCGATGTAGTACAACGCTCGGCCCAGCTGGTGGCACACACTTGCTGTGTGTGTGTGTGTGTGTGTGTGTGGACATGGGAGCACTGAGAAATGAAAGACAATGAAAAGTGTGGCGTACGAAGAGAGCGACCGGAGCAGGATACACGTACGTTTTGGTGAAAAAAATAAAGGCAGATTCTTGCATACGTTTTTTTTTCGTGATTAGATCCGGGCTTTAGGTGCCTTGTGGTCGAGGGGCGCAGGAGAAATGTGTGGTTCCAGGGCCGTAGGGTTGCGCCTTCTACAATAACATTTCAAACTGTTACCCATGAGTCAGACTTTTATGTGGCCAAAACACACCAAGAAACACTCTGCAGTCTGCTCGTTCGCTACACTTGTCATTCTTTCATTCTCATTCATTAATTTCTCAGGCTCATGCCGTTTACTCTGGCGCGCTCCCGTGTCCGCTGCACGCATACACACACACACAGCTTCACATTGGATAAAGACACATCTCACACTTGTACACTGACTTTGATGCAAAGAACGCGACAAATGCTCGAGCTGTTGGAACAAAGTAGCAGAGTGTAGATCGGAAAATAAATGGAAACTTAACTCCCATACCAAGGTAGTCGCTGAAGTTAGTATTAGCGCCACCAGGTGGACGGAGCGTTGTACTACACCCGTGTTTGGGCAGTTAAAAAAATAAACTCTTCTGATCATGGGCCCCTGTGAGGACAATCCGGGCCACTGGGCCTAGTTTGTTTGTGAAAACCTATGTTACCGTGCCCATAAACACAATTATTTAGCAAATTATATAATGTACAAATGATTGTATTCAGATATCATTTTTACTATTCTATTATATTCAGAACTTAACCCTCCATTTGCATAGGAGACAAATCTTGTTTCAATGCTGACGATTGTAATTATATATCTAATTGCAGATCTGCAGTTCTTGAATATGGTATGTGGGACCAGGTGAGAGTGGACCATGGACGGGAATTTTACCTGTCCCTCTACATGCAGGGTTTTCTGTCAAAACACAGACATAACATTCAAAGGGAACCATATCTCCAAACCCCATCGACAAAGGTGAGGTAGTTACATACTTCATTTCCACACTATTGTTTAATAGTAAAATGTGTCAAGGTTTCCAAATTACAAGAACAAGCAAACATGTTATGCATGGACTATTCCTCGTTGGGAGTGCTTGTCACCACACATACACACCATATTTCTTGGATTTCATGGACCACATTGTGTATCCTGTCATCTCCAGAATCATATGATCGAGCGAATGTGGGTTGAAATAAACAACCGGGTAAATTTTCCACTGAAGGGGGCCCTGGTGCAGTTGCAGGATCAGGAAGTAATCAACTTGGAAGACAACATAACCAGATACTGCACATCCAACCTGGTCAGCTATGCAAGATTGGCATTACTAGAGCTGTAAATGCTTGGAATGCACATAGAATTCCAGGTTAATTACATAAACATTGGTAGCATCATGTAGTGGTCCTGTTCAATTCAAACTTAACTGCCTAACAAATTAATACTTTTCACACAGGCAAAGGAACACCAAATCGTCTGGCTGCAGGAGGATGTCCCAAAAAAATAGGACTGGAGTTGTTGCCCCATGCCTCTCAAGCTGCTGACATGTACGAGCAGGATGTAGGCTCCTCCTTGACTCGAGTGTCCTGCTTCGGAGCGGACCTCTTTTCATCAGAGGAGGATAAAGTGTTTGCAGAGCAATGTTTTGCAGAGGTGTACCCCAATATTGCAGTTTTATTTTACAACATTGTAAATTACAACTCTGCTCCTTTCCAGGATGCATTGCTATGTCTGATGAACATTACTCAACAATGTGCATGAAATTAGCATGTAGTAGACACTGGTTATGCATCTTTATTTGAAACTGTATGGCTAAATATAATAATAAAATGCATTGTTTCAACAGTGTTTCAAAACTTTCAATACCATTACAATTTTAAATAAATTGTACTTATGTATTTTACATTAATGAAAGAATTATCTATTCATCAGTTTTATAACATAAATACAGAGTTTCATATTTATACTAAAGCTGCTTAAGATTGCAGTCTTTGGCTCAAGTGCAGATAAACAAATACTCTGACCTCTGGCTGGAAATAACTGAACAGGAACATATAACTTCCAAACGGGAATGAATGCTATGACAATACCTAATCCATCCTAATTGCACCAGTCAGTGCAGAGAGGAGGGTGTCAAGACACGCAACTCTGTGAATATTCATTTCAAAATCCTCTGCCCTGCACTTGAGGCATTGCTCAGAGGTCAACAGCCATTGGTCCACACATTTGTGGCATCCCACAAACCTCTTGCAGCATACAGCAAAGACTGGTTCTTCCATCAGCCCTGTTTTAAAGAAAAGGGGGCAATAAGTGTAAGTTTAGTGTAACTACCGCTATACATACAGATTGTTTACATGCTTGAGAGAGCAACTATAACATACAAAAATCTAGTGCAATAATCCGGTGGTTCTCAAACTTTTTACACCAAATACCATCTCAGAAAATATTTGCCTCTGCAAGTACCAAGACAAGTGACCAACACTACAAAGTATAAAATAAATACTTAGGCCAGAAAGAATGGCCAGTATACATTCATTAGGTGGTGCTATATTTATTTCAATAACAGTAAAATACAATGATAAACACTATACATGACAATAAATCAAAGTGAACAGACTATAAATTTATAGTATAAGTGCAATAGAATACTGTTGTGTCTTTTTGTGTTTGGGCGCTTATGTATGTGCGTTTATGCACACGTTTATGTGTAGTTACATTTACAGTGTCATTCTGTTTAGTCCAGCAAGCGCTGGGACCATAATTGGATTTTGCCTCCAAATTTCTGTGGCTTTTTTGTGGCGCACCACTGGTCTGCTGCCCCGACCCTCACATAGTCTGCTGCTCTGAGCCTCCACATGGTCTGACTCAGAGCTGACACAGCTCTAGAGACACATTTACTGCTCAAACCACCTCCAAATGTAGCCTGACTCTGACTATTTTCCTCTATGTCTGCTTCACCTCCGTCTCTCCTGCTTAGAATGCTCAGGCAGTGATCTTTGACCTAGACACCCACAGAGCTCTGCTGCCAGTGCTGGCTTAATGAAATACTGTCTGCAGCCAAACCCCAGACATACAGTGCCTTGCGAAAGTATTCGACCCCCTTCAACCTTTCAACATTTCGCCACATTTCAGGCTTCAAACACAAAGATATTTTTTTTCATGAATCAACAACAAGTGAGACACAATCGTAAAGTGGAACAAAATTTATTGGATAATTTAAACTTTTTTAACAAATAAAAAACTGAAAAGTGGGGCGTGCAATATTATTCGGCCCCTTTACTTTCAGTGCTGCAAACTCAGTCCAGAAGTTCAGTGAGGATCTTTGAATGATCCAATGTTGTCCTAAATGACTGATGATGATAAATAGAATGCTCCTGTGTGTAATCAAGTCTCTGTATAAATGCACCTGCTCTTTGATAGTCTCAGGGTTCTGTTTAAAGCGCAGAGAGAACCATGAAGACAAAGGAACACACCAGGCAGGTCTGAGATACTGTTGTGGAGAAGTTTAAAGCCGGATTTGGATACAAAAAGATGTCCCAAGCTTTAAACATCTCAAGGAGCACGGTGCAAGCAACTATATTGAAATGGAAGGAGTATCAGACCACTGCAAATCTACCAAGACCCGGCCGTCCCTCCAAACTTTCATCTCAAACAAGGAGAAGACTGATCAGAGATGCAGCCAAGAGGCCCATGATCACTCTGGATGAACTGCAGATAACTACAGCTGAGGTGGGAGAGTCTGTCCATAGGACAACAATCAGTCGTGCACTGCACAAATCTGGCCTTTATGGAAGAGTGGCAAGAAGAAAGCCATTTCTCAAAGATATCCATAAAAAGTCTCTTAAAGTTTGCCACAAGCCACCTGGGAGACACACCAAAGATGTGGAAGAAGGTGCTCTGGTCAGATGAAACCAAAATCAAACTTTTTGGCCACAATGCAAAACGATATGTTTGGCGTAAAAGCAACACAGCTCATCACCCTGAACACACCATCCCCACCTCAGCTGTAGTTATCTACAGTTCCTCCAGAGCGATCATGGGCCTCTTGGCTGCATCTCTGATCAGTCTTCTCCTTGTTTGAGGTGAAAGTTTGGAGGGACGGCCGGGTCTTGGTAGATTTTCAGTGGTCTGATACTCCTTCCATTTCAATATAATTGCTTGCACAGTGCTTCTCCACAACAGTATCTTGGACCTGCCTGGTGTGTTCCTTTGTCTTCATGGTTCTCTCTGCGCTTTAAAAAGAACCCTGAGACTATCAAAGAGCAGGTGCATTTATACGGAGACTTGATTACACACAGGTGCATTCTATTTATCATCATCAGTCATTTAGGACAACATTGGATCATTCAAAGATCCTCATTGAACTTCTGGACTGAGTTTTCTGCACTGAAAGTAAAGGGGCCGAATAATATTGCACGCCCCACTTTTCAGTTTTTTATTTGTTAAAAAAGTTTAAATTATCCAATACATTTCGTTCCACTTCACGATTGTGTCCCACTTGTTGTTGATTCATGACAAAAAATTTAATTTTTATATCTTTATGTTTGAAGCCTGAAATGTGGCGAAATGTTGAAAGGTTCAAGGGGGCCGAATACTTTCGCAAGGCACTGTATATGATACACAGACGGACAGGAAGAGATTTAAAAATAATGTTGACGTCAATGAGTTAATCTAAATGGTACTTCCAGGTTAAATTAAACATTTTTTTTTTACATTTTTTCAGTGATTCTTTCCGTACCACTAGAGGGAGTCCCGTGTACCCCTACCCACTTTGAGAACCACTGCAATAATCAATTCAAACAGTTAAACATAAGTCAAGCAAACGTTACATACCTCTGCACACAATGCAGCGAAATGCATCCTTACTATACATGTATAGTAAGGAATTCCAGTGGCCAGAGAGAGAGCGACTCCACAGGTCTTCTGGAGGTCCATGAAAAAATAGAAGAAGTGGTTCTTGCGGCCCAAGCATTAACAGGAGTTACCTCAATTAATGCTTGGGCCGCAAGAACCACTTCTTCTATTTTTCATGGACCTCCAGAAGACCTGTGGAGTCGCTCTCTCTCTGGCCACTGGAAAGTAATCACGAAAACATAAATCACAAAAATAGTAATACATTTATGCACTCAGGCGGACATCATTACCACATGTGATGGTTCAGATGTAGTCATTGAGGCCGAGGGCCAAAGGCAATCACAGCAGGGCTGATATAGAAATGACGGTGGGTTTTTTTGGCAAAAAGGAAAAGAAAATTTTTAAGATTGGTCAATCCAGCCAGTGCAAATTCATAAAGATAAGAATTTTAGCTGTAAAAAGTCTGAATTATTGACAGACTTGATCCACCCACATATTGATTATTCATTTTTTATAAATAAGTCATAATGTGGCATACCTTTAAGGATTATTATCATGTAGTCTTTAAGTAATTACATGCTTACGTCTGTTTCTTTCCCTTTGTTCCCTGCTGGAATTGATGGAAGACCTGCTCTGGGACAACAAAAAACTTTTTGGCATTTTGCCTCCAGTATTTGGAACCTAGCAAGAAAGGAAAATTAAGTAATAGTTGTAAACAGCTTGGTGAGCACGGTATTTAAGTGAAATATCACACACACACACACACACACCTTGTGTTCCCTCTGAATCCACAATCTCATTTCCCTGAGCATCTGTCAGGACAAAAGGGTCCTCACACTGCAGGGCATCATGTATTTTAGCCAGTATACCAGTGATGGTAGCTTCAAACTCAAGCAGTCGTACGACAACCATTCGGGCAGGCCTCAGCTTTCCCTGGTTGAGCTCAGCAACGAAAACAGTCCTAGAGAGATTGTTATAGGAATTGTTCAGATAATATGTAAAATGTAAAATGTACATAGTACAACACAGAATGACATGACATGACACTCTTTAGGTTCTCTTTAAAGGGCACAGCCTAAACATGAGCCCAACCCCTGCTTTATCCTGGTCATGGCCTTTGCACGCATGCCCTGGGCTATTGAACGAATTTGACAAGAGATTAGTCAGTAGCATGTTAATTAATGATAAAGTGAGTAACTACCTTTGAAATGAAGTGTTCATGCTTGCGCGAAGGGGAGTGCTGCAAGCCTGTCCAGGTGATCCCAAAGCAGCCGTTACAGTTGCGCTACTTCTCTGGAACTGGAACCGGGTCCCTGATTGTGGTACCTGTTCTGCGATGTCGTCCCTGTGGACTTCGTAGTGCCCACGAGGGCGCAGGTCGAAACAGCTGAAATGCCCGCTCGTTCCGGGAAAAATTGCGACGTTGTCATCATCTGTTATATACAGGCTAGGAGCGTATACCTTTGAAATAGAAACACTTTATGAACGGCACGTACAGCCTCTTCTTACTGTGTCCATTGCCGTTCGCCATACAGATAAATCTTATTACCTATATTACATGATGTCAAAAAAAGTTTGCTAAGCAACGTGCATGCAAACTGTAATGTTAGCATCCTTAAAAAGTTAGCATGTTCCACAAGTAAACCAGAAAGGTGTTAACCACCTGGAATATGCGGGCAATTTTTTCCGCAATCATGTCATCCTCATTTAAAGTCAGACGCTTTGTTCCTTTGAACAAAATGTAGTTTGGCCCGTTCATTTCGACTCAACTTTACTCCCTTAAACTTGCACGTGTCGTGGTCTCCTCTGAATAGTGAGAAAACTGACTGAAGGGGGCGCCAACATTTTCTCTTCTGGGCCACCACACTGAAAACCCTAAAAATGAATGTTGTAAAACAAAAATTGAAATACAAGACCTTTCACCTCGAACCAATTTCTAAGTCGGAAAAATTGAGGAAGAGGGTTTTTCAATATCTTTTTTCAACAATGGAAAAAAGAAAAAGTCCCAGAGTTTGTTTTTCGATGTGCACGTCAGAAACGAAAATAGAATGAACGGAAGGTACACGGACCTTATTCTGTGTTAGACTTTTGTTCAGGGTTTTCTTGAGAACATTGACTTTTCATGTTGTAGAAAGTGCCACAGTCAGAGATAAGATTTCTCTTATTTTGTAATTTTAAGTGTAATGTACTGTTGATTAATACTGTTTGAACCTGTTATGTAAAATTAAAGGTACAAAAAGGACAACAACAAAATCTGCAAAATAAACTCTAACCGCCATAGAAACACGTGAGCGTCAAATATTACAAGTTTAAAAACATGAAATTGACACACAATGGAAAAACCCTAAAATATGAATACGTTATTTGTTGTTGTTAATAAGTATATTGCCATTTAGAGTTACTTGAGGACGAGGGCTTTGCTCTGGTTCAGCCCTGGAGGTGGGTCTAGTGGTGGGTCTGGATTCGGTCTGGAGGTGGGTCTAGTGGTGGGTCTGGAGGTTGCTCTGGAGGTGGGTCTAAAGGTGGGTCTAGTGGTGGGTCTGGAGGTTGCTCTGGAGGTGGGTCTAAAGGTGGGTCTAGTGGTGGGTCTGGAGGTTGCTCTGGAGGTGGGTCTAGAGGTGAGTCTGGATTCGGTCTGGAGGTGGGACTTGATTCTCGCTGTTGTTTCTCGTCTAATTTAAGGCATGCAGTCGTGAGTCATCTTTTATCCATGGCAGACAGACAGAAGGGGCTGGGGACCTGACCCAGACCAAGTCCTGACCCAGACCAAGACCGTTGATGTCAAAAATACCCTTTGACGGACGTGTTCAAAGTTGATGCAGAAGTAAGACAAAAGATCTCCAAGTTTAACATCTGTATTTAATTTATCGTTACAATCAGGTACATTCAACAAGAGAGCTCCTAAAACTATCCATGTCCCTCTCTGGCCCTGTGCTGACTGAGCCCCCGCCTCAAGCCAGAGCATATCAGCAGATGTCCAGGAAGAAGGGGGCGTGTCGTATCAGTCAGCTCTCGGTCCAGGGTCCAGCCTTTCCTCCGTCTCGCCAGACCTAAAACAGAATCATTCACACACACTACCCCTCCCTAATTCTATAGAAATATTACTTCCTTGAGATAAGACAGGAGGCTCTTAAAGGCTGTCCCTCCAGATTCTGGGTCCAACTCCTTCTCCAAACAACGGAAAGGATTAGCAGAATCTAGGAATGCAGATCTTGGCCCCCCCAGATTAACTATCATTAACTCATATTCTGCACTTTGGACTACAAAGGAAGAAGGGGAGACCAGGTCTTTTTGCTTAGGAAAGAGACTGTTCAAATCAGGGTCAATCAAATTCACATCTGCTTTTAGTCTATATTTAATACAACACCGTGCATTCCATCTCTCTCTGTGGGTCTGCTTTTCTGTCATTTGTAGATATAGATAGACAGATAGATATTTGAAAGATGTCAGTTGTAAAACATATCTGTCAATAACGTTGATAATCATAGTGTAACGAGTTAAACAAAGGGAGCGTTTGGACAGAAGGGTTGGTTCTGACAATAGGATTATCATCATTTGGACAATGCTCTATCAGCTGTGGTTTATGTTTATGTGAACAGCAGAGAGCCAATGGAAAACCCGGGAAATACACAGGACTCATGATAATGTGATTAGGACTGTTGACGAAGCAGAGTTTAAGGAGCTGGTATTTTAAATCTATCCAGGTTTAGTAGTTATAAGTTATTTATTGTCAAAACAAATGGGTAAATGAGACCCAACATGGAGGCTAACGGTTAATGCCTGTCTCCTCAGAGCTCCCGTAACAAATCAGAAGTTATAATATTATTCAAAACATGTTGCGTCCAGTTATAAGTCGTCTATGGAGTTTGTTTTTCTATTTGCTGTTAAGAACTAAAGACCTATGAAACATGAATCACTTTTATCGTTGTGTGGTCGATATATGGACAGAAAGTGAGTCCAGAGGAGCCAGAGTGAGATGGAGCTAAACTTCACAGCTGAGCACTTCTCCATCGGCCTTCATGGATTCTGGATGAGGCTGGGCTGCTGACCAAGAGTTATATTTATTAGATGTTTGTGTTTGTGCAAAAATGATTGACACAGGAGCAAACGGATCATGACGCACAAGCAGAAAACTAAAATGACACAAGCTGTGGCTTCTTCATACTTTTATACACCAACTGTTCAGTTTGTATTTGAAATATTTTAAGATTCAAACTGTCCAATCTTCTCATTCATTAATAAAAACAGTTTATTAATGAAGAATGAGGTCTCTGTCTCTGATCTCTTTTCTCTCTTTCTGGTCTCTCGTCTCTCTATTTTTGCCTTCTCTCTCTCTGGTCTCTCTCTCTTTTCTTTCTTTCTGGTCTCTCTGATTTCTCTCTCTTTGCTCTTTCTCAGTCTCTCTCTGGTCTCTCTATATCTGGTCTCTCCCTCTTTGCTCTCCTTTTGGTCTCTCTCTCTGGTCTCCCTTTCTGTCTCTGGTCTATCTGGCTTTTCTCTGTCTATCAGTTTTCTCTCTTACTGATCTCTCACTGTCTCTGGTCTCTACTCTTTCTGTTCTCCCTCTTTTCTCTCTTTCTGGTCTCTGGTTTCTATAGTTCCCACAGAAAGCCGCGGAAACTATAGGTGCAGTTACGGTGATCTCCAGAAGGTGGCGCCACCTCCTTATATCTTTCGGCCATAACTGCGCTCATAAACTATTTTTCAGTTATAACAGTATAATAGTTTGCACAACTTTAAAGCTTGGCTACGTAACTTTTAGACCTCAACAATGGTTCTCTGCAAAAAAGAAAAAGAAAACATTGAACAAGTGCACATTCAACATTACAAAAATTGCAGGGGTGTACAAATTTAAAAATAGATTAAGAATTTAGACTATTGTAGATCATCAGTGAATATCTCAGCTCTCAGCCCAAAATGTCAAATAGAGACTATCTGGGCTCTTTCTGACAAAAATATCACGTGTTTTTAATGAGATGAAGACCGATTGAATCACACCATTTTACTTTGACAAGACTCTTTCTGTCGGAATAATAAAAAAAAATAAAAAATAAAGTTAGGTACCCCAGCTTTAAATGCTGTATTGTCTCTCGTGTGTGACGTAGATGACTAAGCCCCGCCTTGTCAGAATTCCTCCAGTTTTTCAAAAGTCTCCAAAGTCTCGCTCCTCCTCCTCCTCCTCTCGTCCTGGTCCAGTCCTGGTCCACAGTCCAGTCCCGGTCCAGTCCTGCAGGATCTGAGCTCTTCACGCCTGGAGATGGAGCCTGAAGTCCCGCTAAAACTCCCCCTGATGCCGTGCTGAAGGACCCCCAGAAGCAGCCTCTACGGGCGGCGAGAGGACCCCCAGTAGCAGCCCCGGACAGCGGCATGGAGCGGGCCACTTATGCCCACGCACAGGTCCATCTGAGCGGGGGAGCGCCCTGGGGATTCACGCTGAAGGGAGGACTGGAGCACGGAGAGCCGCTGGCCATCACCAAAGTAAGAGGAAACTGGAGAATATACTCAGAAACTAAACATATAAAGGGCTTTACTTTGGGACACATGGAGAAATGTTCTGTATAGACGCTAACCCTGTCAGCAAAGCAACGAGAAGTGTGATTATGCATGTTATTTATTAAGAGGAAAGATGTGATACCAGAGAGAGACCAGAGAGAGACCAGAGAGAGACCAGAGAGAGAGACCAGAGAGAGACCAGAGAGAGACCAGAGAGAGACCAGAGAGAGACCAGAGAGAGATCAGAGAGAGATCAGAGAGAGACCAGAGAGAGACCAGAGAGAGACCAGAGAGAGACACCAGAGAGAGACACCAGAGAGAGACACCAGAGAGAGACACCAGAGAGAGACACCAGAGAGAGACACCAGAGAGAGACACCAGAGAGAGACACCAGAGAGAGACACCAGAGAGAGACACCAGAGAGAGACACCAGAGAGAGAGACCAGAGAGAGAGACCAGAGAGAGAGACCAGAGAGAGACCAGTAAGACGGACCAGTAAGAGGGAGAGTCCAGTAGGAGAGAGAGAGGGACACCAAAGAGAGGGACCAGAGAGAGGGACCAGAGACAGACAGGGACCAGAGACAGACAGGGACCAGAGACGGACAGGGACCAGAGACGGACAGGGACCAGAGACGGACAGGGACCAGAGACGGACAGGGACCAGAGACGGACAGGGACCAGAGACGGACAGGGACCAGAGACATACAGGGACCAGAGACAGACAGGGACCAGAGACAGACAGGGACCAGAGACAGACAGTTACCAGAGACAGACAGTTACCAGAGACAGACAGTTACCAGAGACAGACAGTTACCAGAGACAGACAGTTACCAGAGACAGACAGGGACCAGAGACAGACAGTTACCAGAGACAGACAGGGACCAGAGAGAGTAATTGTTCAGGATGACATGGGTTTACGATGGGGGAGATAATACAGTCGCTAACTATCACCAAAGAAACTATGGTTTTTGCAGTGAAAAATACATAAATCATAAGAGTTATTATATGGAGGTATTTGGGAGGATTTTCCCCAGGGAGAGAGACCAGAGAGAGACCAGAGAGAGACCAGAGAGAGACCAGAGAGAGACCAGAGAGAGACCAGAGAGAGACCAGAGAGAGACCAGAGAGAGACCAGAGAGAGACCAGAGAGAGACCAGTGACTCTGGTCTCATCTATGATGTCTGCTTGTTGTGACTCTATAACGTCTGCTTGTTGTGACTCTATGTCTGTTGTGACTCTATGATGTCTGCTTGTTGTGACTCTATGATGTCTGCTTGTGACTCTATGATGTCTGCTTGTTGTGACTCTATGACATCTGCTTGTTGTGACTCTATGATGTCTGCTTGTTGTGACTCTATAACGTCTGCTTGTTGTGACTCTATGATGTCTGTTGTGACTCTATGATGTCTGCTTGTTGTGACTCTATGACGTCTGCTTGTTGTGACTCTATGATGTCTGTTGTGACTCTATGACGTCTGTTGTGACTCTAGATAGATAGATACTTTATTGATCCCTGTAGGAGAAATTCAGGTGTCCAGTAGCAGCAAAAATAAGAATAAAATTTATCATTCTAAAAATATAATAATAGTAATAATCAGCAACAGCCCTTCAGGTCACAGCAGCAGAGGTGGAGTAGCCTCTGGGTGGAGCAGGACAGGTCGCAGCAGCAGAGGTGGAGTAGCCTCTGGGTGGAGCAGGACGGGTCACAGCAGCAGAGGTGGTGTAGCCTCTGGGTGGAGCAGGACGGGTCACAGCAGCAGAGGTGGTGTAGCCTCTGGGTGGAGCAGGACGGGTCACAGCAGCAGAGGTGGAGTAGCCTCTGGGTGGAGCAGGACGGGTCACAGCAGCAGAGGTGGAGTAGCCTCTGGGTGGAGTAGCCTCTGGGTGGAGCAGGACGGGTCACCGCAGCAGAGGTGGAGTAGCCTCTGGGTGGAGCAGGACAGGTCACAGCAGCAGAGGTGGAGTAGCCTCTGGGTGGAGCAGGACAAGTCACAGCAGCAGAGGTGGAGTCAAAAGGTGGAGTACCCGCTTGGTTCGGACCATTTTCTCTGCTCTGGTCCAAAAGTAAAATGCTAAATCCTTCATTAGCATTTTTCAAAAAGTCACCAAACAAATATTAGTCAGTCCTTTATATTCAAAGCTGTAATGAGCATTATCTTTTTTAAATGATATATTTAAAATAGTTAGTTCCCAAAGGTTTCACCCTGACGTTGCCAGACCATAGACTGTAGGCTAGCCGGGTAACAGCTAGGCTAGCTCACTAACTTGAACTCCCTGGAACTAGATGAAAACTGAACAAAGAATTCTGAACATCAGCAGTGAGTGACTCAAATACTGTTTAAATTCAACCTAAATCCATGATCAGATCCTCTACAAATGTGTCCTAAAATGTTCTGCTCATGTTAATGGTTACTTAGGGGTTCACCCCGATCACTTTTTGACTCATTAAAAAAGTATTTTTGTCATGAAAACGTTACCAGATAATTCTGAAAATCTCCGTGCACGTATGTTAAGAATGTAAATGTATAATGTATTCTCCGATTAACATTTAAATGTGTTGATTGATTGATATTTGTGTTAGTGAGCGTGGCTAGCTTCGATAGCTTCTCTTGCTCAGACAGAAGTAATAAGTGACAGACGCTGAAAGCTCGTTGTGACGAAGTGTACGAACTACTGTCAGAGTAATCTTAGTATTTTACACCGGCTTGAAACTTCTCCACAACAGTATCTCGGACCTGCCTGGTGTGTTCCTTTGTCTTCATGGTTCTCTCTGCGCTTTAAACAGAACCCTGAGACTATCAAAGAGCAGGTGCATTTATACAGAGACTTGATTACACACAGGAGCATTCTATTTATCATCATCAGTCATTTAGGACAACATTGGATCATTCAAAGATCCTCACTGAACTTCTGGACTGAGTTTGCTGCACTGAAAGTAAAGGGGCCGAATAATATTGCACGTCCCACTTTTCAGTTTTTTATTTGTTAAAAAAAGTTTAAATTATCCAATAAATTTCGTTCCACTTCACGATTGTGTCCCACTTGTTGTTGATTCATGATTTATTTTACACCTGAAGTACAAGCACAGAGTGCGTTGCCAAAGGGCAGCGGTCATTATTGGTTTGAGAGTCTGTTATCAAGAAATAATGATTTGTCTCAACTCAATGGAGCGTTCTCCTGCTGCTGTGAAGAGCGTGTAATACATTATGATTAAATATTCAAATATTTAAATGAATAATCTCTCCTCTGGCACATACACGGAAAAGTAGGCGTGACTTCAAGACCAGTCAGAAAGGAAGGGGGAGGAGCGTGGGTCGTTTGTTTTTTCTAGTAATCTTTATTTATCTTTATTTACTTCTCAAAGAGGTTTACAATTGTTATTTTTGGGCACTTGTCTCTCACTCCACACAGAGATGGGAGCGGGGTCGCCGAACAGGAGGCGCATGCCAGACCTATTGGACATATTTTTAGTGGTAGGGGAAACCGGAGTACCCGGAGGAAACCTACGCAGACACGGGGAGAACATGCAAACTCCACTCAGAAAGGCCCTGGTCCGACCGGGATTCGAACCCAGGACCTTCTTGCTGAGAGGCGAGAGTGCTATCCACTCAGCCACCGTGCCGCCATATCATGTCCCTCTCTCTTTTCTCTGACAAACTCCAGACTATCACTTTAAGGATGTTGCACCGACGCATGACATAAACCTCTCATGTTGAAGTCTATGGAAGCGTTCTTAAAATCGTCGTCATATATCGTGCTCCAGCCCTCGTCATGTCTTTACTCTGGTGGTTTCAGGACTCCGGATATTTACTGATGTAGTTTTCAGTCTCATTACAGACTTTACTTCATCAAATCACAGTGTGGTTAATAACAGCTCGTCTTCATCACTCCTCCCTGTGGGCTGCAGCCTGTGTTTAAACTGGATTTAAGACCAGAGAGAGACCAGGACCAGAGAGAGACCAGAGAGAGACCAGAGAGAGACCAGAGAGAGAGACCAGAGAGAGAGACCAGAGAGAGAGACCAGAGAGAGAGACCAGAGAGAGACCAGAGAGAGACCAGAGAGAGAGACCAGAGAGAGAGACCAGAGAGAGAGACCAGAGAGAGAGACCAGAGAGAGACCAGAGAGAGACCAGAGAGAGACCAGAGAGAGACCAGAGAGAGACCAGAGAGAGACCAGAGAGAGACCAGAGAGAGACCAGAGAGAGAGACCAGAGAGAGAGACCAGAGAGAGAGACCTGAGAGAGAGACCAGAGAGAGAGACCAGAGAGAGAGACCAGAGAGAGACCAGAGAGAGACCAGAGAGAGACCAGAGAGAGACCAGAGAGAGACCAGAGAGAGACCAGAGAGAGAGACCTGAGAGAGAGACCAGAGAGAGAGAGAGACCAGAGAGAGAGACCTGAGAGAGAGACCAGAGAGAGAGACCAGAGAGAGAGACCAGAGAGAGACCAGTGACTAACAACAGCAGTAAAGTAAACCAGCAGCAGCAGAGGTGGTGTAGCCGCTGGTGAGGAGCTGCTGGTATTATTACATGTTTTCATTTCCACAGTGGTCACAGCTCTGAGTCAGAACCCTCTTCTCCGCAGGTTTTTGTCTGTGTCTGGCGCTGCAGCTCTCATGTATTTGATTTTGTTAAACTATACGTAAGTACAGTGCCTTGCGAAAGTATTCGGCCCCCTTGAACCTTTCAACATTTCGCCACATTTCAGGCTTCAAACATAAAGATATAAAAAAAATGTTTTTGTCAAGAATCAACAACAAGTGGGACACAATCGTGAAGTGGAACGAAATTTATTGGATAATTTAAACTTTTTTAACAAATAAAAAACTGAAAAGTGGGGCGTGTAATATTATTCGGCCCCCTTGCGCTAATACTTTGTAGCGCCACCTTTTGCTGCAATTACAGCTGCAAGTCACTTGGGGTATGTCTCTATCAGTTTTGCACATCGAGAGACTGGAATTCTTTCCCATTCTTCCTTGCAAAACAGCTCGAGCTCAGTGAGGTTGGATGGAGAGCATTTGTGAACAGCAGTCTTCAGCTCTTTCCACAGATTCTCAATTGGATTCAGGAAAGTTTTTGAGAGACACTAAAGGGATGAGGAGTGTAAAGGTAGAAAACTATTTTCCTAACCTGAAGCTTTTCTCTGAGACGGCCCGGCCCCTGGTGTGGAGCTCCAGCTCTCAGGATGAGGACGCTCTCACAGACCAGGAGAGATTCAGGCTCAAGAAACTCCTGAGCAAAGTCAGGGCCCAAGTGGCCAGTGAGGGTCCTAACTGATCTCAGTATCCCACTTTGTTAGTGTTTTTTCATTTTTTCCTTATGTGTGACTTTAAAATAGGCAGTTTAAATATTAATGGTTGCCGGGACAGAGCGAAGCGAGCTGCTCTGTTCCAGTTCTTGCAGATGAAGGGAGTAGATGTGGTGCTCCTACAGGAGACACACAGTACTGCAGAGATAGAGTCAGACTGGAGGAGGGAGTGGGGGGGCCAGCTGGTTCTCAGTCATGGCTCCGCCTCCAGTGCAGGAGTATCAGTGTTGTTCTCCAGGAGGTGTCTTCCAGTGAGTGTAGAGACTGAGGAGGTGGTAGCGGGCCGCCTGCTCCTGGTACGTGCACAGTTGGAGACCACTACAGTAACATTTGTGTGTGTGTACCTGCCGTGCACTGGAGCACAGAGGGTCCTGATGATGGACACTCTGTGTGAATGCATCAGGGACTGCACAGACTCTGGGGACGTCCTGTTCGTGGCCGGGGACTGGAACTGTACTGTGGAACCACAGCAGGACAGGAACCACCCTGAGCCCCACCCGGCCTCCTCCCTCAGGCTGAGGCGGCTGTTGGAGGTCCACAGTCTGGAGGACGTGTGGAGGACTCTGCACCCAGGGGTCCGTGAGTACACGTGGTCCCACTGTAAGGACAATGCTCTGTCTCTGGCCCGTTTGGACCGAGTGTATGTTCCGGGACACCAGCTGAGCATGTGCACTGCGGCTCACATCAGTCCTGTGGGCATCTCTGACCACAGTTTTATTGTTTGTGTAATTCGGGTGTCTAATGTGCGGGTGGGCAGTGCTTACTGGCACTTTAATAATTCACTGCTTTTGGATAAAATGTTTGTTTGTGCTTTTAAAGTGTTTTGGGAGTCCCACCAGCGGTGTAAGGCCCACTTTGTGAGTCTGCAGCGATGGTGGGACTATGGGAAAGTGCAGATAAGGCAGCTGTGTCAGGAGTACACTCATGGTGTCACAAGAGACAGGGCCCGGCTTGTGAAGGAGCTGGAGACTACAGTGGTAGAACTGCAGCGTTTAGCAGCTTCTACAGGAGAACGGGGGTGTTTACAGTCCCTCAAAGTACAAAAGTCGGCTCTGGCCAGCCTGCTGGGCACCTCTGCACAGGGGGCTCTGGTCCGGTCCCGCCACATGGATCTGACCCAGATGGATGTACCCTCTCAGTTCTTCTTCAGTCTGGAGGTAAAGAACGGGCAGAAGAGGATCATCCAGTCTCTGCGCTCGGACGGCGGTCGCCTCATCACAGACTCTGCCGAGGTCAGGAGCTTTGCCGCAGGCTTTTATGAACATTTGTATAGCTCTGAGCTGCGTCCCGGGTCTGTTATGGGAGGCCGGTTTGGGGACGGTCTGCCTCAGGTCAGTGATGAGGACAATATGAAGCTGGAGGCCCCACTGACTCTGGCTGACTTGGGCTCTGCGGTGGGGAGTCTAAAACCAGGCAGAGCTCCGGGCATAGACGGACTTTCGGCCGATTTTTACAAGGCCTTCTGGGACGTCTTGGGGCCAGACCTTCTGGAGGTCTTTATGGACAGTCTGGAGAGCGGTCGTTTGCCCCTGAGCTGCAGAAGAGCAGTACTGACTTTGCTCCCAAAGAAGGGTGATCTGCAGCTCCTAAAGAACTGGAGGCCGGTGTCGCTGCTCTGCATGGACTACAAGATCCTGTCCAAGGTGTTGGCGTCCCGGCTGAGAGGGGTCATGGCCTCGGTCATCCACGTGGACCAGACGTACTGTGTGCCCAGCAGGCTCATAGGGGATAACATCGCCCTGATCAGAGATGTTTTGGAGGTCTCCGGCTCATTGGGAATCAACCTGGGACTGATTTCCATAGACCAGGAAAAGGCGTTTGACCGGGTTGAACACCAGTACCTCTGGCAGACCATGGCTGCCTTTGGGTTCAGCCCTGGGTTCATCGCCCACATCCGGACTCTGTATTGTGACGTCATGAGTGTACTGAAGGTGAATGGGGGGCTCAGTGCGCCGTTCAGTGTGGGGAGGGGCATCAGGCAGGGCTGCTCTCTGTCTGGGATGCTCTACTCCCTCTCCATCGAGCCCCTTCTGCATCGGCTCAGAGCTGACCTGCAGGGGGTGCTGCTGCCTGGAGCACGACCATTTAAGGTCTCTGCGTACGCAGATGATCTTATTGTGTTCGTTAACAGCCAGAGGGATGTGGAGGTCCTGGCTGACACGGTGCAGGTCTTTGGTCAGGTCTCCAGCTCCAGGGTGAACTGGAGCAAGAGCTCTGCCACTCTGCTCGGGGAGGGTCTGAGGGGTCTCAGCCTGCCTGGGGGACTGGTGTGGAGGACAGGGGGTTTTAAACACCTGGGGGTGTTCGTCGGCCCTGGTCATGTCCGGAGGAACTGGGATCAGTCTCTGGAGCAAGTTAAAGGGCGGTTGAGTAAATGGAGGTGGCTGTTGCCTAAAATGTCTTACAGAGGGAGGGTCCTCGTTGCCAACAACCTGGTGTCCTCCGCTCTGTGGCACAAGCTGCAGAGCACAGACCCACCTCCCTCTTTACTCTCACAGATCCAGAGACTGATCTCAGATTTCTTCTGGGACAAGCTGCACTGGGTCCCCCAGGCAGTGCTGTTTCTGCCGAAGGAGCAGGGAGGCCAAGGTCTGGTCCATCTGGCCAGCCGAGGAGCTGCTTTTAGGCTACAGTTTCTCCAGAGACTGGTAGCTGGGCCAGAGGAGCTGCTGTGGAGACCGTTGGCAGTCTCCATCCTGCAGAGGGCGGGGGGACTGGGGCTCCCAGGGTTCCTTAGTGACCACACACCAGCTGGACTCCCGTCCTTCTACTGTGGGCTGTTCTCGGTGTGGAGCAGAGTGAAGAGGCAGAGGCAGAGCTCCTCTCTGCACTGGCTCCTACAGCGGCCCCTGGAGTTTCCTGCCTGGGCGGGGCCTGTGCTGCGGGGCCGTTTCAGTTTGGGGGGGGTAGTCTCGGTGCAGCAGCTCCACAATGTCAGTGGTCCTCAGCTGGAGGACTGGGAGGCACTGGGAGTCCACCTGGGCCTGAGGCCGGGTCGGACCCTGGAGCGTCTCCTGTGTTTCTGGAGAGAGGGTCTGACAGAGGAGGACTGGACTCTAGTTGCTGGCACAAGAAGACACCTAAAATAAAATAAGAAGGACTGGCCTCCCACTTAAGGGGCGTTCACACCGGACTTAACTTCGGCGTCAAAAGCGTCAGGTTTCCATTGAAAGTGAATGGTGAAGCGCGTCAGGTGAAGCCGAGAGCCCCGGCGTCACTTGACGCGCGTCAAAAGCTTCAAGAGTCGCGCGTACTACGCGCTCACTTGAAGCTTTTGACGCGCGAAACGCTCGCGTATCACAACAATCCCTTTGACGCCGAAGCTGAGCAAAGCTGAGCTTTTGAAGCTTTGACGCGGGCTTCAACCAATCAGGAGACGAGGAGCAGCAGCAGCAGAGGGTCTGTCTCTGTCATGAAGAGAAGTCATGTATCTACTGCTGCTGTTTTATTGTCATTATTGTTATTAGTAATATTATTTGTATGAGTAGTAACATTCTGAGTAACAAAAATCATTGTATACATGCTGTGTAGTAAACGTAGTTTATTTAAAATAAGAACAGGCTGACGATGAGTCTGGCTCAGAGCAAGGCAGCTCCGAGCGGGCGAGAGCCGGGGAGAGGCAGGGAGAGCCGGGGAGAGGCGAGCTCCGGGGTTTGCGAGCGAGAGCCGGCGAGAGGCAGGGAGAGCCGGGGAGAGGCGAGCTCCGGGGTTTGAGAACTCAGACTGGGCGAGTGACATGCGGAAGTACCGCTGAAAGCGAAACTCCTCCGTACGCAGCTCCTGGAGTAAATGACGGAACTCTGCAAACACTGCAGCCTCTCAAGTCTGTGGTGAACCCAGAACATGTTTTGTTGAAGCCCTACAACAACGTTATTTTGCTTTATATAACAAATAAAGGCTCACTGCTCATTGAAAAATCCACCGCTGTCCTGACTACAGGCAACAGAGAAGCTCCTCCCACCGGCGTCAGGCGCGTCACTCGCGTCAAAAGCTTCAAGCACCAAAATGACAAAACTATCCCGGCGTCAGTTGAAGCGCGTCAAAAGCTTTTTGAAGCTTTTGGTCTGAACGCGCCTTTAGAGGTTAGCTAGGTCATAAAACACATGGTTTTGGAATGTCACGTATTTATAAATACAACACTAGCTTCGGGGTCACTGCCCCGAGTGCACCGATCACCACGGGCACTACTGTGACCTTTACCCTCCAGGCCCTCTCCAGCTCCTCTCTGAGACCTTGGTATTTCTCAAGCTTTTCATGTTCTTTTTTCCGGATGTTACCATCGCTTGGAATTGCCACGTCCACCACCACGGCTGTCCTCTGCCCTTTGTCTACCACCACGATGTCAGGTTGGTTCATTACCATTCGATCGGTCTGTATCTGGAAGTCCCACAGGATCTTTGCACGCTCATTCTCCACCACCTTTGGAGGAGTTTCCCACTTAGACCTTGGGGTTTCCAGCCCATACTCTGCACAGATGTTTCTGTACACTATGCCAGCCACTTGGTTATGGCGTTCCATGTAGGCCTTCCCTGCCAGCATCTTGCACCCTGCAGTTATGTGTTGGATCGTCTCAGGTGCCTCTTTGCACAACCGACACCTTGGGTCTTGTCTGGTGTGGTATATCTGGGCCTCTGGTGCTCAGTGCCTGTTCCTGTGCAGCCATGATGAGTGCCTCTGTGCTGTCCTGTAGGCCAGCCCTTTCTAGCCATTGGTAGGACTTCTTGAGATCAGCCACTTCTGTTATGTTCCGGTGGTACATGCCGTGTAGGGGCTTGTTCTCCCATGATGGGCTCTCCTCCAGCACCTCCTCATCTCGCCACTGCCTGAGACATTCACTGAGTACGTCATCCGTTTTGGCCTTCTCCATGATGTAGTTATGGAGTTTGGATGTTTCGTCCTGGACAGTGGCTCTCACACTCACTAGTCCTCTGCCTCCTTCTTTACGGCTTACGTACAGTCTCAGGGTGCTGGATTTGGGATGGAACCCGCCATGCATGGTAAGGAGCTTTCGAGTTTTAACATCCGTGGTCTGAATCTCTTCCTTTGGCCACCTGATTATTCCTGCAGGGTATCGGATCACTGGCAGGGCGTAGCTGTTAATTGCCCGGGCCTTGTTCTTGCCATTGAGCCGGCTTCTTAGGACCTGCCTTACTCGCTGGAGGTATTTGTTCGAGGTTGCCATTTGCCTGTGGTATACTGAGATACTTGTAACTGTCCTCAACGTCTGCTATTGTTCCCTCTGGGAGTGAGATCCCTTCTGTGTGGACTACCTTGCCTCTCCGAGTCACCATCCTGCTACATTTCTCGAGCCCGAATGACATCCCGATGTCATGGCTGTAGATCCTGGTTGTTTGGATCAGAGAGTCGATGTCTCTCTCGCTCTTGGCGTACAGCTTGATGACATCCATGTAGAGGAGGTGACTGATCTTTGCTCCGTTCCTGAGGCGGTATCCATAGCCAGTCTGGTCAATTACTTGGCTTAGAGGGTTGAGGCCTATGCAGAACAGTAGTGGGGACAGAGCATCTCCTTGGTAGATACCACATTTGATGGTCACTTGTGCGAGCGGCTTGCTATTTGCCTCAAGGGTGGTCTTCCACATTCCCATCGAGTTTGCAACGAAGTCCCTTAGAGCCCTGTTGATATTGTACAACTTCAAGCATTCCATGATCCATGTGTGTGGCATTGAGTCGTAGGCTTTCTGGTAATCAATCCAGGCTGTGCACAGGTTGGTGTGTCGTGACCGGCAGTCTTGGGCGACTGTTCTGTCAACCAGGAGCTGGTGTTTGGCTCCTCTGGTGTCCCTACCAATGCCCTTCTGTGCTGTGCTCATGAATTGTTCCATATGCCCACTTATCTTAGCCGCAATGATGCCTGACATGAGCTTCCATGTTGTGGAGAGACAGGTTATTGGCCGGTAGTTGGAGGGGACTGCACGTCCTTCATGATCAGGACCGTTCGCCCTTCGGTTAGCCATTCTGGGTGAGTCCCATCTCTCAGCAACTGGCTCATTTGTGCTGCTAGGCGCTCATGGAGTGATGTGAGTGTCCTTAGCCAGTAGGCATGGACCATATCAGGGCCAGGTGCTGTCCAGTTTTTCATACCTGAGACTCTTTCTCGGATGTCTGCCTCTGTGATGGTAACTGAGTTCTGTTCTGGGAGGTGGCTGTGCTCCTCTCTCAGGGACACCAGCCATTGTGCACTTCTGTTATGTGCTGCCTCCTTCTTCCATATGTTCTTCCATATGGCCGAGACTTTAACGCGTTAATTACGATTAATTAACGCCACAAAAATTTGTGCGTTAAAAAAATAAAATAAAGCATTTTGATTGCATGTGTTTTTTCCACTGCGGAACGTTCTTGTTTCAGACGGACCGATTATTGTGGCACACCACTGAGCTCCGTGACTTTTCTTGTTCAAAAGTACATCATAACAAGCACAGACCAACTTTAGTGGTCTGAGTGAGTGAGTTAGAGACGGGAAGGAGCGCTGTGTATGGAGCTATGGACTCACTGTGGAGGATGCGAAGGAGGAGCAGCGACACAGTTGTGTGAGCTGCTATTGCCGGTATTTTAGTTCGAATGCACACATCAAAAACCTATTATAAGCTTTAGTACTCACTAGGGCTTTGACTTTTGTACAAAAATCATATTTGAAGTTCGTTTGTTTAATAATTGAAACATTTGAATATATTCGAATATTGAATTATAATTTATAAAACGGCTCCCAACATTATTCAGCGAGTACAACGGGCTTTCAGCAGGCGCCTGTCAATACTCGTGTCTAGGGATGTACCGATCCAGATTTGTTGTAATCCGATCCCGATGTTCTTAAATATTGTTTTGCCGATACCAATCCGATATAATTTTTTCTAATATTTTCAAAGCATTAAAGATTTTGCATTTTTACCTGAATAAATACGTTTGTCGTGTCGACTACACACGTTAGCAGCCTTGTTTACAGTCACAGGGAATGAGGCTCGAGGAATATGTTCACAAGCAGTCTCCTCCATAGTTAGTCCTGGTGAAATCCTGGTTTAGTCCTGGTTTATCTCCTGTTTTTCGTCCCCATGACGGCTCTCTGATTAGCCTGACTCTGGCCAGACCCATGTAGTTGGCTGCACTTCACACATGAGTCTGGTACTGAGCCATAGTGGTTGGATTTCAGAAGGCAGGGCCGTGTAAAAAAAATCCTTGTATGTGATTGGATAGACCACTTGTCAGTTATCTTGAATGAAGTCTGCTTTCAACCACTCACATCGAAGCACACGACTCCCATAGGTTGCCAAATCCCAGCAAGATTTTCCAACCCAAAATCCACGAGAATACCCCCAAAAGAAAACACTCAGAATGATTTTTTGGCTAAAAACATAATATAATCAACTTGGGCTATCATGATTCTGTTTATTGTCTTTCTGTTTATTTAATACCTACAAGTCTCTTGGAAAAAAATATGCGGGAACCACCAAACCTGGCAACCCTGCTGCATAGTGTGTAAACCAAACTTTAAAGGAACATTTGACTCTTAAAACACACATATATCAACATAGAACCATCTACATCTCGCCTCAAATTGCATTAAAAGTGACATCTGTGTCTTAATTCGATCGTATTTATTCTTTTAAAAAGATTCGCGGACTTTACGTCCGCCATCTTGGATTTCTCTCGCTGCTGCATGAGAGAAGCTTGAGGAGGTAGTGCAAACCCCACGTAACACCGGCAATCCTGATTGGTCGATTAAAAAATAATCTGGGGAAGGCGTTCGTTCGCTATGGGCTCGATACCAGACCCATGTGGTTCAGCCAAACGCCTCTGGTGGAGCATGGCAGAACTACAAGGGTCTGGCAGAGCCAGGCTACTCTCTGATAGCCGCACGGAGGAAAAACTTCATCTCTTGTTTTCGCCGCATGCATCAGGTCTCTGTGTCCACTGCCTCTGCCACACCGCACATGCTATGCCTCGCACAGACGTGCATAACCATTGACACAGCATTGAAAAACAATCTTTAGATCCATGTACGCTACGCATCGTGTGGTTCTTGTTTATGCATTTCCCAGAAAGTTTTGCGGTTCACACTTGGCTGTGATAGGTCGAGAAGCCTATGCCTATATCCCCCAGAATGCAGCGCGCCTCTGACTCGGCTTTACTTCCTGTGTTTTCGTCCTGTTTTTTCCAACGGATTGATGTTAAACTAAGGCCTGGACCCCACCGGGCGCGTCTCCGTTGACGCGCGTTGGCTGCTGTCCGTCGGACGTCCGTAAAACGGACTAGTGGTCAAACCGGCTGCAGCAGCAGCTCTGGCTGTGCGTTTATCAGCCAGACACGTTTGGGCATTGTGTGAATAAATGAATGTTTGGCTGATGGAGGAGTCATGTGTTGTCGGCGTGCATGTGTGCGTACCGTGGGCGTGTGCGTGAGAGCGCCTGTGTGTGTGTGTGGTGGGAGGCGTGTGTGTGCATGTGAGTTTGGGCCTGTGACCGTAGCGTTTATTATGATCCAGCCTCTTCGTTTGTTTTCTACTTATTTAGCGCGTGATACACTTTTATCGGACCCAGCTCGCCTCTCCGCGGCTTTAGGCAACAGGCAGAGCTATAGTTTTAAATAGAAGAAGCGGTGTGTGATGTGTATGAGCTGTGGCTATGATCAGTGCAAAGCACGGCATATTGAAGCATTGAGGACGTCGCGATTGATGAGGTAAAACTTATTGAAAGCAATTGGAAAAAGGGGAGAGAGAAAAAAACTCCAACATATCCAGTGTTGTGAGATCTGTCTCTCATAAGTGCGGCTTTGTGTGTAATGTGTGTGTGCGGTGAGGAGAGAGCGCCTCGCAGGTAGAGGGGACAGAGCGAAAAAAAAAAAAGCGAGGTGTACGTAAAGTTTAATGTATTAACATTACGCAAAAAATATATAGTAGATGTAAAATCAGGAAACAATTATTTAAATTAATACATGAAAAAATGTACACACGTTTGTTAATAATCATTGTCATTAACGTCCTGGTCGACCGACTTTTGGGGCTTTCTGTGCGATTCCATTTCTCTGGAGGGAGGAGGACATGTTGAGCCGGTTTAAAATATGGCAGGTTTGAGTTGTTTTTACCATCGGGTCGGACGTCGCTTCCAGTGACAACACTCGTTGACCAATCAATGTAAGGCAGTTGGCTGACGTCACTTTATAGTGTAGCTTCGGCACGGTTGGAACCACGGCCGAGGTGGTACGCGCCGTGCCGTACCATACCGTGATTATGGAAAAGCGGCATAAGACATTTGGAGAGAGTGATAAAACACTCTATAGATTTGTGGGATGAGCATCACTGTGTCTAAAGCAAAACAAATAGATTTATTTTCTATACAGATCATGACCTTCCCTGAATGTACGAAGCCAGTGATAGGTCACATATCCACATTCTGCCCCAAGGATTACATGGCCCTAGATTATTCTCTAACAATCATCTGTTTATTACTCCAGACCCAGGCGCTATCCCTGTGTGCACCATGCTGTGGGCACTAGCCTGAAAGTATTATTATTTTCACAAGTACCCTCTTTTATTCTTATAATGCATAATTGTATACATTACTGTAGCTTTAATATTGACCTGGCCTACTGTGGGAGGAACAAAGGATCTCCTAAAAAAAACTAAAAAAGTGACTATTGAAGAAGTACATGGAGGAGATAGACTGAATCCATCAACACAGAGTGTTTGGGCCAGGGTCTATGGTGTGTGCATCCGTCTTGTTTTGTGTCGTCTCATGTCGGTAGGGTTACAATTTTTTGACTTGCTGAATTGTACTCAATGGTATTGTTTTGTCTGTGTGTTGTTTTACTGCAAATGGCAAATAATTAATTGAAATCTTGGGTTTTTATATGTTTGTCTCTGAATCATATTTGGTCCTTTTTCACAAGCATTTCAATGTGGTTTTTAACTAATGAGCAATCTTTTTTCTTGTTTTTAAGGTCCTTTTTTTTGCTACAGTGGAGAAATATCAGTTTTGATGAATACACAAACATCAAGGCATGAAGCAAACATTACTTCCGCGCTCCTTTTAGGCAAACTGGGTGCCACTGTCGCCCCAATTCAATCATGGATCAAAAATCGAATGTGTTATTTTGTTCCATGATATTTTGCAGTTTTTTTTGAGTGGTTGAATAACTTGAGTTGTTCTTGTGTGGCAGGGATCACCCTCTGGGACCATGAGAAGCTGAAGGAGGACATGACAGAGAGGCCGCAGCCCAACAGTGAGTTTGAGATCGTGGCGTCTGAATCCATCTCAGACAAGTCCTCGTCTCTTGGAGTGGAGGCTTCTCTGAAGGCCAGTTTCTTAGGTGGACTTGTTAAGGTCGACGGCTCGGCCAAATACCTGAAGGACACGCGGACATCCAAACAGCAGGCACGAGTCACTCTGAAGTACAAAACCACCACACGCTTCAGAGAGCTGACCATGAACCAGCTGGGCACAGGAAACATCAAGCATCCGTACGTCTTTGAGAAAGGTCTGGCCACACATGTGGTCACTGCCATTCTGTACGGAGCTCAGGCCTTCTTTGTGTTTGACCGAGAACTGTCAGACTCTGAAAACATCCAAGACATTCAAGGAAAGCTCCAGGTGGTGATCAAGAAAATCCCCTGCATCTCCATCGAGGGAGAAGGATCTCTCAAAATGGAGGACAAGGACAGAGAAAAAGTCAACAAGTTTTCCTGCAAATTCCACGGAGACTTTAATCTGCCTCAGAGCCCAATGACGTTTGAAGATGCAGTGAAAGTTTACAAGGACCTGCCCAAACTTCTAGGTCCAGATGGAGAAAAGGCTGTGCCGGTGACTGTGTGGCTGCTACCACTCACCGAACTTGACTCTACTGCGGCTCAGCTGGTGAGGCAGATCAGTGTGGGGCTGGTGTTAGAGGTAGAGAAGACCCTGGAGCATCTGGCCGACCTGGACATGAAGTGTCAGGATGTTTTAAAGAGTGCAGTGTTACAGCAGTTTCCTCAGATATCCACAAAGATCAGAACCTTCATGAGGTTGTGTTCACAGTTTAACCTGGAACTCCAGGGTGTTCTGGCTCAGAAGCTCCCAGCGATCCGTGGAGGAGGAGAGAATGAAGCTGAACTCGCTGAGATTCTGAAGAAAAGAGCTGCTTTTCCATTTAGCTATGACTGTCTGAACCAGTGGGTCAGCTGCAAAGTCAAAGAGATCAACCTCATCAAAGCATTCACTAATATGATGAAGCACACAGAAGTCCTCTCCTCTCAGGACGATCTGGATGCCACGACCCACAACATAAAGTATGCAGTTTGCTTTGTTTTCACCTCACTGGAAACTGAAGAGGAATATCTCTCAGCTTTAGATCAGTACTTAAAGGGTATCAGCTTGGACCAGTCCAGCTCTCGGCCCAAAGATCTGGAGAAGCAACAATGGTACAGCCACAAAGACGTGCGAGAGGCCGTCAGGACCAAGGTGAAGCTCTTTGCAGACTTTGCAGAAGCCAACAAAGACAAAAAGGACGTGAAGTTTATGGCAGTGGCTTTTAAAGATGAAACTCAGAAAGGATCAACAATCTACACATATGAAGATGGATTTGAAGTCAGTGATGACTTTGTGCCTCCTTCGAAGCCTGAAGTTAAAGTGGATGTTGTGACACATAACAGTGTGACTCTTCGTGTTAGCGCCCCCACATGGGGAGCAGAGGCAGTGACAAGCTACAGGCTGGAGTACAGAGAGAATAAAGAGTCCAGTGCAAACGGAGAGTTGCAGCAGCAGTCAGTGGAAAACACCGGCTTAACCACAGTCACTGGACTGAACCCAGACACAGAGTACACCTTCAGACTGAGGGCTCTCACTGAGATGGGACAGGGGCCCATGAAGGAACTCACTGACAAAACTTGTCCCGCACCAGAGGGCCCCAGACGCCTCGCAGATGAGGTGAGGAAAACTTGTGAAGTCATAGAGACCAAAGGATCTCTGGAGATCCTGAAGGTTCCACTGCAGAAAGATGAAATGAACATCCCTGGCTGTGCACGGTTCAACTTTGGCTCTGAGGTTCAAGGAAAAAAAATCTGCACCATAATGGTGATGGGAGCCACTGGAGCTGGTAAATCCACCCTCATCAACGGCATGATCAACTACATCCTGGGTGTGCAGTGGACGGACAAATACAGGTTCAAACTAGTGGTGGAAGAAGAGAAGTGTCAGAGTCACAGTCAGACATCAGAGGTGATCGTTTACAAAGTCAACTTTGACGAAGGCTTTATGATCGACTACTCTCTGAACATCATCGATACTCCAGGCTTTGGAGACACTCGCGGCATCAAAAGAGACCATCAAATCACAGAGCAGATCCGGAACCTCTTCTCCGACAGCCATGGGGTGGATGTCATTCACACAGTGTGCTTCGTCGCTCAGTCTGCTCTTGCTCGTCTCAGCGCCACACAGCGTTACGTGTTTGATTCTGTCCTCTCCATCTTTGGGAAGGACGTGGCTGAAAACCTCAGGGTTCTAGTGACTTTTGCAGATGGACAACTGCCTCCAGTTCTAGAGGCCATCACAGCTGCAGAAGTCCCATGCCCCAAAGATGATGACGGAAAACCTGCTCACTATAAATTCAACAACTCTGCTCTTTTTGCTGAAAACCAAAGTTCTGTGGTTGGTTTTGATGAGATGTTCTGGAACATGGGGAAAGCAAGCATGAGAAGCTTCTTTAATGCATTGGATAAGACTGAACCTAAGAGTTTGACTCTGACTAAAGAGGTTCTGAGAGAAAGAAAACAGCTTGAAGAGACTGTGGAAGATCTACAGAGTAAAATAAATGAAGGGTTAGCACAGCAAGACGAGATTCTGCAAATCCAAGAACAAATCAAGAAGCATGAGGCTGAGATCGAGAGGAACAAAGATTTTGAGGTTACCATTAAAGTAATCAAGCCAGTTCAGGAGAGCATCGCAGGTACAAATAACTTCATCACCAACTGCTCCAAATGTCACCAGACCTGTCATTACCCTTGTGCGATCGGTGATGATTCAGCAAAAAGAGGCTGTTGGGCAATGAACCAAGATGGTTACTGCACTAAGTGTCCTGGTAAATGCTTCTGGAGGGATCATTACAACCAGAAGTACAGATGGGAGTACAAAGAAGTCACTGAGACAACAACTGCAGAGGAGTTAAAGGAAAGATATCTAAAAGGGACAAAGGGGAAAGAAAGTACTGAGAGTATGTTCTCATTCCTAAAGAAGAAATATCAACTGTTTAAGCAACATGTGAGTGGAATGGTTCAGGAAGCCACTGCAGCCATAAACCGTTTGGGAGAGATCGCTCTGAGGCCAAACCCTCTGTCTGCTCCAGACTACATTGACATGATGATAGAGTCAGAGAAGAATCAGAAAAAGGCAGGGTGGAAGCAGAGAGTGAAGGGTCTGGAGGAGCAGAAGCAGAAGGCAGAAATCCTCAAAAAAGTCGGTTGCGGGAAAAGACTTCTGACTAAAACTAATGTAAGTGTGAGATTTGTTTGTTTCACATGAGGTAGAAAAGAGCACAACAGAATGTACAGGTCTTAGTCTTAGGCTGTGTTCACACTGGTGTTAAAAATACAAACAGATCCTCAATTAAGACAACTGTACATCTGAAAACAGACACTTTTAAGAATCAAGTTTTGATAAAGTTCAGAACAGATTGAACATAGCCTTACTTTAATTCACCACTTAAACAGTTGTGGTTTCAATTCAACATTATTCAAATGTGCATTTGTTGCATGTTTTTCTAAATCATTGTGTTTTCCTTTTTCAGTCCGAACAACAAGAACCAGAAGAACCAGAGGAACAAGAGAAACAAGGGAAACCAGGGGAGCAAGGGGAACCAGGGGAACTGGAGGAACAAGGGGAACCAGAGGAACCGGAGGAACAAGGGGAACCAGAGGAACCAGAGGAACAAGGGGAACCAGGGGAACAAGGGAAATGTAAAACCATCTAACTGCTCTGGAAAGTTTGAATTTTTATTTCAAATGTTTTACAAATTGTGTATTTGTTTAAAAAAGAAAATATCTCAAGCATGTGGGTTTTTTTGAATGACAATATAGTACCATAGATCTTATAATAAAAGTGGACTGACTGAGTGATGTCGTCATCCGTTACTGTTTGCCAAATGCAAAGAAACCAATTTGAGCATGTGCCTGTAGGCCAACCTTCAATGGGTATTGTTTCCAACTGTGTGGGCTGGATTTACAAAGTCAATGTAAAAGTAAAAACACATAGATCATAGAGAGCTTCAAACCACAGATTCAAGCCCAAAATAGAGAGTGTCACACAAATGGTTACAGAGCTAGAGCCAGTAGAGCTACCGTGAGCACTTCCCTATTGTCCATTTATAAACAGTCTATGCATAGTACTAAGTTACGTCAGTCAATCTGTTGTTTATTTCATCTCTTTAAACTGAAAGTGTTTATTTTGTTTTCATGATTTTGGAGGGTATAACAGTAAATCAAAGAGTTTTATATGTTTACAATGATCTATGAAAACATGCCACACTCCTGTCTGTGGCTTAATATGGTTTTAAAGGATATAATAAACCGAGTGTTGATGACTGTGAGAAACGGGCAAAAGCTAAGATCAGAAACTTCTCTCAAACAAAGAGCGTCTAAAGTATATTTTCCTCTTTGCAACTGCCCAAGATCAAACAGACTGTTGTATCCTGATTATTGTTATTGTTTGTGGACGATGGACTTTTAATGGAACCAAAATATACTTTGTGGTGAAAGGATTCTAAATGCAAATAATTTACAAATAAAAGTTTCTTAAAGACAAAATCAGAAATAGTTTATTCTGTGTTTGACTTTTGTTCAGGGTTTTCTTGAGATCATTGACTTTTCATGTTTTAGAAAGTGGAAATAAAGTTACACCAGAGTCAGAGATAAAATACGTTTATCTTATTTTATTTTCCAATGTACTCTATAGTTGACTGTTTGAACCTGTTATGTAAAATTAAAGCTACAAAAATGACAACAACAAAATCTGCACTATAAACTCTAACCGCCATAGAAACACTTGAGCGTCAACTATTTCAAGTTTAAAAACATGAAATTGACACACAATGGAAAAACAAACCCTAAAATATTAAGTTATTTGTTATAAGTTATAAGTATGTTGTCATTTAGAGTTGCTCGAGGACTTTGCTCTGGTTCAGCCCCGGAGTTGGGTCTAGAGGTGGGTCTGGGGTTGGTCTGAAGATGGGGCTGGAGGTGGGTCTGGAGGTTGGTCTTGAGGTCAGTCAAGAGGTGGGTCTAGAGGTCGGTCTAGTGGTGTGTCTGGAGGTTGATCTTGAGGTGGGTCTGAAGGTGGGTATGGGGTTGGTCTGGAAGTCGGGGTCTGGAGGTGGGTCTGGAAGTCGGTCTGGAGATGGGTTTGGAGGTTGGTCTGGAGGTAAGGGTCAGGAGGTGGGTCTGGAGCTCACCACCTGCCTTCTCATCCGTAATAAGTCAAAGTGTTTTTCTATTTAATGTTAAGAGGTTAAGAACTTTGAAACATGAATCACTTTTATCGTTGTGTGGTCGATATATGGACAGAATGTGTAATATGTCCAGAGGAGCCAGAGTGAGATGGAGCTAAACTTCACAGCTGAGCACTTCCCCATCGGCCTTCATGGATTCTGGATGAGGCTGGCCTGCATTAAAGCGTTATATTTATTAGATGTTTATACAAAAATGATTGACACAGGAGCAAACGGATCATGACGCACAGGCAGAAAACTACAATTACACAAGCTGTGGCTTCTTCATACTTTTATACACCAACTGTTCAGTTTGTATCTGAAATATTTTAAGATTCAAACTGTCCAATCTTCTCATTCATTAATTAAAACAGTTTATTATTAACGAATGAGGTCTCTCTGATCTCGTTCTCTCTGGTCTCTTATCTCTATTTTGACTTCTCTCTCTGGTCTCTCTCTCTCTTTGCTCTTTCTCAGTCTCTCTCTGGTCTCTCTCTCTCTGCTCTCCTTTTGGTCTCTCTCTCTGGTCTCCCTTTCTGTCTCTGGTCTCTCTGCTCTCTTTTCCCTCTTTCTGGGCTCTTTCTCTTTGCTCTCTTTCTGGTCTCTCAGTTTTCTCTTTTTCTGACCTCTCACTGTCTCTGGTCTCTGCTCTCTTTCTTTTTTCTATCTTTTCTCTCTTTCTGGTCTCTCTCTCTTTGCTCTCTTTCTGGTCTCTGGTTTCTATAGTTCCCACAGAAACTGCGGAAACTATATGTGCAGTTACGGGGATCTCCAGAAGGTGGCGCCACCTCCTTATTCATTCGGCCGTAAGTGCGCTCATAAACTATTTTTCAGTTATAACAGTGTATAATAATTTGCACAACTTTAAAGCATGGCTACGTAACTTTTAGACCACAACAATGGATATCTTTAAAGAAAAAAAAAACATTCAACAAGTGCTTGTTATTAACATTACAAAATTGCAGGTGTGTACGAATTTAAAAATAGATTAGGAATTTAGACTATATTAGATCATCCGTGAATATCTCAGCTCTCAGCCCAAAAAGTCAAATAGAGACTATCTGGGCTCTTTCTGACAAAAATATTATGTGTTTTTAATGAGATGAAGACGTGTGTTGTGTCTGATTGAATCACAGCATTTTTCTTTGACAAGACTCTTTCTGTCGGAATAATAAAAAAAAACAAAAAAAAAGTTAGGTACCCCAGCTCTAAATGCTGTATTGTCTCTCGTGTGTGACGTAGATGACTAAAGCCTAGTGGCCTCGCACGGCGCTGGTTATGGTTGCGGTTGGTGGTATACTTCCCCTTACGGAGTTTTGAGGAGAATGTTGTAATCCCACAACAAACCACATGATGGCGATCTTACAGGCGCGGTCCCATTTACGCTGCTACTTTGTCCTCTTCAGAACAAAAACAATAAACTAGGCTTAAGCCCCGCCTTGTCAGAATTCGGCATGGAGCAGGCCACTTATGCCCACGCACAGGTCCATCTGAGCGGGGGAGCGCCCTGGGGATTCACGCTGAAGGGAGGACTGGAGCACGGAGAGCCGCTGGCCATCACCAAAGTAAGAGGAAACTGGAGAATATACTCAAAAACTAAAACATATAAAGGGCTTTACTTTGGGACACATGGAGAAATTTTCTGTATAGACGCTAACCCTGTCAGCAAAGAAACGAGAAGATAGGAATAAGTGTGATTTTAAATGTTATTAAGAGGAGACATGTGATACTAGAGAGAGATCAGAGAGAGACCAGAGAGAGAGAGAGAGAGAGCAGAGAGAGACCAGAGAGACAATGTGAGCTGTGAGCTTCCTGTTCTGGAGGTTCTTTATAAATCCAGACTCTTAAACCGAGATTTTAGAATAATCAATGACTCTTCTGGCCACCATGGAAAAACCATGTTCCAGCTTCTTCCTTCTGGCAGAAGATATCATTTGCTAGATGCAGGACATCTCGATATAATAACAGCTTCTTTCCACAAGCTGCTATCAGTTTAAACAGAGCACTTTAATGTTCTTGCACCTGTATTGAAACTGTTTTAGTCGATCGATTTCACAGTGACAATCGTTTCCTGTTGTATGTATTGTTAACCTTGTTAGGCCCGAGCCCCAACTGGGGTAAGGGCCTATTGCTTTCCCAACGACTAATTACTCGTTGTCACAATCTCCGGGCGCAAGCGACGGCACGTGCCCAAGCACAGATAAATCCGTGGCGGAGGCACGGAATGGTTTTACTCCTGCTGTAGTACACAGTGAAATGATTGAAGTCCTATTAAAGGGGTGGGTTACTTCAACTGTCTTACGGACAAATGTCCGGGCTTTGTCCGGTGTTTACTTTTTAGGGACAAAAAAATGACAGAACAGCGCCCCCTTACTAAAGTCAGTTTACATTGCGCCTATGGGAGGGGGTCAGAGGTCAAGTTTGTCGTAGAGCCACAAAATTCTGTACACATGTTCCTCAAGTCAAGACATGAAAAAAAGTTATTATGGCTCCGCCCCCTGACAAACAGGGAGCTCATTAATTTCAATGGGAAATGGAAAAATGAAAATTTATATTTTTCACACATGTACCATCAATTTTTCAATCTAGAATTTGGATCATTTAAACATTGTCCGAGCAGCGGAGCGGCAAAATTTGAAATTTGCTCCCGTTTGCACAAGCAAAGTCTGATTTGCACACACATTTTATCCATTGTTCAGCTCCAGGGTCAAGGTCATTTGAAATTGGAAATATTGAAATAGGCTCTTTAGCGCTCCCTAAAGACCATGTCAAAGTTTTGCATGGGCTTGATCCAATTTTGCACATAATTCTGTTTTGTCATCTGGATTCAAAAAGTCAATGGCTGTATCCGAATGTCCACACTATACCCTATATAGTGCACTATATAGTGGTCACGCCATTTTGTAGGGGTGTCCGAATGTCCAGAGAGAAAAAGTAGTGCACTAGAATTTTCCCACAATGCATCTCGAAAATGTAGTGAGCAGCAGTGGTCACTATACGGAAGAACAATGGCGGAGGCACAGAGAGACGGGTTGGAAGAGGAGCGGGACATGAGCTACAAATGTGAGTTTTTAATCATCATAAATATGTAAATGTGTAAACCGTGATATATTGTTGACGATAAGCTGCCAAAATACACATTTGAATACCATTGCCTTTTACTGCAAAACAACGTACCAATGTTATGCCGCAAAAGTGTTAGCATTTTCGCATATCATAACATTATCATCTAAAGCAGGGGTTCCCAAAGTTTTTAGCCCGCGACCCCCATCATAAATGCCCTGCTAACCCGCGACCGCCCCCCCCCCCCCAACAGCCCTTCTTCCGTCACATGAAATGAGCATGTATTTGCTTGATACGGAGTAACGCTTTCTAGAGACTCACGCCACTACCGAGCTGCACTGTCCAGCCCAAAAAAGGAGGCTTGCATATTTTTACTCATGTAGTGACACAGTGATGGGCTTGGTGGGCTCCCTCCTCAGCAGAAGTGGAGCGCATTTCTTGCGGCTCGCCCTCACTGTTCTCCTACCGCGGTAAAGTGGGCCGGCTTTCCGGAGTCAGCGGTAAAGAGGTCCGCACATTAAAAGCGGGCGGCCGCTTTCTGCTGTTACTTTATGCGGTTCATCCCCGCGGCTTCTCTTTCCAAAGTTACTGTCAGTAAAGGCATAAACCGGCCACCCGCTTTTAATGTGCGGACCTCTTTACCTTTGACTCCGAAAAGCCGGGCCTCTTTAACGCGCTGTTCTACCGCTGTCCTCCCTCCCTCCGCTGCCCTCTCTCCCTCCTTTGCCCTCTCTCCCTCCTTTGCCCTCTCTCCCTCCTTTGCCCTCTCTCCCTCTCTTCGCACCATCAGCCTGACCCCTGATACAAGTGACTTTTCTCCCCCTCCGGGTTTTTCTGTTGTGGATATTAACCACGTTTCATTTTAAAGCAGGTATTATTTATTTGTAGCCTCCAAACACCTTTAGTTTTAGCAAACAACAGCAGGACACGCTTTGTCGCTGCGCATGATGTGAGCTGTGTTACGTGATGATTTTGATTGACGCTGCAATGACTGGGACAAAATTACTAACGTTATTAAAATATATTATAGTCTCCAAACACAATTTAACAAGTAGTCCTTTTGAATCAAATCAAATGCTAAATAAATATTTAAGGGCTTTATATTTGCTCAAAAAAAAAAATCTTTTTTGTTTGTTTGTGTGGAAATCATCTTGCGACCCCCCCTAGGGGTTCCCGCGACCCCCCGGGGGGTCGGGACCCCCACTTTGGGAACCACTGATCTAAAGCGAACGCTACAGAAACGGGTCACTGGTGGTCAGTCATTAATGTTATTAAAGCACTTGTGTTATATGTATAGCATTTATTGTGTGTTTAATGTTTTTTAAAGGGACAGACACTGATGTGGAGAGACTCATCTGACTGCGGGTGAAAAATTTGCTTCGGCGGCTGGATGGGAGTATGACCATTATGAATAAATACTTATTCAAAAAACGTCTACTCATATTCAAATGTTTTTATGTATCGTTACTTTAGGGCAGTAATAAAGGAAATGGGGCTGAGCCGCCTGATCAGCCCTGCCAGAGCGGCCAAGAAGTGGGAGAACCTGAAAAAGACCTACAAGGTTTGTTTCTTTGAAGCTAATTTGTGAAGCATTTATTATACAAAACTCACTGTTTTAAGGAGCTCAGACAGCCACGGACAGGGACAGGGACAGAAGGAGGGGAGCCCATCGCCATATCTTGGAAGTAGTACTCCCTCATGGATGAGGCAATAGGCAGCAGGCCATCCGTGCAGCCTCCCTGCCTGATTGCCTCATCCATGGGGGAGGGTGTTTCCACATCTGTGGAACAACCCCCTGTCCCCGTACAGCCAGAGGAGGTAGAGGAAGAGGAAAGCAGTGTGGCAGCCAAGAGGCCGAGGAGGGAGAGTTGAATTAGTTTTTTGGAGAAGGTGGAGAAGAAGGAAGAGGAAAGGGAGAAGCGAGAAGAGGAGAGGGGAAGAAGAGAGGAAGAGAGAAAGGAGAGACTGTTGAGTTTGTTGGAGAGAATTGTTGAGAAGTTGTAAATAGTAGATAAAAATGTATTTTGATAAGTGTAGTTTGAACTATATGCATATCGACATATAATGATGAACACTATTTACACAAAAAAAATGTAATCAACTAGACATTTGTAAAGAAAACTATACATACATTCAACAATTTCTTTTTAGATATTTACATATTCAATTGTTTTTGTTTTTATTCAAATAGGCCAAAACACAGATTATTCAAACATTTAATTAATAGTCGTGTTCCCGAAGAGCTGGTAGCCTGGCCCTTGGGGTGGAAAGTGCTGCTGCCATCCGTCCACACAGCTCCTGTCCACACTGCTGATCAGGCTGGTACTGCTGATGCTGGTCCTGCTCATCATCAGGCCCTGGCTCCTCTTCCACTGGCTCCCAGAGATCACCATCGCTGATGCAGATGTTGTGCAGGATGGCGCAACAGGCAGTCACCTGGACTGCAAAGGTGGGTTGGACTTCCAGTGCCTTGAAAAAAATTGATCGCCATCTTGCCTTCATCATGTCAAACGCTCTTTCTGTTACAGATCGTGCCCGTGCATGGTGCCGGTTGAAGCGGGCTTCCACTGGGCTCCAAACAGGCTCTCTGTATGGAAGGAGGAGTGTGATGGGCTGACGGAGGCAAGGGTAGCCACCATCCCCAAGGAGGACGTGTCCATTTGGGGGATAGAGCCGGTGGACGTAGAGGGGGCTGTTTTTAAGCACTCGAGAATCGTGCACAGATCCGGGGTAGCCAACAAACAAATCAATAAATAAGCCACGGTGATTACACACAGCCTGCATTTGAATAGAGTAAAACAATTTCCTGTTAAAATAACACTGTGCATTTTCTTGAAGCTTTATTCTGATGTGGCAGCCGTCGATGCTCCCCACAACATTATTGAGAGCAGCTGATCCAGCCAGCAACTGAAACCCAGCTGCAACTTGGGGAAGTTCCTCCAGGGAAGGGAAATGAATTATTTGGCCACGCATTTGAAGGATCTGGTTGGCCACCCTGTGGATCACATCGTGGACTGTGGACTGGGGCATGTCAAATGCCCTGGCGACAACACGGTACGCGGTGCCACTGGCCAACCAAAAGAGGAAGACCAAAACCTCCATGTCCTGGCTCCAGCCCTGGTGATGAGCACTCCTCAGGTGGCTAACCAGACGGGTGATGGTGGTTCGAGTGAGACGAAAATCGGGGCGAAGGTCAGACTGGCCATTTAAGTACATGCTGAGTAGGGGTACATGGTGGTTCAGTCGGCAGTACACCCTAAAACAAAACAAAAATGCTCTTAAACTTAATATGATGCTTCTAGATTCATTTTTTAATTCTGTATCTGCACTTTTAGTTATGAGTGCAGACACAGGAATAAGTACTCATTTTTCATTTTGAGATTTAAAAATGTAAATAAAAATGAAGAGTATATAGCTGAAGTCATGTTCTTTTGTGCCCTGGCATTGATTTTGCCAAATGTATTGTGTGTTGCAGGGAGCTGGAGCTGCCCTGAGACAACTGAAGTAGAAACCCTCACTACATCACTCGCACCTAATAACACACACAAAAATCACAGAAGCCCTGTGCCCCATGGCCAAGCAAATTCTATTATTGTTTAATGATTAAGTACTCATTTTTCATTTAGAAAAAAATGAGTACTTAATCCATTTCCCTTGCTATGGTTTTGTGTTCTTTCAACCAATAAAATATTTTAATGTTCTTGCATTTTAAGTGAGTGTGTCTATACAATGTGTTTTATTGTTGAAATATGTCTAAATGTATATGACTAATGTGTTTCTCATTGACTGAGAATAGTATTTTTAATTAGTAAGTACACCAAAAGTACTATAATTTACCCAGTAGATGGTGCTAATGCTATATAGACAAAGGACGAATACAATACTTACACGACGCCCTGCTAATGAACGAAGAGCCATTCTCCTCCTCCGCCTCATCGCCTGTCTTCGCCTTCTCTCTGTTCGGCGGTTTTTAATTCGCATTATGAGAAGTTTTATAATTGTTAACAAAAACACCGCAAAATTCAGTGGAGGTGCCATTTCACCAGTGTTAGAGGAGCCGGTCAGGTGGCGAAAATATGAAAGACGTTAAGCGAATAAGTCAACCAAAATTCATAAATATGAATATAAATTGTAAAAACATTTTATACATGTATATTAGACAAATATTGATATTTTAATATACTTTTATTTATATATAAAATTATATTGATCCAATGACATGTGACAGGGGTGTGATGTGGGCCGCGGCTAAAAATAGTGTGCATGTGTCCGAATTGCCAACAGAATGAGTGCACTGACTCACTCACTCAGTCGCTATATAGTCCCGAACTATATAGTGAGTGAGTGAATAGGGTATAGTGTGGACATTCGGATACAGCCAATGACAACATATGATTATTTTTTACCCTGTTGCCGTGGCGACGGCAAACATTCCCCATACTGTGTTTATGGGAAAATCGTTAAATCTCTGAAAAGTACACCTCGCTCAAACATCAAACCAGCCGCGGCCGTTTCAATAATTTGGCTGAAAATCGCTCCACATGGTGTCCACACATGGACCATCAATAGTTGAATATAGAATTTTAATTAGTCAAACGGTCTGCGCGTGACAGACTCCCAAAGTGTGGTTATTTTCATAGAGAGGTGTGAAGTTCTCATGTTATCCAATGGAGACAGTATGGACACACTCACAGATTGTATGTACAAACAGGAGCACATTTACAAACTCTGATTTGCAGTATACTTGACTCGGTTGGTCAACTCCTGGGCCTAGGTCACATGACAGTGTGAACAATGACATTTTCCGATTAGCGCCCCCTACAGGCTGAGTAAAGGTTTACATGGGGATAAAGGTATTTAGGTTTTCTGTTGTTTGATCTCATATTTGACCCACTGAACAAACACGAAAACTCAAACTTTGCCACAAGTTTTTTTCAGGTAAAAAGTGTATTATTTTGGTGATCTTTGGTGTAACACTAAAAAAATGAAATTGTAGGGGGCGCTATTGTACAACATTAAATAACACAATTTTCACATACAAAGTCCGATTTGCACAAAATGTATTTGATAGTCCAACTCTTGGGTTTGAGTAAACTTAAAGTGTAAATCATGAAAATTCAGCATCAGCGCCCCCTACAGACTGATTCAAGTGTTACATGGGGAGAATGAGGTTTACCTTTTCAATAGAGACACACAATCACTGATCATAGGCATTCAAAATGCAGTGTCGCTCCCATCAGGGCGGTAGGAAAATGGCGCGTTAACGCCACCTTGGTTGCGTTGTGTGGCAAGGGCCGTTCGACGCCGCTTGCGGCTTTAATTCGTTCAATTTCTTTTTTCAACAATGGAATAAAAAAAAAGTCTCAGAGTTTGTTTTTTGATGTGCACGTCAGAAACGAAAATAGAATGAACGGAGGGTACACGGAACCGTTTGTCACACTCATTATTTTGAACTAAAAACTATTTCCATTTAACAAAAAAATAATCCATTTACTTTGTGGATATGATTGTGTTGATTCTTTGTCTTTTTCAAGGCAAGTCGTGTTATGTTAAAGTTCCTGTTATTTTCCGATTTTTTGGACTGCTTGGTCTTGATATGGATTCTCATTCAGAAGGACCAGTCTCATGAGGTTGTGTTAAGAGATAGTTCATCACCTGAGTCACCTCTACTTCAGTTTAAATGTGTGGATTTTTTAGAAGAACTTTTGTTACCAGCAGTTAAAGACCTGTTTCAGGCTAATTTCAAAACTCTTCAAAACTTGTATTAATTCAGTGAAAATGGGAATCTTACTGAAGATTTTATATTTATTTCAAACTGTCCCTATTTTTTTACCCAAGTCTTTCTTTAAGGAACTGAACCGATACATCCGTAACTTTATTTGGATTAAAACTATACCCCGAGTACGGAGAGCTGTTCTTGAGAGGCGCAGGGAGAATGGTGGATAGGGTTTGCCAAACCCTATGTATTATTATTGGGCTGCAAACATATCCAAAGTTATCATTTGGTTTAATATTAGTAGGAGTAAAGATAGCCCAAGCTGGGCTGTAACGGAACAGCACGCCTGTCCATCAACGTCTTTGGCTTCCCTTTTGTGTGCCCCATTGCCGGTGGCAGTGGGTGTACACACTGATAATCTTATAGTTAGAGCCAATCTTCGTATTGGGACCCAATTTAGGAAGCACTAATGCCCCTTGTTAAAAATTTTCTTTTCACACCATCTTAACTGGACACAGCCTTCATCGCATGGGACCAAAATGGCATTAAAAGCGTGGGTGATGTGTTTGTAGATGGCAATTTCGCCACTTTCGATTATTTAGTCAGGCGATTTAATTTACAGAGATCTAGTTTTTTCAGATATCTGCACGTACAAGATTTTGTCCGTACTAGGTTTCCGATATTCCCTTACAAGCCGGACATCTGTTCTTAGGACGAATGCCTGGGGCTTGGGCTCCGGGGTGTATGTGGTGTATCGCAGCTCTATAGATTCATTCAAGCCACTAACACTGTCACTTCTTCCTCTTAAATCCAACTGGGAGGAGGACCTAAACATTATAATAACAGATGAAATTTGGCAGAGGTCTATGAATAATATACATACGTAATCATTCTGTGTGCGCCATAGACTGATACAATTCAAGGTATTCCATCGTCTGCATTTGTCTGGGACTAGGTTGGCAAGAATATATCCAAACATAGATCCTACATGCACACGCTGTCATCAGGCCCCTGTCTCTCTGGCTCATATGTTTTGGTCGTGCCCGAATTTACACAAATTGTGGTCGGAAATCTTTAATACATTCACTGTTATTTGTAAGAAAAGGATTGAAGCGGATCCTATCACCGCAATATTCGGACTGGTACACAGGACAACTGTTTCAAAAGCCCAAGCACGGTTGATAGCATTCTCCCCACTCCTGGCACGCCGGTTAATACTGACGAACTGGAAGGCATCAGTACCTCCAAAACATTCACGTTGGGTCAGTGATACAATGTCTTTTCTCTGGCTTGAAAATGTTCTGTTCAGAACCAGAAGTTTCAAGTCGTGTGGAAACCCTTCTTGCACTATTATAAGGATGAATTTGATGGAAATTCCTTAGAGGAATAGAAAGCTAGCCCTTTTTATTTTATTTTAATGTATGTTTGTTTTAATTATTATTTAGTATTTTTCACGGTTGTTTGTTTGTATATAGTTAGTTTGTTCTCATTGATATATTTGATATGCGTCATATTTGATGTCTATTTTCTGTAAACGAAGGACGCTACTTACTTGTTTATCGCAAAGTGGTCTAATTTTATTACGCCCTGGACATAATGTAAAGTGACTTTGTTTTCTATTGCATTAAAACAATAAAAACATTTTGAAATTAAAAAAAGAACTTTTGTGTGCAATGATGATAAAACTGAGCTGGTCATATGATATTGGAATGTAACTTAAGTTATCATTTTGGTAAATCATATAATAATAATAATAATAATGCATCGGTTTTATATAGCGCTTTTTTTGGACACTCAAAGACGCTTCACATGTCATTATTCATTCACACCATACACGGTGGTGATAAACTACTACTGTAGCCACAGCTGCCCTAAGGCACACTGACATAAGCGAGGCAACCAGTATGCGCTATCGGCCCCTCCGACCACCACCAACCATTCACACACACACCAGACTCATTCTAGGCAATGGGGGTGAAGTGTCTTGCCTAAGGACACAACGGCAGTTTGGCACTTTACAGCCGCAGCCGCCCCACTGTGGCTGCGTATATATGTGGCTATGTGCTGAATGCTCTGTATTGTAATTCACTTTAGCTTCAGGAAGACACCGGGAGGTCTGGGGAGCTCATATGCTAAGTGTCTTTTGTTTTGAACCCCATTTTTGAGTTAATACTGATGTCATGAATCTATTTTTACAGTCAACTGTCTGTTCAAAAGGCTTAGAATAGTCCGGCAAAGCTAAAACTGAGCTAGCTATAATTCCTTTAATTTTCCTAAAGGTTATGACTACTTCATCAGTCCAATAAATGTTTTCTTTAGGTGACATTGGCTTATCAAAAATTAGATTTTGTAATGGCCTTACTAATTCTGCATAATTTGCTACCCATAGCCGGCAGTAATTACATAGCCCCAAAAATGACATCTGTTTTTTAGTTTGGGGTCTAGGTGCAGCTAAAATAGAAGCTTTCCTTTCCCCATGGATTAACCTTCCGTTTTTGGTTAATGTATGACCTAGGTATTTAACTTCTGTCTTCCATAACTGTATTTTATTTTTGTTGACTTCGCCAGTTTTAGCCAAATATTTCAGTAAAGCTATAGTATCTTTTTTACAGCTCTCAACTGTCTTTGACGCCACCAAATTGTCATCCACATAGCTCAAAATTTGGCTTCCCTCTAGTGGATTAAACTCAGCAAGACATTTTTTTATTGCATCAGAGAAAATTGTAGGTGATTCAGCAAACCCTTGGCTTAATCTTGTGAAAACATATCTTTCCCCTTCAAAAGTAAATGCAAACCAATATTGACAGTCTTTATGCACTGGAATTGACCAGAATGCATTGCTGAGATCAATCACAGAGAAGATTTTAGCTTCTGATCATAATTGATTTAGCAGTGTGTATGGATCAGAACTGCCAGAATCTACAATTTGAATCTTTCCAATTTACTGACTATAAATCTCAACCAGGACTGAAGGATATCGATCCTGACAATAATATTTACAATCGTTATAACAAAAATTGCTCATATTATACTGACACATTATTTAACAAAAACATTATTATGAAGGATAAACTGTCCATTATTCATTTTAACAGCAGAAGTTTATACACAAATTTCAATAGTATTAAAGATTATTTGAATAAACTAAAAATGCCTTTCAGTATCATAGCAATATCAGAGACATGGTTAAATGCGGACAAGGGTACAGATTTTAACTTGAATGGTTATGAAATCCATCCATCCATCCATCTTCTTCCCCTTAATCCATTTCTGGGTCGGGGGGGTGGCAGTCAGAGCTGCACCCAATTCACTTAGCACCAGCCCCTCACTGATCCTCTGCAGGTGGTGAGTCCACAGGAGGACGGCTGCTCTGTCAGTGACAATACAGCCTTGATTTTTCAGCGGGGGGTTCAGGCAATGCAGGGTTAAGTGTCTTGCCCAAGGACACAACGACAGCAGTCATCAGTGGGAGTCGGTGGAGAAGGTCCCGTGGTGGGCTTGAACCCACGACCTTCAGGCTCAAAGGCCAGTGCTCTACCAACTGAGCTACTGTCGCCCTACGGTTATGAAATGTACTGTATAAATAGAGATTACAAGAAAGGAGGAGGAGTAGCATTATACATAAATAAAAATATAGAATGTAAAATAATAGAAAGCATGAGCTTGGCTGTTAAAGAAGTATTTGAATGTGTTACAGTTGAAATTGAAATGAAAAAAAGAAAAAACATTATTGTAAGTTGTGTCTATAGGACTCCAGGATCGGACATGAATACATTTAAGGAATGGATGGAAAAGATGTTTGCAACCAAAGTCTAAAAGGATGTTATGATATGCGGAGATTATAACATAGACTTACTAAATGCAGATAACCATAAACATACAGAAGAATTAATTGACACAATGTTCAGTATGAACCTGTTTCCGTTGATCACTAGACCAACAAGAATAACAACACACAGTGCTACCCTGATCGACAACATCTTTTCCAACGTTCTAGACGACAAATTAATGAGTGGCTTATTATTGAGCGACACTAGTGACCATCTCCCCATCTTTATGGTGTGTAACTTAAACCTCAACATGATACAGCAAAGAAATGAATTTAGATTTGGCCGGCTAATAACCGAGCAGTCAATTATAAACTTTAGAAATGATTTGTCTGCTCAAAGTTGGGAAAAGGTATTCGAACAGTCTGATCTAGACACAGCTTACAATGCCTTTCTAGAAATAATCACTGCCTTGTATGACAATAATTGTCCAGTAAAAAAGTACAAACAAAAACAGGAAACCGGAAAACCATGGATAACGAAGGGACTATTGAATGCCTGCAAAAAGAAAAATCATTTGTATGAAGTATTTATTGTGAACAGAACTGTTGAGGCAGAAGTAAGATACAAAAGATATAAAAAATAAACTAACCAGCATCATGAGGAGAAGTGAAAAAGATTATTACACAAAACAACTTGAGAGTAATAAAAACAATACTCGAGGAATGTGGAAAGTCCTAAATAGTGTCATTAGGAGCAGCCCAGATAGTAGCTATTATCCTGAATATTTTGTGGACAATAACACGGTCATTACGGATAAAAGGGAAATTGTGGATAAACTTAATACATTTTTTGTAGAGGTTGGTCCCACTTTGGCCCAAAAAATCCCGACTTGCAGCGAGCCCCTGGACATTTCAACTGAAAAGAACCCAGATTCAATGTTTCTCACTCCTGTCAATGAAATGGAGGTCCTGGATACAATCACAAAATGCAGTGATAAAACATCTATGGATGTGCATGACATAAACATGAGAACAGTTCGGAGTGTGGCAAATGAAATTTTACAACCATTTACCTTCATTTGTAACCTGTCATTTCAATGTGGACAATTCCCAACCAAAATGAAAGTAGCTAAAGTCATCCCACTATTCAAAGCTGGGGATAAACATTGTTTTACCAACTACAGGCCTGTCTCCCTGTTGCCACAGTTCTCCAAGATCTTGGAAAAATTATTTAATTCAAGACTGCAACATTTTATTGATAAACATAATTTGTTATCCGATTCTCAATATGGTTTTAGACGTAACAGTTCAACTTCACTTGCTCTTATTGATCTTATAGAAGGAATAACCAACCGCATTGAAAAAAAGGAATTCGTCATTGGAATTTTTATTGATTTACAGAAGGCATTCGATACTATTGATCATGACATCTTGTTACAGAAACTTGAGAACGGTGGCATCAGGGGGATAGCGCTAACATGGTTGCAGAGTTATTTGAAGCATAGACAGCAATTTGTACAACTTGACCAAAGTAAATCCAGTTATCGGTACATCACATGTGGGGTTCCACAAGGGTCGATTTTGGGGCCCACACTCTTTCTACTGTACATTAATGAATTCTGTAAATTATCCAAATGCATGAAGTGTGTACTCTTCGCAGATGATACAAATATCATTTTGTCTGGAGAGAATTTGGAGCAACTCTTGGACGAAGCAACTACTGAATTAAAAACAATTAAAAACTGGTTCCATTCAAATAAACTATCATTAAATATAAAAAAAACTAAAGTAATGTTATTTGGAAAGAGAAAATTGGATAAAACTGTTAACATATTTATTGATGATGTTCAAATTGAAAGGGTCCAGCAAAATTTGTTCCTGGGGGTGATGCTGGACGAAAATATTTCCTGGAAACCCCATATTAGTTATTTACGTTCAAAAGTTGCCAAGTGTGTTGGTGTCATCAAGAAATGTAGTTATGTACTAAATGTAAAAGCACTGCAAATATTGTATCACTCACTTGTAATGTCACATTTGAATTATTGTATTGAGGTTTGGGGAAATTGTTATAAAACAAACCTATTGCCTTTGATTACACTCCAGAAAAGAGCACTTAGGATCGTTCACAAAGTCCCTCACAATGAGCACACAAACCAGCTTTTTATTAATAACAGTGATTTAAAATTAGAGGACTTGGTCAATTATAAAACTGCACAAGTTATGTTCAAGGTATCAAAACACTCTCTTCCAGCAAACATCCAAAATCTTTTTCGTGATAGAGACACTCAGCTCCAAGTGAATTTGAGAAGAGTCCATAGATTATACCAACCACGAGTCAGAACAACACTCAAGTCTATGTGTATTTCTGTAAGAGGAGTGAGTTTGTGGAATGGACTCACTGAGGACTTAAAAAACTGTTTAAATTTGACCCAGTTCAAACGACATTTTAAAAGCCTTGTGATGGAAAAGTACCTGGGTGAGAGAACATGATACCTTTATGTAATTGTAATTGTGACAGTAGGAGAGGGGTGTGGGGTTGGTGAGTATTGGGCCTGTGTGTTTGTTGTGTTGTGTTGAATATTGAATGTCTTATGTTGTAATTATTTGTGTAAATGATTTGTCTGCAAGTGGAGTGTGTGGGGGGGTGGTTTTGAATAAGCGTAAGCTTCCATCATCCCCCTTTCAAACCAAGCAGACCTTGTATTTTGTTTTTCCTGTTTGTGTACACCTGCAGGTTTGAAATAAATGAAATGAAATGAAAAAAAAAAGAAAGGTGCCGAAGCTGTTGCGGGTTTTGGTGGTTAACCGGTTTCAACCGGTTAATGAGGCTCGTGGTCGGTCATAAAAATTCACAGTTTTTTACATCCCTTTATTTTTAATTGTTGAAACTGCAGACATCCTGATCCTCTACTGCAGGGGGGTCAAACTCTGTTTGGGCAGGTGCTGATTAGAAAAATAGGAACTGGTCGGGGCCGAAACAATAGAAGAGATTTCCTTTTCTTATAATAGTTGTTTACATTATGAAGGTTTTTTAACGTGACTTTAATGTGACATGAGCTTCACTGTTATTTTCTGGTTTATTTTTTTGAAAACAAAATGTGTTTATAGTTTAGATTGATCCAAAATAACTTGATCAAATATAAAGTTAAAGCCATTTTATATTGATTTATTGAACTTCTTATGATGTGTTATTGGGTTAAAATGTTAGAATACATTCAATTTGGTTGTTTTCCTGAGAAAATACAGTAGATGATGTTTACAACCTGCCTTTGTCGCCCATTACCATCAATGCTGCAAGTCAATAATAATACGAAATCATTTTAGGGACCACTAAAAACTGTCTTGCTGGCCGGATCTAGCCCCCGGGCCTTGACTTTGACACCCACACTCTGCAGTATGTGCTTCTGCTCACTGTACAAATAACCGTTAAAAAATGTAAAAGAAAACCGCTGGGGCCTTCAACACTGTTAGTAACATGGTTACCATTTTTATTCTACTTCCCCAATGTCAAAAGTTACTTGCCCAAATATTTCTCAATACAATGAGTTAACAAGAGTTTAGCAACACAGTGGCATTAAATGTGTGGAAAAATATATAAAAACACCACTCTCTACCCAGAAAGTCCCAGGGCTCTTAAGTATGCAAAATCAAAAACAAGACGCCTGTTAGGGTGTTTTCTATTGGATTTGTTCACAACATTTTACTTTGGTGTACAACCAGCATGCATTGTTAAATGCATGGGTAAAATTTAGGTAGCCGAGCTTTAATTTTGTGAGTTTGGTTGCTCTTCGGTGGGAGACAAGGTGAGACCGCACTTACAACAAACTGGGATGGTTTTTAACGCGCGTCTATGGTCCAGTCCGCGGCGTCTATGGCCCTGCCCTCGCGTCTATGGTCCAGTCCGCGGCGTCTATGGTCCTGTCCGCGGCGTCTATGGTCCAGTCCGCGGCGTCTATGGTCCAGTCCGCGGCGTCTATGGTCCAGTCCTCGCGTCTATAGTCCAGTCCGCAGCGTCTATGGTCCAGTCCTGGCGTCTATAGTCCAGTCCGCGGCGTCTATGGTCCAGTCCGCGGCATCTATGGTCCAGTCCGCGGCGTCTATGGTCCAGTCCGCGGCGTCTATGGTCCAGTCCGAGGCATCTATGGTCCAGTCCGCGGCGTCTATGGTCCAGTCCGCGGCGTCTATGGTCCAGTCCGCGGCGTCTATGGTCCAGTCCGCGGCGTCTATGGTCCAGTCCGCGGCGTCTATGGTCCAGTCCTCGCGTCTATAGTCCAGTCCGCGGCGTCTATGGTCCAGTCCGCGGCGTCTATGGTCCAGTCCGCGGCGTCTATGGTCCAGTCCGCGGCGTCTATGGTCCAGTCCTCGCGTCTATAGTCCAGTCCGCGGCGTCTATGGTCCAGTCCTGGCGTCTATAGTCCAGTCCGCGGCGTCTATGGTCCAGTCCGCGGCATCTATGGTCCAGTCCGCGGCGTCTATGGTCCAGTCCGCGGCGTCTATGGTCCAGTCCTCGCGTCTATGGTCCAGTCCTCGCGTCTATGGTCCAGTCCGCGGCGTCTATGGTCCAGTCCTCGCGTCTATGGTCCAGTCCGCAGCGTCTATGGTCCAGTCCGCGGCGTCTATGGTCCAGTCCGCGGCGTCTATGGTCCAGTCCGCGGCGTCTATGGTCCAGTCCGCGGCGTCTATGGTCCAGTCCGCGGCGTCTATGGTCCAGTCCGCGGCGTCTATGGTCCAGTCCTCACGTCTATAGTCCAGTCCGCGGCGTCTATGGTCCAGTCCTCGCGTCTATAGTCCAGTCCGCGGCGTCTATGGTCCAGTCCGCGGCATCTATGGTCCAGTCCGCGGCGTCTATGGTCCAGTCCGCGGCGTCTATGGTCCAGTCCTCGCGTCTATGGTCCAGTCCTCGCGTCTATGGTCCAGTCCGCGGCGTCTATGGTCCAGTCCTCGCGTCTATGGTCCAGTCCGCAGCGTCTATGGTCCAGTCCGCGGCGTCTATGGTCCAGTCCGCGGCGTCTATGGTCCAGTCCGCGGCGTCTATGGTCCAGTCCGCGGCGTCTATGAGAGAAATAAGGAAGCACAAAACGTCAAAATTTGATGGATGACCTTTTGACCTTTAGCCACGCCCCCTCTATTGTCTAAAATGGCACCCCTCTATTGTCTAAAAAGCATGGGAACCAAGGGGAGGGGGGAAATGTGGGCGGTCGAAAAAGGGGTGGGAAATGTTTTTGTTCTAACTTCCTTTAACTTTAATTAAGCATGGTGTGAGAGAGGTTTGTGAGAAAGCATCTATGCCCTTAAGAGTGACAATTGATAAGCCCTATGACAAGGGATAAAATCTTCCCGCGGGTTTTTCAAAAGAAGACTTCCTCGAGAGCAAGGCACCTGCAGAGAGAAAATAATTTCCTCGTTAAAAGTGAGACAATTGATAAGTCTAGGATGTGGCATCTTCTCCTTAAGCTGACCAATTAGCCCCCCACTCTGTATGATGGGTCTGTTTTCATGATTGATGGGTGGAAAAAATGTTTTTGTTCTAACTTCCTTTAACTTTAATTAAGCATGGTGTGAGAGAGGTTTGTGAGAAAGCATCTATGCCCTTAAGAGTGACAATTGATAAGCCTTATGGCAAGGGCTAAAATCTTCCCGCGGGTTTTTCAAAAGAAAACTTCCTCCAGCATAAGGCACCTGCAGAGCGAAAATAATTTCCTCGTTAAAAGTGAGACAATTGATAAGGCTAGGATGTGGGAGGGTCTATCTCACATCCTATGTGTATAAATACGGGATCCATGAGATTGACCAGTGTTGACCAAGAGTCTGTGCCAGCTGCATCAAGAAGTGACCTGGACCATGAAGAGTCTGCGCCTGCTGCATCAAGAAGTGTCTACATCCCCGTGATTGAGAAGTCTGCACCTTCAAGTTTTGAGCGAAGCCCTACCACCCCTCTGTGAGTAATTGAATTTTGCTATTTACACAATAAGTTACGGTGTGTGGGTGTGTGCCTAGCCTCTCTCTCCCCGTCCATGTCTCTGTGTGTTCAGCAAAACACACAGTGTGTGTGTGTGTGTGTGCGCGTTTTCGCACACACACTCCTTGCATCACTGTTTTATTATATCTAAGTGTAAGGCATTAAACCAGTCTTCTTTTAGTTTCAGACCACTGGCGAAGAACTCGTTCTTAAAGATCTCAGAATCTACATTTCAACTGGGAAAAAGTAAGCGGATTTTATTTTATTATTATTATCTTCTATGTGTGTTTAAAACTAATCAATAACATTCACCATCAGATCATCAGGATCACCCAATCGGCTAGTCAGCAGAGAATCCCCAGCCCGTCATCTGATGAAGGCCCGGGAACCGACAAACCACCTCAAGTGCGAATCGGAGCAGCATTACCAAAATCGTCCAGCAAAACTGAACTATTGAAAACAGCAATCGGTGAGCCCCATACGCGATAATCTGTATAGGCACACATGTTATACTGTTAGGGTTGTTCCCAGTATCTGTGCTGACTCATGGAACTCTTATGCCAATGACACTGTAATTTTTTTTAAAAATGGCTGAATCATGTGATGTACCCCCGGATCTTCTCCAACTCATCTCAGAGTTAAATGCTGAATCAAATGTCACCCGTAATTCTACAAACTGTGAACATGGCAGTCCGATAATCAACCAATATGAGAACGCGGCTCCAGTCTACCTTCCAACTGAATCCCAACTGCAAAACGATATACAGACATTTAGATATCCGTCACCCCCACCAACACAAGTCAATCGTGAGTTAGAATTGAATCCTGCAAGTCCCAGCGATACACAATGTCTAAATGCCGTAGATCATTATGAGAGAACGCTCACTGATGTTGAGGAGGGGCCGTGGTCCCCCGCTGATTCGATATGTGTGGACTCATTAGACACATTTGAACAATCTGATGAAAGAGGTGTACATGTTAGGCCTTCCACATCCCACTTTGAGCCAGATTTTCAGCAGCCCTCAACTTCACACCAGGGCGGCGGTTTAGTGTATGACAACCATGATGAAGTGTCTGAAAATGATGATTCGGGTTATACAAGTACTGAAAAGGTCAAACGTCGTGGTAAATTCAACAATATTGAAATTACCACAACACTGCGTTTTCACCAGACTCCAACAGCTGACTTCCCCCAGTTTTTCCAGAATGTGACAAATGGGTTTAACAATACTGTTTCAAGAGCCATAGAGACGGTCGGACTTTTACCTAACGATCGCATTCAGGTTAGTCTGGGGGCCGCTAGTTTACAAACAGATGTGACAATGACGCTCCTCTATGGTGACACTTTAGCGTCTGAATTTCAAGATCTTTTATTGCGTCTAGTCCAAAGTAATAATAATATTTACACAGATGAAACTCTTACGCTAACCATCCAGATTGTGAGAGCGCCCCGTGGCAGTGGCAAAAGACGACTCGAATCTTGTCTCGATTCAGAAATTATAAAAAAAAAAGCAAAACATATTTTTATAGTTCACAACTCTGATCAAACATGTTTTGCTGTTAATCTGGCGCTATTGACAAACCCCTCTCTGTCAACCACAGAGGCCATAACCGAAGGTCATAAAATTCATACACAGGCTGGTTTATCCCTCGATGCAGACGTCGCATTTCCGGACATTGTAAAATTTGAAGAGTTGTTACGTTGCAAAATAGTTGTTTTCCATCGTTCCCCCGACAGTGAAAAAAACAACCTAATTACTTTTCAAACACCATCCGCGCCACAGAAAACAACACACTATTTTTTCCTACATCATAATCATTATTATGGTGTGAAAAATATCAAGGGTTTTCTAGGCACTCGGTTTTTTTGCCATCATTGCCACAGTGGGCATAATAACTTGTACAGGCACTATTGCGATAAAAGTTGCTCCATATGCGGTACCAACTGTAAAAAAACGCCATATAGTCCCGTCTACTGTGATGACTGCAATCGCCATTGTACAAACCGTGTCTGCTATACACGTCATAGGGAGAAAAGAATGCGTCCAAAATCTGGTTGCTATGTCAGCAATTGTCGGCTCAATAAAAAATGTCCGGTTTGCAAATTGATCTACTATAATTCAATCGAAAATCCTAAAGAGCACATTTGCCGCGCATCTCTATGTACAATCTGTAAACAACCCAAAGCAAACGAGGATGGTTCTGAGCCACATATTTGTTTCATGCGAACAAAAAAACTTAAAACTCAAAAACAAATATACAGTAAAAAAGTGGTATTTTTTGATTTTGAGACCTCCCAGACTAATGGGACGCACGTGCCAGTCCTCGTAGCCACAAAATCCTTACACGGCGAGCATATAGTTTTTGAAGGCCCAGATTGCGCTGTGAAGTTCCTCCGACATTTTCGTCAAAAAAAATATGAGCACACTACATTTGTGTCACACTACGGGAAAGGTTTTGATCACCACATTCTTTTGAACGCTTATGTTAGTGAGCGCTTAAACCCTGAAACAATAGCACAGGGTAGTAAAGTTATTCTCATTGGAGACAAGGATTTTTCACTCAAATATATAGACTCATTCTCCTTCATGCCCATACCTCTCAGAGATTTCCCTAAGGCATTGGGGTGTAAAACACAGCTTAAAAAAGGTTACTTCCCTCATAAATTTACAGATCCTTCGAGAAAAGGTTATATTGGCAAATACCCGGACCCCGAGTTCTATGGGGTAAATGAGATGTCGGTTAAACAGAGAACGGATTTCCTCCAATGGTATCAAACGGTGAAAGAGGGTACATTTAATTATGATGCTGAAATACTGGCTTACTGTGAAAATGATGTTCAAATTCTGTCTGAGGGTGTGTGTAACTTCCGCGATGAATTTATAAACCTGACACTTTGTGATCCGATAGATAATGTCACCATCGCTTCAGCAGCATTAGCGGTTTTTCAATGCAGATTCTTAGAACCTAATACAATCGCAATCCCCTGTCCACTGAACTATGCATCCGGTTACAAGTCCTTCTCTCATGCTTCTATTCAATGGCTGGAGTTTGAGGCTGAGAGGCGTGGCATTGCCATACAGCATGCTTTGAATGGCGGGGAGGTTAAATTTGGACGGTACAGTGTTGACGGATGCGCTGAAGTAGACGGTAAAACAACTGTATTTGAATTTCTAGGTTGCTTTTTTCATGGCTGTAATTCGTGCTACAACCCACATGATGAATCTCCACTCACTAAAACATGTTTTAGCGAGCTCTACTCTCAGACCATGGAGAGAAAAGCACGATTAGAGTCGGATCACAATGTGTCAGTAGTGTATATATGGGAGCATGAATGGGATCGCATGAAAAAAAGTAACCCGACTGTTCAATCTTTCTTAGAGAAGTTTGACGAGCCAATTCCATTGGATCCGAGACAAGGGTTGTATGGCGGGCGAACCGAGGCTGTTCGCCTACGACACATTGTAGTCCGTGGTGAAAAAATATTCTATGTGGATTTCACATCGCTTTATCCATTTGTGAATGCCACGGGACTTTACCCGCTTGGTCATCCGATAATCATTCGGAAAAACTTTGATAAAGTTGAAAATTACCATGGATTGATTCACATTAGACTGCAACCGCCACGAGGTCTGTACTTCCCTGTTCTTCCTATCAGAATTGACAACGGGAAGCTAGTTTTCACTCTATGTCGGACATGCGCACACACAAACAACCAGGTAACTGAGTGCACCCACAATGCAGAGGAGAGAGCTCTTCAAGGTGTGTGGACGACGGTAGAAGTGATTGAAGCCTTGAGAAAAAGGTTATACAGTGTCTAAAATCTTTGAAGTTTGGCACTTCAAAGAGAAAACGGATAAACTGTTTAAAGACTACATCCATACATTCCTCAAACTCAAACAAGAGGCATCAGGGTACCCACCAGGAGTGGATGATGTTGCAAGTAGACTGGCGTACATTGCAGATTATAAAGATAAACAGGGTATCACCCTAGACCCCAAAAAAATTGCTTACAATCCGGCCAAGAGACAAATTGCTAAGCTCCTCTTAAACTCTCTCTGGGGAAAGCTGGCCCAACGCCCTAATCAGCTCTCAACCACCCTGGTGAGAACTCCGGAGCGTTTTTTTGAATTTCTCTTTTCAAGCAAGTATGACATTTCAAACTTTCACTTCATAAATGATGATGTTGCTCTCATTCAGTGGCGGTTTAGTTCCAGATGTATCACCCCTCCTGGTGATTCAAACATTTTTCTAGCGGCCTTCACCACCGCCTACGCCCGGCTTGAACTTTACAAGCAATTGGATTTGCTGAAAGAGCGCGTTCTGTACTGTGATACAGATTCTATCGTGTTCACCTCATCACCCACTGATCAATACAATCCCCCATTAGGGAATTATCTGGGTGACTTGACATCTGAATTAGACCCAGATGATTTCATCTGCAACTGGTCGTCCATGGGTCCTAAATCATATGCATACCGCACAAAAAATGGGAAAGCAACTTTAAAGGCGAAAGGAATCACCCAAAATTATGAAAATTGCAAAACCATTCACTTTGACAGCGTGACAAAGATGGTAGAAGATTTTCTTAAAGATCCCACTAGCTGCCAAAAACTCCCCGCTCAATACAATAAGATCACACGCAACATGAAAACGTTTCAGCTTCAAAACAAAAACAGGGTGATTAATCTTTCCCCTGTTTTTGACAAAAGGCGTCTCCTAGCAGACGGTACAACCCTCCCCTTTGGATATTAGTTATGAAGTCATAACCCAATGTATGTTCTGTACAGTATATGTTTTTATCTTGTATCTATTGTATATTATACCCAGTTTTCCCTGTTTTATTATGTCTGGATAAAGTCAATGAATTTTGTACAGTTTTATGTAACTATGACCATGGGCATATGAACTGTGAAAAAATAAAAAAATAAATAAATAATGATTTTCTGTACAGTACAAGTTCTTTATGATTTATTTACTCCATATTATACTTTTTATTTTATTTTTATTTTTTCAGTTTATTAAGTGTGAATAAAGTCATTGTTTTCTAAATGCGTGTTTTGGATTTATGCCTTCGATCACATGGTTTTGTGAAATATACAATTTTCTGTACAGTACATGTTCTTTATGTTTTTATTTACTTTATATTACACTTTTTTGTTTTTTCAGTTTATTATGTGTGAATAAAGTTTATTGACTTTAAAAATTTGCTTGGTTTTTTGACACCAACCACATGGATGTGAAATAAATATTTTTTCTGTGATGTGTTTCTTTATCTCATGTCAATAAAATCCCGCTTTTTCACGCATCAGTCTATCTAGCTATAAAATGAGAGGGTGGCAGTTATTTAGAAGCATTACAGCTAAAACATGGAAGTGTATTTCGACCCTCGTTTCCAACTCCCTTTCACTGCATTACTAGTGGGGGCCAGTGGTACTGGAAAATCTTTTTTTGTTAAACACATGCTAGAAAATATGGAGCACACTCTCTCTAAACGGCCTGATCGCATCGTCTGGTCGTACTCGTCGTATCAGCCAATGTACAACGAGCTGGCTAGTCACTTGGATATTACATTTATTGAAGGTATCCCACCGTCTCTGACGGATGAAAAGCTCTTCCCATCAAATCAGCACAATCTTTTAGTGATCGATGATTGTATGGATATAGGATCTAACCATGATGAACTAATGAAAGCATTTACAATGTACAGACATCATCGGAAATTATCCGTCATATTTCTAGTCCAGAATCTTTTTCACCAAGGGAGACATAGCAGAGCTATAAGCCTCAACACAAATTATATAGTTCTTTTCAAATCACCGCGCGACAAAATGCAGATCAGAATATTGGCTCAGCAAATGTTCCCTGGACAAAAAGAATATTTCTTACAAAGTTTTAATGATGCAACTAAGGACGCCTATTCATATTTAATTGTGGACATGAGGCCGGAATGTCCAGAAGACCTTCGTCTGAGGAGTGGGATACTGTCGCATGAGTGGCCCGTGGTATACCAACGCAAGAATTGAAAACATGTCAAAACGTTTAAAAAGAAACCTCCCGGTTTTAAAAGCCTTGCTAGTTCTTAAACCCACAGAAAGAAGAACGTTTCTATGTCGAGGATCAGACGACCTCATCTTGGCACTATGTGAGCTGGCGTTGAACGTTTTGAAAGGAAACATTCCCCTCTCCCCCACACAATACACTAAACTGAAGAAGCAGAAAAAGTTTATCAAACTTTTTGCTAGCCAAAATACGGGTGTGAAACATAAGCGTAAAGTGCTGACGCAGACTGGGGGCTTTCTCCTTCCATTATTAAGCGTTGCACTTCCATTTTTAACCAGTTTGTTTGCCGGACAAAGATAGACACATAGTCAGTCATGGGTTCGTTTCATAAAATGTACATGATCTCTCCTCAACAAATGGAAAGTTTAACCCAAAAGAAGCCCGATGAAAACATTGGTGAAAAAGTTAGACGCAATTTGGAGGAGAAAATGGAAAACGTGCTTAAGCATCCTTCATCCGCCCATGTTAAAACAATACAGTATAACGAGCTGTTGGAAAAATATTTGGCATTGCTCAAAAAAGAGGACGCGCGTGAAATAGTTTTGAAACTACCGAATACCGACGCTACAGAGAAAACTAGTGATGAGGGTTATATGCGCGTTGAGAAGGAAGAACCACGCAATAACATCGAAGATGAGATTTTAGAAAATATTGGATCGCGTAATAGGAAAAATGCTGCCTACATTTTGCATAAACTCAGAAATTCAAACCTTTTAAACTGGAATCAAGCGGGAGAGATTGCTGTTGGAGACAAGACTATCAAAGGGTCTCATCTTTTTGATTTGATGAAGACTCTATCAAACAGACGATTCCATACACAGGCAATACCACGTGGCTGGGCGGAATTTTTAAAAGCAATTTCAGATTTGAATATTCCAATCACTACAGTGACAAATACTCATGCGCGTGAACAATTACGTCTCAAGCCTGACGCTATGCCGAGTGAACCGCAAGTTCGACGCAGTAAGAGAAAACGGGGGAAAAAAACAAGATCGACGGCAAATACACCCAATTTACTTCAACAAGAATTTATACCATCAGAATGGCATGTGTCTTCACCAATACCTTCGAAATGGTTGGACTTCAGTCGATAAAAAAAGTATACCGTTTTATCAATAAAAAGTTTTATTTCAAAAATATATACAGGGTGTGTGTTTTATTGAGAACATTTATAACATTCATTAAACAGTTTTAAAGAGCATGCTTTTTGTTGACAAGTTTTACCCCTGTTTAAACACCTGACACATTCTGCATTTTTCTTCACAAACTTATTGGCAAGAGCATCATTCTTTTTTAAATCATCTGAATACAATCTCATTACTTCAGGAAAAGAAAGTCCTTTAAAACGATGGCATAGAAAAAAGATGACGTGCGCTCCACAGGACATTGAAGAATGGTCTTGAACTTGGTGTTTGTTGAATTGTATTTCAGAGGAATTGTTCTTTAGAAACTTTATAAAACTTTCGGGATAGAAAGTGAATTCGGGGCCATAACCGTAGCTATCAAAGAAACAAGATTTTTCTTCGTCTTCAACAATCATAGCCACCCAATGTTCACCTTCGCGAGTTTGATCATGCGTGTTAGCAACGAGATAGCACGGACGTTTTTCAATCATTGTCGGGAGTAAGTCACACGGGAATACACCCAAAAATGACTCTCCTAAGATCGGCTTCAGAATAGATTCAATTTGAGAATTATTCATTTGTTTTATTTTATTTTATTTTTTTTTAATAGTCGATCAAAACCTGACGCTTAGAGTTTATTTCTATAACTGTGTCATAACAGGCATAGACAATCATTGTCATAGTTCTCGGAAGAGGAGCTCTGAATCTTAAATCCAAGCGACATGTTCCGTGCGTTGAGGGGATAGAGCCTCACTGTCGAGCTCATCATCTCTTGAGAGATTAAACAAAAATAGAGAGTACCCGTTTTCAAAGTTTTCACGGTCGATGCAGAGTGGCGAGTCTCTAATATGTCTGTTTGTTCCCAAATAAAGATTGTAAAATTCACGGACGCTCTGATGAGTATTAACGCTTGGCTGATATGGCTTCGATGGGATGAATCTAGAATTCACACTTAGAGAGAGATATTCAAGATCCGCGTGTTGAAAATTGAATGGATTCAGTTCTCTTGCTCCGACAAATGCTCTGTGATCTACTAGTCCCACTACAATATATCTTGGAAGCTTCCCTAGATATAAGTTATCCTGTGCACATACACGAGACTGTGCAGGGATGGTGAAATTCTTTACCACTACACGGCTTATAGGATAAATGGCGTTGGATTTCATGAGAGCCGCAGAGTGTCCTAGCATAACATCTGGTGAGACTTGTACTTTTTTGGCAAAAATACTGGCCCCCAAAATCTTTAGATTGTAGGCGCCCCCTGCCGCTGACATCAGAGTAAAAGGACTTTTGGCTTTTACTAGTTTCAAACGCACATCCACGTTGTTTAGCAAAAGTCTTTCAGAAAAGAAAATGTCACTGTGTAGCGCACCAATCAGCTCAAATGGCTGGGACCCCCTGGCGAAACTAGCTCGTTTAACCAGTCCTTTATTGGTTGCGTCGTCACCCATTTCGATCGAATCCAAATCGGCTCCCACATCTTTGTACCATAACCCGGCTGAAAATTGTGTCTCCAAACTTTCTCGTGAAAAGTTAAGAAGAGTTTCAATAATCGCTCGGTAGGGGTGTGTAGCGGATGATGAACTAATGAGAACGTCATTTAGAGTAACATCTACTTGCGAGAAAATAGTATTCAGGGGATACTGAATTGTCCCACACTTGTCATCAGCACCAAGGTCAGTTCCATCCTCCTTAGTGATCTTTAATCTTAGATATAGCAATGTTGAGTTGAGGTCAAGATAGGATCCACCACTGCCCGAAATCAGAAATTCTAATACTTCTTGATCTGTGATGGAGTTTAAAGGGTGGATCTCTACATAGTTGGTCTGATCTATGGATAGTTGAGTCATAGGAGGGGCAAAGATGTCAAGCTCTGATTTTGTGCACTCTGTCGAGAGGTGATGTTGTGAGAGACATTTTTTAAAATATATCTCTCTCCTGAGGCTGTCTGTTTATATACGCCTTCTGCGAT